>NC_059616.1:19249062-19331562 GCF_020424385.1 Procambarus clarkii
TTGTTACACATCTTTAGGAAGCAGCCCGTAGCCGCTGTCTAACTCCCAGGTACCTATTTACTGTTAGGTGAACAGGAACATCAGAGTGAAAGAAACTATGCCCATTTCTTTCCGCCTCCGCCGGAGATCGAACCCGGAACCTTAGGACTACGAATCCTGAGCGCTGTCCACTCAACCGTCAGCCCCCTTGATGTGGTGATCATGCCTCCACTGTTTACACACTTTCCAGTAACGTAAAGTTTAATGCTTATAACTGTTCCTCGTAACTCATGTCCCTCATCTCTGCAACTAGTCTGGTTTCAAGTCTTCTGAATTTTGTCAACTTTTTGTGTTAAGATGGTTATGAACCCACAATGTCTTAATTAGTTTTTTGTCCAGAAGGGAGAATTTATTTGGCAACGTCACTCATCTTGTGGCTATACCGCCATGGTGACAATATGGGGTAGTCACCCATTCTGTGAGTGACCATACCACAATGGTGACACTGTGTGAACACCTGAGAGACATTAGAAATATGTGTAGAATAATAAACCCCACATTGTTTGAGTTAGGAAAACACAATGTCAAATATAGATACTGTTCTTAAAAGATTCCCCCATTTTGCACCCGCAAGATATCGTAAGATTTTAAGGGTTGATAGATGTTAATATTCTTTGTTTGAGAAGTTTATTGGCGCTGCCCAATACACTCTCCCCTCGGGGCAAAATGAACTTTTTTTTTTATTGAATATAAAGCTAGTGTGGAACCTCTTCTGATTGCCCTTGTAACATCTTGATCCCGATGTGACCTTGTGACCTGTATGACCTCCCCCCCCCCTCCTTCTCGTGACCTCTAGGCATCAGTTGGTGCCTGCAGGATCAAGCTTTAGCTTTTGGACTTGCGTCATAACCCGTCTACACTCTCCTAAAAGAAGAATGATCCTTACATAACATTTGATTTTAAATTTTTGCCCCTAGGGGCGAGTTTATTGGGCAGCGTCACTCATCCTGTGAGTGGACACACCGCCATAGTGACAGTATTGGGCAGCGTCACTCATCCTGTGAGTGGACACACCGCCATAGTGACAGTATTGGGCAGCGTCACTCATCCTGTGAGTGGACACACCGCCATAGTGACAGTATTGGGCAGCGTCACTCATCCTGTGAGTGGACACACCGCCATAGTGACAGTATTGGGCAGCGTCACTCATCCTGTGAGTGGACACACCGCCATAGTGACAGTATTGGGCAGCGTCACTCATCCTGTGAGTGGACACACCGCCATAGTGACAGTATTGGGCAGCGTCACTCATCCTGTGAGTCGACACACCGCCACAGTGACAGTATTGGGCAGCGTCACTCACCCTGTGAGTGAACACACCGCCATAGTGACAGTATCGGGCAGCGTCACTCACCCTGTGAGTGGACACACCGCCATAGTGACAGTATTGGGCAGTGTCACTCATCCTGTGAGTGGACATACCGCCATAGTGACAGTATTGGGCAGCGTCACTCATCCTGTGAGTGGACATACCGCCATAGCAGCATGTACAACACTCTTCAAAATGAAGAAAACCCGCTGGGTTGTTCATCCTGTCTCTTGTACCCAGACACAGCTGGGACTTGCTTAACTGTCTCAAGTGAACAGCTCCTCAAACAAGAAGATTAACATCTGTCAACCCTTAAAATCTTACGTTATCTTGCGGGTGCAAAATGGGAGAATCTTTTAAGAACAGTATCAATATTTGACAAATAGTGTTTTCCTATCTCGAACAATGTGAAGTTAATTATTTTACACATATTTCTAATGTCTCTCAGGTGTTCACATTCACGTAGATAGTGGATTCTATCACATTCTCTCAGATTAACATTCTCTCGGGTAATGATCAAGGCGGTGTCCGTCACTCTCATCACAGATTCTGCAACTCCGCTGATCAACTGTTGTTTCCATTCCGAATCTCCTTCCTTATCATTGTCTGACCTGCCTGATGACCTCCCTGCATAGTGTGACCCAACAGGGTGACGGTGCGCCACCCGAACTACACCAGCATTAATGTTTAATGAGTGGTTAGAGCCCGTTGTGGTGCACTTAGCATAGTGTCTACACCGTTGGCTCCGCAGGTGTAGAGCCAACACCACGCGGCCACCTCTGCACGTGGACCTCTCTAGTAAAGAGGCTCGCGTGCTGCTTCACGATTCGTGAAGACATTGTGTAGATTACAATCTTTCTCTTATGTCATCACTAAACAATCGTTAATACCCACATCTACAATCATCCTCCATTATACCAGTACACCAGTATGCTCACACACCAGTATGCCCGCACACCAGTATGCCCGCACACCAGTATGCCCGCACGCCAGTATGTCCGCACGCCAGTATGCCCGCACACCAGTATGCCCGCACACCAGTATGCCCGCACACCAGTATGCCCGCACACCAGTATGCCCGCACACCAGTATACCCCCACACACCAGTATGCCCGCACACCAGTATGCCCGCACACCAGTATGCCCGCACGCCAGTATGCCCGCACGCCAGTATGCCCGCACGCCAGTATGCCCGCACACCAGTATGCCCGCACACCAGTATGCCCGCACACCAGTATGCCCGCACACCAGTATGCCCGCACACCAGTATGCCCGCACACCAGTATACCCCCACACACCAGTATGCCCGCACACCAGTATGCCCGCACACCAGTATGCCCGCACACCAGTATGCCCGCACACCAGTATGCCCGCACACCAGTATGCCCGCACACCAGTATGCCCGCACGCCAGTATGCCCGCACGCCAGTATGCCCGCACGCCAGTATGCCCGCACGCCAGTATGCCCGCACGCCAGTATGCCCGCACGCCAGTATGCCCGCACGCCATTATGCCCGCACGCCATTATGCCCGCACGCCATTATGCCCGCACGCCATTATGCCCGCACGCCATTATGCCCGCACGCCATTATGCCCGCACGCCATTATGCCCGCACGCCTGCACACCCGCACACCCGTACGCCCGCACACTCGTATACCCGCACACTCGTATACCCGCACACTCGTATACCCGCACACTCGTATACCCGCACACTCGTATACCCGCACACTCGTATACCCGCACACTCGTATACCCGCACACGTATATCCACACACCCGTATATCCACACACCCGTATATCCACACACCCGTATACCCGCACACCCGTATACCCGCACACGTATATCCGCACACGTATATCCACACACCCATATACCCGCACACCCGTATACCCGCTTTAATCATCAATGATTAATTATCGGTCATCTTGTGCACTCTCCAGGCCATTGTTTCCTCTTTATTATAGTCATGCGTCCCTCCCCCCTCCCTCCCCCCTCCGCTTTTGGGGGTGTTGACACCTTTCTTACCACTTGGGCTGGACGGTACAGCGACGGTCTCGAATCATGCAGGTCGGCGTTCAATCCCCGACCGTCCAAATGGTTGGGGCACCATTCCTTCCCCTCCGTCCCATCCCTAATCCTTATCCTGACCCCTTCCCAGTGCTATATAGTCATAATGACTTGGCGCTTTTCCCTGATAATTCCCTCCCTCCCCTTTCTCCCCCCCCCCCCTCGCCTGTCTCCTGGGGCCAGATTCATGAAAGAACTTACGCAAACACTTACGAACGTGTACATCTTTTCTCAATCTTTGACGGCTTTGGTTACATTTATTAAACAGTTTACAAGCATGAAAACTTCCCATTCAACTGTTGTTATTGTTATAAACAGCCTCCTGGTGCTTCGGAGCTCATTAACTGTTTAATAATTGTAAACAAAGCCGCCAAAGATTGAGAAAAGATGTACAGGTTCGTAAGTGCTTGCGTAAGTGCTTTCGTGAATCTGGTCCCTCGAGGCCCTAACAAAATGTTTGATCTGGTGGTGCATTGCAGTCCCGTGAGGTGTGTGTGGATCCGATGGTCTGTTTGGTTTCCTTTATCATCCTTTGTGGTTAAACACCACCAGTACCCATCCTGTCCTCTTACAAATTATATCTGAATTTGGCCGTTTTCCTGTATGTTGAAAATGGACGTAACTTGAAAATTATAGAAATTTAAAATAAATTTTGGATTTTTTTAACCAAAACAGTAAGTTAAGGGTCCTCTGATAGGAGGGCAGGAAATTCTCCTAAAGTTTCAAAACGCCATGGAAAAACGTTAATTGAAAGTTTCCTCTCCTCAGAAAAACCGAGTAAGCCAGAGGACTCAAACAGAAAACGGCACAGTACATCACTTTCGCGAGCCGATTTCATTTCAAATTATGTCAATTTTTGGCCATAGCGCGCATACGAGCGAAAAGCGACATTATTTTAATATTACTGATTGAGTGGGCACTGTCCAAGAGCAACGTTGGGTCAAAGTTGGTCTTGGCTGTTAGGCATCTGGGCCCAGTATAAATGTCTACGGTCATTTGTGTCAGGGTAAAGGTATGATAGTTACGAAGTAGAGGGGGGGGGGTTATAGGACAAGGGAGGCAGCCCTCGTGTAGCACACTGTTGTTGTGCTGCTTGAAGCCTGCCAGCCCCGTCTTGCAGGAATGTGATAGACGCCATTGAACCATTACACTGTGTACACGACACACACACTTATGGCCTGTCTTATGCTTATTTTATGTAGCTCCTCGCAAGTAGATGAAACGCTGAGTGCATAGTAGTGTGAGTGCATGTCTGGGGGTGAGGGGGGGTGTCTGGAAGTTGAGGGAGGGAGTGCCTGCCTGCCTGCCTGGGAGTGATGGAGGACGCCAAGTTACCGCCGCCCACAATTCCTCACTACTGATAACACAATGAATATTGGGTTCAGTTGGACAAAACAAGTCCAACTAACGGGCTGAGGAGCGACGGACGCTGCTCTGCATCCTGTCAATCGCTGTGGACCTGAATTACACCATTGGCCTTGTTAATTACACCATTGGCCTCGTTAATTACACTATTCACCGTGTTAATAACCATTGGCCGTGTTAATTACACCATTGGCCGTGTTAATTACACCATTGGCCGTGTTAATTACACCATTGGCCGTGTTAATTACACCATTGGCTGGGTTGATGTGATCTTTGCGCTCGAGAAAATTGGCGGTTGGATTGAACCTTTGTTAATATTTCTGTATGTAAGAGTGGGTGACAGTGCCATGGTCCCCGCCCTCCAGGGACCAGCGTGGACGGTGGGTCGCATGATGTTGGACTTTGGACTAAACTGCTGTATAGTTACGCTGGCTTGCTGCTTTGTAATAATTACCTAAATGATGATGTTTGATTTAAATATAAATGAGTAATGCAAGTCGCACCGGCTCACAAACATTCACGTTTTCTATGCGTGGTCTATAGCTTAGGTTAGGCTCAATTCGCAGCCCGTCCTCTCGAATACTACACTGTATTTTGACGTATAAATCTCCTAACGCCAAAAACTGATGGACTGAAAATCAGAGCGGCTCGCAATATATCGACGTGATATCCTGTTTTGTTTTAGTGGGTCCTAGCGTAGGTTCGGGCACAATAGTACAACATTTTAGTGAGGATGGTGAGTCGAGAGGACGGGTTGCGATGTGATCGTTTTATTACCCCAGTTTCTGGCCGTTGTGGCAGCTGGAGAGGACGGACTGGGTTATCTGTGCTTAGTACAGTGTCTTCTTAAGTAGTGTTGTAATAGTGAGCTTTTGTTAGTGGTTTTTGTGAAGGAAGTTGTCCTCGACCTTCCCTAGGGGGCGGAGTGTCTGGTGCTAGGAGGTAAATCATCTCATTTGCTGTCTTCCCTTCCATTCCCCATTGTATTTCCCGCACAAAGTCCCTCATCCTGTTGTAGTGCCCACGGCTGTCACCTCTGTTCTTCAGTGGGTGTCTTTGTCAACAGTTCCCTCAGCTCACCTGTTCCAGCGGTCTCCAGCTCCTAGAGGCATCCAGTAGGCTAATTTCTCCAACATCTGCGTCAGTTTGGGACAACACCAGGTTTAGTGTTGCTGGTGGATCGTCTCCTCTTACTGGTTCTGTGATGTGTTGCTTTAAGAAGTGTTTGTGTGCCGCGTCTTCCAGTTTTGCTCTCCATGTCTCACCACCCTCGTGGGAGCCATATTTATCCAGTCAATTTCCCAGTGGTTGAAGTCTCCCAGCATTAGAATATCCGCTCTTGTTTCCCCTTGCTACTGTGGTTGCTGCTGCTCGTTGTATCTGCCGTATTCTTCCCTAGGACTTACGGTTATGCAAATAATAATTTTGTTAAAGCATTTTAAATATAGTGTCAGTATAGGTATCATATTTATATTTAGTTAAAAGGATCTTGTGGCAGTATTGTTTGACACAGTATTATTGGTTGTGCAGGACAGAAAATAGAGGAAGGGCAAGAAGTAGGGAAGGAAGGGAAGGAGACACATGAAGTTAGGAAAATATGATAGTAGGAAGGAGGAGTTAACGGCAGAGTAAACTACTGAGGCGTTACCAAGGAGGAAGTTATTAAACTAATAGAAAACTTGAAGCCTAATAAGCACCCCAGGGGCAGACGAAGTGTTTGCCAGGGTACTTAATGAATGTAAACAATAGCTTTGTGAGCCCTTGTATTGCATATTCAATAAATCATCAGACTCTAAGCCATCGTGGAAAGTTTTCAATATGTTATCGATTTAAAAAAAAAGGGATTTAGACCACTTGGGTCGAACTATCCGTTAATTAGCTTAACGTCTAATGTGGCAAATTGTTAGACTCGATAATCGCAAAAGTAATTCGTCTGTATCTTGAAAAACATAAAAGAGTAAATGATCACAAAATTGTTTTGCTAAGAGCCGCTCATGTTTGACACATTTACTCTCAATACTATTTCATAACATTTGAGGAAGTTGAGAGTAGAAAGGATTATGACGCTGTGGAAGCTTAGGAAAGCTCGTGACACAGTGGGTACCTTGAGGTGCTTCCGGGGCTTAGCGTCCCCGCGGCCCGGTCGTCGACCAGGCCTCCTACACAGCAACCCGTTCTCGCACTTTCGTACAGTCAATATTGACTTATTAAATAAGTGCATATGTGACATACTAATTTATTGTGAATATTTTAGTTTACCTTGAAAAGCTTCATAGAAAACACCGACCTCACCTAACTTTCTTAGTATGTTAAGATAAGCATCTTATTGCTTCTTAATTACAATTATTACTTAACCTATTATAGGTATAGGTATTATTACTTAACCTATTATAGGTATAGGTTAAGTAATAATTGTAATTACGAAGCAATAAGATGCTTATCTTAACATACTAAGAAGGTTAGGTAAGGTCAGTGTTTTCTATGAAGCTTTTCAAGGTAAACTAAAATATTCACAATAAATAAGTATGTCACATATGCACTTATTTAATAAGTCAGTGTTGACTGTACGAAAGTGCGAGAACGGGTTGCAGACAGACCAGACCAGGCCTGCCACACGAAAGACTTGTTAAAAAGCTAGAGGCTCGTGGTATTGGGGGTGGTATCTTAAGGGACATTAGGTCATGGTAATACCAAAGGAAAGTGTTTTAGTGTATAGGGAGTTAAGTCAGTGGGAACCGTTGTAAGTGTAGTGCCCCGAGGCTCTGTTCTGAAAACTTTGCTGTTTATCATATATATAAAGGATTTAAATTTAGGATTGAGCACTAATATTTGCAAAAATGCCGACGATACGAAAATTGGGCGGGAAATCAGTTCATGAAATCAATCACTTCAAGGCGATCTAAACCGGGGTTTGAAAGCTCGAAAGATTAGCAGATGTATTGTTGACAAATGTAGGGTCCTAAGGCTAGGTAATGATAAAGTTACAAGATATAACAACATAACAATACAAGAAACTACCGAAGGCTTATAGACCCGTACGAGAACATAAGAACACAAGAACATAAGGATAAAAGAAACTGTAGAAGGCCTATTGGCCCATACGTGGCAGCTCCCATTTATAACCACTCTTATCTCATTCATTTATATGTCTAACCTACGCTTGAAACAATCAAGGGATCCTACGTCTACTATGTTACACGGTAATTGGCTCCACAAATCGACAACTACGTTACCGAACCCCAATGTAAATTAATCTTTGTCAATCTTTCTTCATATGACAGGTTTCTAATTTGTGGGATTAACTGTCATCCTACGCTGGACGCGTTCTAGTGAATTTATATCCCTTCTATAGTACGGCGACCAAAACTGAACTGTATAATCTAAATGGGGCCTAACCAGAGCAAGATACAGCTGAAGAATAATACCAGGTACACTGCAGAAGGCAGTGTACCCAGTGTCAAACTATTCATGGGGGAATTGTGTAAAATCCTGGTTTGTGTCTCGGAGAGGCTGCAGGATCCAAGTAAGTTCAGTAGAACTTCTGGTTGCAATTCTTTTGACCATGTCGTAGCTCAGTCGATTAAGGCAGCGCCTGGGATGCTCTCGGACGTAGGTTCGAATCCTCGTCACTGCCCTTGTGGATTTGTTCAATAATACCAAGTGTTTTATTACTAACGCTTCTAGGAATAAATCCCAGTGTCCTATTTGCCTTATTACAAATATTTATGCAGTGATTTGTTGGATTGAACCTTTGTTAATATTCCCGTATGTAAGAGTGAGTTACAGTGGGTTCTTGCCAGTCATAATTCCCCCCAGATCCCTTTCACAGTCCGACTCCGCAGTCTCAACACCATCTAGCTCGTATCTTGTAACTCGATCATCATTACCTAGCCTCAAAGCCTTGCCCGGTAATTGGGTCCACAAAGCCATAACCCTGTTACAGAACCAGTATTTACCCAGGTCTTTCATAAATTTAAACATATCCAATTTATATTCATTCTTTCGTGTTCTATTTTTTGTTGTAGTATACATACATACACCTAGGAACCTATCTATATACACCCGGGAACTTACCTATACACACACCTGGGAACCTAGCTAGCTACACACCCGGGGAACCTAGCTAGCTACACACCCGGAGAACCTAGCTAGCTACACACCCGGGAACCTAGCTAGCTACACACCCGGAGAACCTAGCTAGCTACACCCGGAGAACCTAGCTAGCTACACACTCGGGGAACCTAGCTAGCTACACACACGGGGAACCTAGCTAGCTACACACCCGGGGAACCTAGCTAGCTACACACCCGGAGAACCTAGCTAGCTACACACCCGGGGAACCTAGCTAGCTACACACCCGGAGAACCTAGCTAGCTACACACCCGGAGAACCTAGCTAGCTACACACCCGGGGAACCTAGCTAGCTACACACCCGGGGAACCTAGCTAGCTACACACCCGGGGAACCTAGCTAGCTACACACCCGGGGAACCTAGCTAGCTACACACCCGGGGAACCTAGCTAGCTACACACCCGGGGAACCTAGCTAGCTACACACCCGGGGAACCTAGCTAGCTACACACCCGGAGAACCTAGCTAGCTACACACCCGGGGAACCTAGCTAGCTACACACCCGGGGAACCTAGCTAGCTACACACCCGGAGAACCTAGCTAGCTACACACCCGGGAACCTAGCTAGCTACACACCCGGAGAACCTAGCTAGCTACACACCCGGGGAACCTAGCTAGCTACACACACGGGGAACCTAGCTAGCTACACACCCGGAGAACCTAGCTAGCTACACACCCGGAGAACCTAGCTAGCTACACACCCGGGGAACCTAGCTAGCTACACACCCGGGGAACCTAGCTAGCTACACACCCGGGGAACCTAGCTAGCTACACACCCGGAGAACCTAGCTAGCTACACACCCGGGGAACCTAGCTAGCTACACACCCGGAGAACCTAGCTAGCTACACACCCGGAGAACCTAGCTAGCTACACACCCGGGGAACCTAGCTAGCTACACACCCGGAGAACCTTGCTAGCTACACACCCGGGGAACCTAGCTAGCTACACACCCGGAGAACCTAGCTAGCTACACACCCGGAGAACCTAGCTAGCTACACACCCGGGGAACCTAGCTAGCTACACACCCGGGGAACCTAGCTAGCTACACACCCGGGGAACCTAGCTAGCTACACACCCGGGGAACCTAGCTAGCTACACACCCGGGGAACCTAGCTAGCTACACACCCGGGGAACCTAGCTAGCTACACACCCGGGGAACCTAGCTAGCTACACACCCGGAGAACCTAGCTAGCTACACACCCGGGGAACCTAGCTAGCTACACACCCGGGGAACCTAGCTAGCTACACACCCGGAGAACCTAGCTAGCTACACACCCGGAGAACCTAGCTAGCTACACACCCGGGGAACCTAGCTAGCTACACACCCGGGGAACCTAGCTAGCTACACACCCGGGGAACCTAGCTAGCTACACACCCGGGGAACCTAGCTAGCTACACACCCGGGGAACCTAGCTAGCTACACACCCGGGGAACCTAGCTAGCTACACACCCGGGTATTCACCGGGGACCGAGACAGACAGGTCGAGGTAGTGGAGGTCACACCACCGTATCCGCGTCTCAAACTGTCAGCTTTAGTTATGTATGAGGCACTGGGGCTAATTAACATATTCGGCCTCTACGAATTTGCATAATATACAGGAGATAACCCTAGCGCCCAGTATGATAAACACCCATAATACACATCCCGCAAGTGATCCTTTAACTCAATTAAATACTGGGCCATGTTAAAATTGCTCCACTTGATTATTATGAGTAAAATTAGTATGCATCATCAACCCATGCTTTGGTGGAGCACTCTGAGGGCGTTACCCCCTAGCGTCCTGCTCCCCCTAGTGCTCCCTGGGGTAACCCTGGGGGACAGGGGGTAAGGGGAGGAGGGGTGTAACCCATCCCCCTGGGTCTCAATCCCTCGTAGTGGGCGTTGAATTTGTCCACGCCCTTTGATCATGCTGGAATTTGCTCCCTGTCCGCGGTGGTGGTGATGCTGGCTGCCAGCCGCTGCTCGCTGGGGGACGCCTGGCTTGGTACTCCTCAGTTCAGTAGCTGCAGCTTCACCTCCAGATCTTGATACCGAGGGTGTCAAGATCCCGGACTCGTTGGTACCGAGGGTGTCAAGATCCTGGACTCGTTGGTACCGAGGGTGTCAAGATCCTGGACTCGTTGGTACCGAGGGTGTCAAGATCCTGGACTCCTTGATACCGAGGGTGTCAAGATCCTGGACTCCTTGATACCGAGGGTGTCAAGATCCTGGACTCCTTGATACCGATTTGATTTTGATTGTTGCCGCCGAAGGCGGCTAGTTTATTGTGCACCCCATACTCATCCTGTGAGCGGTAGCGCAAAAGCATTACAGAGGGCACAAAAGGTCTTTATCAGACCTCATCTTAGATTATTACATAAACAATTTCTTCAATCCTTCACACCTTATAGATACAATGTCAGCTAGTTACAGAGAAAGTGCTATTACAAGAGCTACATATTTACAGTAAGTCATCATACATTAATGGTAGGTCTTGTCGTTAATACATAATAGTTTGGCCAATGGGGATATTACAGAGTCATAGGGGAGCTTCTGTTTATTATTAGTCCTCACAATACACTACTTGTTTCTGAATCTCATATGTCGTTCATCTACTGGAAGCAAAATGTGGGTACAGTGCAAGGATTTCAGGTAATTTATCCATGGTAATAAGATAGGTTGCCATATCATACAGAGTGAGCTTAGATTTATCTCTAAAAGGCTCAATTTTACTACAATCCAAGATATAGTGTTCGAGTGTGTGTCCCTGCCTATGTCCACACACTTTACACTTTACTTCATCTAGATCCCTATACAAGCCGAACTGCCATAGATACTTGTAGCCAAGTCTTATACGAGCTGTGACAACATCTGTTAGTCTACTGACTTTGTTACTTGCCCCATACACATGTTTTACTTCACACATTTCATTGTGATGAACAATGGACCTACTAGTTCCAGTTTGCACAGTTCTACTTTCTTCAAATCCATCTAGGAGTTCTCGTCTAATGACACTTTTAAGGGACCTATTTGATAACTCAAGATTCCATTCAATACCCTGTGAACACCTGACGCCACCGTGCCCACCCTGTGAACACCTGACGCCACCATGCCCACCCTGTGAACACCTGACGCCACCGTGCCCACCTTGTGAACACCTGACGCCACCGTGCCCACCCTGTGAACACCTGACGCCACCGTGCCCACCCTGTGAACACCTGACGCCACCGTGCCCACCCTGTGAACACCTGACGCCACCGTGCCCACCCTGTGAACACCTGACGCCACCGTGCCCACCCTGTGAACACCTGACGCCACCGTGCCCACCTTGTGAACACCTGACGCCACCGTGCCCACCCTGTGAACACCTGACGCCACCGTGCCCACCTTGTGAACACCTGACGCCACCGTGCCCACCCTGTGAACACCTGACGCCACCGTGCCCACCCTGTGAACACCTGACGCCACCATGCCCACCCTGTGAACACCTGACGCCACCATGCCCACCCTGTGAACACCTGACGCCACCGTGCCCACCTTGTGAACACCTGACGCCACCATGCCCACCCTGTGAACACCTGACGCCACCGTGCCCACCTTGTGAACACCTGACGCCACCACCCTACTACCGCTACTACCCGAGATGCTTTCGGGGCTTACCGTCTCCGCGGCCCGGTCGTCAACCAGGCCTCCTCGTTGCTAGGCTGTTGGAAGCGGCTGCTCGCAGCCTTCCAAAACTTATACTACAATAATGTCGCTACATTATAATAAACTGGAACCAGCAAAATACCCAATAAAGTACTGAACTCAATAACTCCAACAAAAGTTAAGAAACAGTGTACCTTTACAAGCACAGCAGTGTACACGCAAGTGGGATTAGCTGCTGTGGGATTAGTTGAGAGGCAGGATCAAAGAGCCGAAGCTTAACCCCCGCAAGCACAAACAGGTGAGTACAAGCCGAGTATTAGTGCAAGCATAGTAGTGAACGTACGCAGGCACAGCAGTGACCGTGCACAAGAATGTAGGTTTTACAGAAAAAAAACTTGCACACACTGTGTTAGGTTAAACAACTGGACCAAATGAAACACTTTTTATATACAACTTGTCAAAAAAGTTTGAAATCGAACTAGTTTTCATTTATTGCATATTTTTGGCATATTTGGAACTAACGCCCTTTTCAACTTTAATCTGTTAAATAAATTTTACATTACCCAAGGTAAATTCAGTTAAGAGTTTTACCTATATTTTTACTCTTGGTATTTTTTTTCGTATTAGGCTTAAGGACTATCAACCTCGGGAGGGTTATATTAGGAACACAACCATTGTTTACTGACCAACCTGAAAGAATACGTTAGACCTGATCATTGTCCTGGACTAAACTCTCAATGTATATACACTGAGAAGCAGAGTATATACAACTCTGTGTATACATTCTTGTATAATTTCTTTACATTTATTAATTAATGTTCCTATCGCAAATGTTATTAATTCCCTACAATATATTCATATATAAGTGTTAAGCAGCGACACTTCTTACCATACCATTATCAGTATAAATACTGTTAGATTTCACTACTTTCTGTATTTGGTATTTCAGTTTGTAATTACAGTATTTATGAAAAAATTGTTTGAAACAATCATAATTTTAAGTTTTAGAATTATTGCAATCTTTACATAAGTTGAACTATTTGTTTAATTTATTACATTTCATGCCACAAAGTCAGTACACCATAACTTAGAACGGCCTTATCTAAATCTAATGCACGTTAGATTAGAGATGTTACCATTAGATATATCTAGAATGCTGTTTAGTTTTGGGTCAAAGACCAATCAACACAGGGTTATTAAGGCCTTCACAAGAGCCTATGATCAATCAGATTAATTTGGTCTTGAACATAATTCATTACTTAAATATACTGTATGAACCGAGAATTAGTGGTTCTTTATTGCATCTTAGACCTCTGTGATTCTCTTAGCTTATGTTCTCGCACAAATTATGTTTATTTATAAATATACGTGATAAAACAGTTGACGGTCGGCAATAGTCACGCATTCGTACGTACTTTCTTAATGGGCTTTTAGATGGTAGCATACTGACTACTAAGGAATTCTTTTAAAATAAACAAGACTAAAAAAAAACTTGAATATTCCTAGGCATAGTATTGCACACAAATATACTATTTAGGTCTCAGATATCTTATATTAGGCCTAGAAGGTTAGGTTAAGTTAGGTTAGTTGGTTTGTCAAAGTAACACAAGTATAAAATAGTTTTCCCCAGTGTGTCCAATTCGATAGTTCAGACCTCAACTTTCTAATTTCGTTTATGTCGGTATATGTGATTCTCATCGTTACTATAAGTACTAACTACCAAACAAGAGCATGGGCTACATTATTCAGTATTTTGACCCATAAATCTTTATATAAGTTTTTACTTTTTTATATTAATGAATACAAAATATTGAATTTTAACTACGAAGAGATGCAAACTGGAACGTCGTTAAACTAAGATAATAAGTTCTATTAGAGCTGTCACCTGTTTATCAAATGACAATTTATTTTTGGACACTTCCATAATTTATGATGCAGATTACATAGTTCTAATCATCGCTAACACTGAACATACGAACTCGCCTCTGTCCACATGCCACATCATTGTCTTCACTTACCACTCTACAAAATGCAACCAATGTAAAACGTACGAATCCAAGCAACCCACGTAGAGGCTGTTGCATTGGAACTGTCAATATTACGGCGATTTTAAGTTTTACCAATACGTCGCTTTGTCCCTAATAAATGTGACATATTAGGTGAGAGACAGTTTTTTTGTGTGTGTAGCTCGCGTGTTGTGTGTGAGTGTAGCTCGCGTGTTGTGTGTGGGTGTAGCTCGCGTGTTGTGTGGGTGTAGCTCGCGTGTGTGTGTGGGTGTAGCTCGCGTGTTGTGTGTGGGTGTAGCTCGCGTGTTGTGTGTGAGTGTAGCTCGCGTGTTGTGTGTGAGTGTAGCTCGCGTGTTTTGTGTGTGAGTGTAGCTCGCGTGTTGTGTGTGAGTGTAGCTCGCGTGTTGTGTGTGAGTGTAGCTCGCGTGTTGTGTGTGAGTGTAGCTCGCGTGTTGTGTGTGAGTGTAGCTCGCGTGTTGTGTGTGAGTGTAGCTCGCGTGTTGTGTGTGAGTGTAGCTCGCGTGTTGTGTGTGAGTGTAGCTCGCGTGTTGTGTGTGAGTGTAGCTCGCGTGTTGTGTGTGAGTGTAGCTCGCGTGTTGTGTGTGAGTGTAGCTCGCGTGTTGTGTGTGAGTGTAGCTCGCGTGTTGTGTGTGAGTGTAGCTCGCGTGTTGTGTGTGAGTGTAGCTCGCGTGTTGTGTGTGAGTGCTCGCGTGTTGTGTGTGAGTGTAGCTCGCGTGTTGTGTGTGAGTGTAGCTCGCGTGTTGTGTGTGAGTGTAGCTCGCGTGTTGTGTGTGGGTGTAGCTCGCGTGTTGTGTGTGAGTGTAGCTTGCGTGTTGTGTGTGGGTGTAGCTTGCGTGTTGTCGGTGTTATTAGTTGAAGATTTAGCTAGTTCATTTTATTATTAAGTTCAATTGTAATTAGTTGTCGGTGGGTGAAATTTTGTATTTTGCCCACTTAGCACGTATGTGCTAAATGATACACATTTAGCACGTACGTGCTAAATCGTGGTTGCTACAATCTTTTTAGTTTAGGCTTATACTTATAATTTGGAGATCAGATGTTTGTTTCCATTTGATTGTTGTATATGCTTAATTTACATGTTTATTACATAAACTTCCAGGTAGGAAGTATGAGTACTGTTACGTTTGTTATAGCATCACTACATATACACATTTGACATGCTATTGACAGCAACATTTTTTTTTATATAGCTAAGCCTACCGAGCCAGCTTTGTCATGTAATGAATTTTGTATAATGCCACTATCTAGCCAGCTTTGACACGTTCAGTAACAGCAGTTTTTACTGAATGGTATCTGTTCCAAACGCCATAAGGGCAGACATTTCCGAGTGTAACAGGCCTGGTCACCATGACCACACTAGCTGGCCTAAGATACACTACCTACAGATACAACCACCACTTCAGAGACAAGGTGCCAAGGCTTCTGTAGTTTAGGTTGCATGTTGAGGTACGAAGAAATTCTAGGCTCAGACGATTTGAATAGGTTGAATTGTCGGAAGGTTTCTTAGTCAAATAGAGGACCATATTTGAATTAGAACAATTAAGAGGACCAGATTCCTTTTAGACTTGGTACCATATACTTTGCTGATTGTAAGGCTTTAGGCTGATTTAGTAGACTTTAGGGATATGTTATATACATGCATTTTATTATTATTACAGTTGTATATACTATAGTTAATAAGATTAATTACGGCGGTGCTGATATATAAATATTAAGTATGTCACAAATTCACAGTACCCCGGACATTTGTATAATATACTCACCTGGATGGAGTGGAGGGCAGGTTGTGTAACCTGATCATCTCTATAATGTTCAACATATCCTAGGTACATGTATAGCTAACCCTTGATTTTCACATTGTTTCACTTCTGTTTTTTTTCTCTCGGCAACCCTTCTTCCTACCATCCCAACATGGGCAGAATAATGTAGTTAATCCTATTTAGGAATTGTTCTACAGAAATGACATACTGTATTTGCAGTTTTAATTTGTAATGGTAATATTTGTCTGCATGAATAAGTATATTTATTGATAAAAAATAAAAATGGCAATACAAATGATAATTAAAATAGTAATACAAATAATTAAAATAGTAATACAGATAACAAATATAACAATACAAATAATGACACAGTAATACGAATAATACACACACATTATATAATTATTTTTGTTAGTAATAATAGTGAATTTTACTTTAAACCCCATGTACTCACAGCGTTGCATCAGAGAATATAATATATACCGAGAGGTGTATTCTACTTAACGGTAAATGTAGACTTTATTTTAATCCAAAATTATAATAAAGACTAACGTGCACTTGTTAGTTCGGAAGTAAACTGTTGTGGCAAAACCACAACAGCTTACAATTGAATTCAGCTTAATATTGAATTAACAAGAAAAGTCATTATTAATCATTAAATAGTATAGCTATTTATAAATATTTATAGTAAATTTTAAAATGAAAACCATGGATAACAAAGTGAGATTGATTATATTTAAAAAGTTAATATTGAATATGGGGGGGGGGCTGCAATAATAAAATATGCACTAGCTTAATATTATAATTGTCTGAAAATTCCATTTTAATAACACGCTCGTAGTTCAATACACAGTATACACTAATTTTAGTGTATACTGTGTATTATTCGTGATTTTATTTGTTTTATGTATATAATGTAGATAGATGTTTATTAGTATATTTTGGTATCAGTCTTTCCTGTAGACATATATTATTAAATATGACCGAAAAAGTAAGATTAATAATTCTAACACGAATTTTCTCGATCTTTCTTACGTTTCTTTTCACTGTTGATGGTAATTCAAAAATCAATTCTCCAAAATTCATTTTTATTTCTAGTCTGACGCGACACTTGAGCGCGTTTCGTAAAACTTATTACATTTTCAAAGACTTTACTTTACACACAACTTTAACTGAATAGAGCTTAAACATCTTCGAGTGTTTTATACCTACATTTGGGAGGTGACATGTTACAATTGTTTTGGATGAGGTGAAAATAACTTTTAACACAAGACAGGACACGAAACAATGGGTATTAAAGGTAGGTAACTGCAGAAGACCTATTTTATTGGCCCATATTTCTTGATGCTTCTATATTGGAGCGGAGTCTTGAAGTGGGTAGAATATAGTTGTGCATTAATTGGCTGTTGATTGCTGGTGTTGACTTTTTGATGTGTACCTCGCAGACGTCAAGCCGCCTGCTATCGCCGCCTGCGATAGCAGGCGGCTTGACGTCTGCGAGGCACTACAATGTCTTGGCATTTACGGCTCCGCCGGCTACGCGGGTTTTAACCCTGTTGGTGAAAAGTATCTCCTGTTTTCTGGCTTACATTGTGGCATATTGAGCTTGAGGTCTTTGCCCCTTGTATGCATTACATTTTTACTTTTTAAATAAGTTGTCTGGATCAATCTCCTCCAACTAGTTAATTATTTTAACAGTTACGATGAGATCAGCCCTGTTATGTCTGGTTTGCAGTTAGTTCTGTGGCCCTCAACCGTTCCTGGTATGAGAGTTTACTAAGTTCCTAGATGATTTTTATTGTGCAGTATTGAACTTTCTCCAAAGCAGATATGCCCTCGTGAAGATAAGGTCTCCATATTTTGATGCAGTAGTGCAAATAGGGGCATACCGGAGATTTATACAGTTCAATAACCACATTATCATATAACGTTTATAATTATATGTTGAGAACAAGTAATTATATAAATGGTTTTGATCTTCAGCATGTTGAGAGATTTAAAAAGTGTAGTACAGTATGCTGTCTGAAGGCAGTTTTGATGACTTTGTAATACAGTATAAGGAGTGATGAGGGACATAGTTTATAATATTTTAAAGTATGCCAATTGCAGTTTTATTTTTTGTTGCATGTGAGTATTGAAGTAAAGTTTGTCAACATGTACGTCTAGAAATGTTTCTTCTCTCTATACATTCGATATTGTACAGTATTTCATTTTTATCCCTATTTGTCATGCTGATTTGTTTCAAAATAATTCTTTTACTGTGTTCGGTGTGAATTTATTTGTCATTTAAGTACAGGCTTTCACATTGCTACATCATTTCGTGTTTAGCTTGGAAAATATATAGATAGTCACGGTCACGGCCCTTATGGATTTGTTCGTTTATATAGATAGTACCACCCTCCCCCCCTTCCCATCCCTTCGTTAACCCTAAACCTCATAAAACTCAACCTTTCCAGCATATTTTTCACGTGGAGGATGTCGAATTTTAACCCTAAACAGGGAAGCCAAGTATGCAGTTATTTCTTATGTTTTAGTGCTTGTATGAGCTTGGATGTCAATATTGCGGGCGCGACATGATATCCCGCCATGTTTGTTTACGTCAGCTGTAACAAACATGTCGGGATATCATTTACACTCCTATTCTCTCAAGAAATATACTGTATATAAATTTGTACGTACTTGATACAATTACCGAAAACTTAACGTTGAGTAAAATTCTAAAGAGTAATCTTTTTTTTTTTTTTTTTTGTACAATACGCGAAATGTGGTCATACTGTTTCAAGGTTACGGGTCTATGCTTAGTTTCACAATTATTTTGGCAATTCCGTGTAACTTCAAGCATGGCACTGCGCGAGACGGACTGATATGAGACGCGAGTGAGAATTCTCTAGTTCATACAATTTTGTTCCGTTTCCTTAAATTAATGTTCCACGAGATGTAAAGAAATGAGTATTTTCACTACTTCAGAAACCCGGACTATGTTCTCTTTTTTTTGTTAATTTGCTTGGCATTGAACAAATTGCTCAAGCCCAAGTATAGTGATTCTGTTCATGTCCGAGATTTGAGCACCAGAGAAATACATTGATTTGTTAAATTACCAAACTAATGTTAGACACGCACTCGCAAAGCTTCACTTGCCATGAGACTATCGTCTTGATGTTGGCCTTAGGTGCGAAAAACTGGTTTATAGAGTATAGCAAAGATGGGAATTCAAATCGATCCATGTAACCAATTTCGGACACGAAATGTCTTGGCAGTACTTATGCTTTACTGATCATAAGGTCAGACGTCGTATTAGACGAGGTCAGTTGACTTCGATTGGCTTGGGCAGGAGCACAAGAGAGTTAAGTGCGAGTAAGCTGAGCTATAAGAATTTGCTGCTACCCGTAGTTACAAGTTACTATTGTGCTTGTCGTTTTGCAACTATTGTCCATGTTTCAAATTGGTGCTTTGTCGGTTGTTTTTATCGCAGTTCATTTACGCTAACCTTTTATGTTGAAGGTGTTAGTGCTTATTATTACTCTTGTGCTTGTTACATACTCATGTTCTTATTCTGTAACCATCTAGTTGTGCTTCGACTCTTTGTTCCCTCCTTCTCCCAGTTGTGCTTGAGTGCGTGGTCTCCCCCAGTTGTGCTTGAGTGCGTGTACTCACCAGGTTGTGCTTGAGTGCGTGTACTCACCCAGTTGTGCTTGAGTGCGTGTACTCACCCAGTTGTGCTTGAGTGCGTGTACTCAACCAGTTGTGCTAGTGCTCACCCCAGTTTTGCTTGATTGCGTGTACTTACCCAGTTGTGCTTGAGTGCGTGCTTTCTCCCAGTTGTCCTTGAGTGCGTGCAATCACCAGGTTGTACTTTAGAGCGTGTACTCACCCAGTTTTGCTTGAGTGCGTGTACTCACCCAGTTGTGCTTGAGTGCGTGTACTCACCCAGTTGTGCTTGAGTGCGTGGTCTCTCCCAGTTGTGCTTGAGTGCGTGTACTCACCCAGTTGTGCTTGAGTGCGTGGTCTCCCCCAGTTGTGCTTGAGTGCGTGTACTCACCTCAGTTGTGCTTGAGTGCCTGTACTCAACCAGTTGTTCTTGAGTGAGTTTAACTCACCAGTTGTGCTTGAGTGCGTGTACTCACCCAGTTGTGCTTGAGTGCGTGGTCTCCCCCAGTTGTGCTTGAGTGCGTGTACTCACCCAGTTGTGCTTGAGTGCGTGTACTCACCCAGTTGTGCTTGAGTGCGTGTACTCACCCAGTTGTGCTTGAGTGCGTGTACTCACCCAGTTGTGCTTGAGTGCGTGGTCTCTCCCAGTTGTGCTTGAGTGCGTGTACTCACCAGGTTGTACTTGAGTGCGTGTACTCACCCAGTTGTGCTTGAGTGCGTGGTCTCTCCCAGTTGTGCTTGAGTGCGTGTACTCACCAAGTTGTACTTGAGTGCGTGTACTCACCCAGTTGTGCTTGAGTGCGTGTACTCACCAGTTGTGCTTGAGTGCGTGTACTCACCCAGTTGTGCTTGAGTGCTTGAGTGCGTGTACTCATCCCCAGTTGTGCTTGAGTGCGTGTACTCACCCAGTTGTGTTTGAGTGCGTGTACTTCACTCCCGGTTGTGCTTGAGTGCGTGTACTCACCTAGTTTTGCTTGAGTGCGTGTACTCACCCAGTTGTGCTTGAGTGCGTGTACTCACCCAGTTGTGCTTGAGTGCGTGTACTCACCAGGTTGTGCTTGAGTGCGTGTACTCACCCAGTTGTGCTTGAGTGCGTGGTCTCCCCCAGTTGTGCTTGAGTGCGTGTACTCACCCAGTTGTGCTTGAGTGCGTGTACTCACCCAGTTGTGCTTGAGTGCGTGTACTCACCCAGTTGTGCTTGAGTGCGTGTACTCATCTAGTTGTGCTTGAGTGCGTGTACTCACCCAGTTGTGCTTGAGTGCGTGTACTCACCCAGTTGTGCTTGAGTGCGTGGTCTCTCCCAGTTGTGCTTCACCCAGTGCGAGTGTGTCTCTCCCAGTTGTGCTTGAGTGCGTGGTCTCTCCCAGTTGTGCTTGAGTGCGTGTACTCACCCAGTTGTGCTTGAGTGCGTGTACTCACCCAGTTGTGCTTGAGTGCGTGTACTCACCCAGTTGTGCTTGAGTGCGTGTACTCACCCAGTTGTGCTTGAGTGCGTGTACTCAACAAGTTGTGCTTGAGTGCGTGTACTCACCCAGTTGTGCTTGAGTGCGTGGTCTCTCCCAGTTGTGCTTGAGTGCGTGTACTCACCCAGTTGTGCTTGAGTGCGTGTACTCACCCAGTTGTGCTTGAGTGCAGTGTACTCACCCAGTTGTGCTTGAGTGCGTGTACTCACCCAGTTGTGCTTGAGTGCGTGGTCTCTCCCAGTTGTGCTTGAGTGCGTGTACTCACCCAGTTGTGCTTGAGTGCGTGTACTCACCCAGTTGTGCTTGAGTGCGTGTACTCACCCAGTTGTGCTTGAGTGCGTGTACTCACCCAGTTGTGCTTGAGTGCGTGTACTCACCCAGTTGTGCTTGAGTGCGTGGTCTCCCCCAGTTGTGCTTGAGTGCGTGTACTCACCAGTTGTGCTTGAGTGCCTACTCAGTTGTGTGAGTGCGTGTACTCACCAGTTGTGCTTGAGTGCGTGTAGTTGCGCTTGAGTGCACCCAGTTGTGCTTGAGTGCGTGGTCTCTCCCAGTTGTGCTTGAGTGCGTGTACTCAACCAGTTGTGCTTGAGTGCGTGTACTCATCCAGTTGTGCTTGAGTGCGTGTACTCACCTAGTTGTGCTTGAGTGCGTGATACTCACCCAGTTGTGCTTGAGTGCGTGGTCTCTCCCAGTTGTGCTTGAGTGCGTGTACTCACCCAGTTGTGCTTGAGTGCGTGTACTCACCCAGTTGTGCTTGAGTGCGTGTACTCACCCAGTTGTGCTTGAGTGCGTGGTCTCCCCTAGTTGTGCTTGAGTGCGTGCACTCACCCAGTTGTGCTTGAGTGCGTGTACTCACCCAGTTGTGCTTGAGTGCGTGTACTCACCTAGTTGTGCTTGAGTGCGTGGTCTCCCCCAGTTGTGCTTGAGTGCGTGTACTCACCCAGTTGTGCTTGAGTGCGTGTACTCACCCAGTTGTGCTTGAGTGCGTGTACTCACCCAGTTGTGCTTGAGTGCGTGTACTCACCCAGTTGTGCTTGAGTGCGTGTACTCACCCAGTTGTGCTTGAGTTGTACTCACCCAGTTGTGCTTGAAGTGCGTGGTCTCTCCCAGTTGTGCTTGAGTGCGTGTACTCACCAAGTTGTGCTTGAGTGCGTGTACTCACCAGTTGTGCTTGAGTGCGTGTACTCACCCAGTTGTGCTTGAGTGCGTGGTCTCCCCCAGTTGTGCTTGAGTGTGTGGTCTCAGTTGTGCTTGAGTGCGTGTACTCACCCAGTTGTGCTTGAGTGCGTGTACTCGCCCAGTTGTGCTTGAGTGCGTGTACTCACCCAGTTGTGCTTGAGTGCATGTACTCTCCAGATTGTACCTGAGTGCGTGTACTCACCCAGTTGTGCTTGAGTGCGTGGTCTCCCCCAGTTGTGCTTGAGTGCATGTACTCACCAGTTGTGCTTGTGATTGAGTGCATGTACTCACCCAGTTGTGCTTGAGTGCGTGTACTCACCCAGTTGTGCTTGAGTGCGTGGTCTCACCCAGTTGTGCTTGAGTGCGTGGTCTCCCCCAGTTGTGCTTGAGTGCGTGTACTCACCTAGTTGTGCTTGAGTGCGTGTACTCACCCAGTTGTGCTTGAGTGCGTGTACTCACCCAGTTGTGCTTGAGTGCGTGTACTCACCCAGTTGTGCTTGAGTGCGTGTACTCACCCAGTTGTGCTTGAGTGCGTGTACTCACCAGTTGTGCTTGAGTGCGTGTACTCACCTAGTTGTGCTTGAGTGCGTGGTCTCCCCAAGTTGTGCTTGAGTGCGTGTACTCACCCAGTTGTGCTTGAGTGCGTGTACTCACCCAGTTGTGCTTGAGTGCGTGTACTCACCCAGTTGTGCTTGAGTGCGTGTACTCACCCAGTTGTGCTTGAGTGCGTGTACTCACCCAGTTGTGCTTGAGTGCGTGGTCTCCCCAGTTGTGCTTGAGTGCGTGGTCTCCCCCAGTTGTGCTTGAGTGCGTGTACTCACCCAGTTGTGCTTGAGTGCGTGTACTCACCCAGTTGTGCTTGAGTGCGTGTACTCACCCAATTGTGCTTGAGTGCGTGATCTCCCCCAGTTGTGCTTGAGTGCGTGCTCTCCCCCAGTTGTGCTTCAGTGCGTGTACTCACCAGACTGTACTTGAGTGCGTGTACTCACCCAGTTGTGCTTGAGTGCGTGGTCTCCCCAGTTGTGCTTGAGTGCGTGTACTCATCCAGTTGTGCTTGAGTGCGTGGTCTCTCCCAGTTGTGCTTGAGTGCGTGTACTCACCTAGTTGTACTTGAGTGCGTGTACTCACCCAGTTGTGCTTGAGTGCGTGGTCTGCCCCAGTTGTGCTTGAGTGCATGTACTCAACCAGTTGTGCTTGAGTGCGTGTACTCACCCAGTTGTGCTTGAGTGCGTGTACTCACCCAGTTGTGCTTGAGTGCGTGTACTCACCCAGTTTGTGCTTGAGTGCGTGTACTCACCCAGTTGTGCTTGAGTGCGTGTACTCACCCAGTTGTGCTTGAGTGCATGTACTCAACCAGTTGTGCTTGAGTGCGTGTACTCACCAGTTTCTGGAATAATACTAGAAAGTTTACAATGTTCGTTTCAATAAATATACCTATGGAGGAGGAAAAGGGTGTTTCAGTGGTACAAGAACGGTGAAAATGGAACTTCACCGTAATATTCCTTCATCAGTGTCAGTAGCGGGTCAATATATTAAATTTATGTACAGTGGACAACTGAAAACTTGTTTTAAGTGTGGGCATAATGGTCATTTAGCTGCTGCTTACCAGATAGAGGCAACAGAACGTATCAACATTTTTCGTGAATATGATTTTCTGCCATTAATTGAGGACAGTGTACCAGGAAATGAACTCACTGTTGTTAAGTGCTGCAGTTCCAAGTGGGATGGATGAAGTAATCCAAAACTGTTCGTGAAACGTCTCTGGAAGTGACTCCCAGTGCGAGTGAGGACGGTGCAGGTGACTTAGGTCAGTACGATAAAGGTAAATCAGACAAGGACGATGCAGACAACACTGCTCAGGACGCTATACCTGCTGTCATCCAACCTTGTGAGGGTGAGGAAAGCCAGGACAAAGTACATGTGGTCGCCCATAACATAGTCACTGCAACAATCCTGAGCTGCGATGCTGAAGATGATGTTGAGCCTGACGAGGTGACGATAGAACAAGTAATTAGTTGTCAACTGTATGTAGAGGATGACCCCATGCGTGATAGTGACGAAGAAATGTGTGCAGAGGACAACTCCACCCTCTTCTGTAAGGTCTGGTAGAAACAGTAATAGTCGTGTGAAAACTGGTTATGTAACCAGTCATGTGAAGACTAAATTAAATTAAAATTAAATTAAATTGAAATAATATTAAATTAAAATTAAATTAAATTGAAATTATATTCAATTAAAACTAAATTAAATTGAAATTATATTCAATTAAAATTAAATTAAATTAAAATTCTGTGAAAAAATTGACCTGGTGGTTACCATTCCAGTTCACCTTGACCAAGGTCACAAAGAGTTACCGACAAGTAGCGAGGCACAATACAACCGGTGAGTGGCGATCATGTTAAAAATGACAACGATAATGCGACGTGGGATGTTGTAGAACATGAACAGAATCGAGCCGTGAGGGAAAATATTAAACTTAAATTTCGAAAAGGGAAAGATGACACTCAGTTAGTGTCGAGTGAGATAATGATTGATAAAGAGTAATTTTTTCTCTCTCAAAATAACATTCGGGAAGCCTATTAATTTTTAATTGTGCTACTTTAAACATTAATGGGCTCAACTGTAGAATCAAACAGTTGCAACTAGTATCTTTGTTTAAAAATCATAAATTGGATGTGCTGTTAGTGTAAGAACACAACGTACAAGATGTTAAGAAACTTGATTGATTATTTTAAAATCCTAATAAATGCTACGAACCTGTTGAACGGTGGTACGATGATACTGATTGCTAAACAAGCCCACATAAAGGATCTTAATACCGAAATGGATGATAATGGTAATGTTTTATATGCGAGGATTTTCCATTCTTGACACCATAATTTCTCTGCTTAATGTGTATGCTCCATCTGGCACCCGCAGGAAGAAAAAGAGGGAGGAATTGTTCTCTAAAAGTTATTATATTTTATCAGAAATGATACACGTAATATTATTTTTTGGCGACTTTAATTGTGTCACTTCTGTGATAGATTGTAGCACTCAGTCGAACATCATGTGTATCTCCTGCTTTAATTACACTTTTGAAATGTTTTGGTCTCAAGGATGTGAATATCATTAACAGGGGTGTTTATGAATACACATATGTTCGTCAGAATTATGGTTCCAGGCTTGATAGAATATATATGCACACATTACATGATAAAATTAGCTCTTGCAGCTAAGTTTATCATGGAGCCGGTGACTGAGCGGACAGAACACTGGACGCGTGATCCTGTGGTCCCGGGTTTGATCCCGGGCGCCGGCGAGAAACAATGGGGAGAGTTTCTTTCACCCTGATGCCCCTGTTACCTAGCAGTAAATAGATACCTGGGAGTTAGTCAGCTGTCACGGGCTGCTTCCTGGGGGGGTGGAGGCCTGGTCGAGGACCGGGCCGCGAGGGCACTAAAGCCCCGAAATCGTCTCAAGATATGGTGTCTTGAGTAAACCATTTTCAATTGAACGGGCGGTACGTCAGGGATGTCTCCTCTCAATGATTTTGTATGTTATCTTTCAAGAGCCACTGTACTTGGCAATAAAAAGCAATAACTTTATTGTTCCACCTTGTCCTCCTAATGCTATGACACTTCCTGTTGTTGGTTATGCAGATGATACCACGACAGAAAACGCGGTGGTGATGTGTTAGACAACTTTGAGAGAGCAACAGGTGCTGTCATTAACAAGGACAAAACGTGTATGATGAGGCTTGGCAGTTGGTATAATAAAGTTACTGGACAGATTCATGGTTCAAGGTAGTGGAGTCTAATAAAGCTCTTAGGGTTTACTGGTGTAAAACATATAGAACAACATTGGTTACGAATTGGCAAATACTATGTAGAAATATAATAGTAGCTACGAATATGTTGTCAAATAAAAAAATAACCCTGTTTCAGAAGGCTGTAATAATAATAATACGGTGGTATAGTAATACTGAATGTGTATCATAAGTCATTGGCTATCTTATATGTTACCTTTAGAAAGGAGATAATGCAAAGGAATAGTGTAAATGTGCTAGGACATTATTTTTGTAAAGTACGTGTTAGCTACTTGATACATATGCCAGAGTATACTGACCTTGCCTTTCTTTCGCCTCACTTTTATTCATGTGGAATTGATGTTCTCAGGCGGATTTGTAATATGGAAGTTTTTTTTTAATGATGAACAGTAAACACGTGTATGATATTCTGTTCCCACATATAGTTTCCTAGAGTAGAGGAGGCATATCCACTCATTAACTGGCGCGTAATATGGGCAAACCTTCATGCTAAATTTATTGCCCCAAAATAACGTGAATTATTGTATCGCAATATTCACGAGACCCTCCCTACAAATGCTAGGTTGTTAATGTTGGGCATTAAGGACAACGATAGGTGTGACCAATGTACTGAAATTGAGAAAAATATGCATATATATTATTTCTGTAAGCAGAAAGTTGTTCTTGTAAACTGGATTACAGACACTCTTAAAGCTTTCTGTGGACCAAGTATCAGAGTGGATTTAATGAGTTTTTTTTTATGTTTCATATTGACATAAAATGCAAGAAAATTAAAAATACAATAATTTTGCTTATTTCTGATTACATTTCTTGTGTGTGGATTGGCAGGCAGGAGAGTTACTCAGTAAACAGAATATTGAATATTGAAGTTCTTGCGAGGCAGGATCAAGTACAGTATAACATTTGGGGTTTATTGCTTATGCTCGGTTATGATATTGAAAATTGATAAACTGAGAATTATATAAAAATATATAAATATAGTATTTTCTCTTGTAAATTGATGTAAATGTGATCTTTGTATTGTATATCATTTAACAAAAAAATAAATCCTGAGCACTCCAGGTGCAAATTCTGTGAGCAAGAACTAGGACATGATCTCCCACACTACATCACCGAATGCCCCGTTTTTCAGACCCATTGGGATAAGGTACCTGGAGCTTTCCAATTACTTTATTCACTCTCGTGTTCTTGAGGATATTCTCATATTGCACCCAAAATTTGCCAGTGCATGCTACTGAACGTATGGCTCAGTATGACTAACCATCCTGCGAGATGGGGACTTTTAGTATCACTGCTACCTTATTCACTCTTGTGTTCATGATATCCTCATAATGCACCCAGAGTCTGCCAGTGCAGACTACTTATCACATGCCTCGATATGACTAACCATGCTGTGTGATGGGGATATTTTTAGCATCACGTAGCTAGTATTTTGACACGCTGTACTCACTTTCATATAGTCTAGGGTAACTGCATAAATGCAGATGTACCTAAATGTGTTAATATAACAAAAATGATTCTATTTGTGTCTGGAATAAGTCATGGTGTTATATATACTCCTAGGTAATATTCTTCAGATGTTTATGGGGGGAGTTGTTCCCCTTCAATATGTGCCGTCCTGCTTGTCTCCTGTTCCTTGTTATCATTTTCATCACATTAAATGTAACGGTATTGAATGCTATTAAATACAGTGTGTGCCGTGTGTATACGTTCTTATAAATCAATTTAGTAGCCTAGCCAGCCAATTATTACATAAGTTATGGATCGCATACTCAACGCAATAAACATCATGGCTGATATCAATATAATCACTTGTATACAAACAAATTCATGATAAACTGATATAATTCAAATTTAAATCATGAACATATAAAACTAAAAGTAATAACATTGTAGGAATAGACAAGTTGCATGAGGCTACGTTATTCTCAAAACTCCAGTGTAGACATACAAATCCTTCTGGTAATAATTTATTCGTTATTAGTTTTGCAATTAAATGACGACATTTTGGCAGTATAGATATTAAACCATCACAACTGTTGGCAATATAGGATGTAAGGCTTCCGTTTACTGTAATTAATGCTGACATGTTTCACTGATACAGTGTAGTTAAATTAGTAAGTAAATTAGTATGGTAAATTAAATATTGGTAAAAGCTTAGGTAAATGGGTCTGTTTAACCTGTTTAATTTCTCGTTTTTATATGATACACGTTCGCTTAATTTCATGTCTGTGATTCGGTGTCTTTTTTTTTCAATTGTGCTGGACAGTGTAACAATATTGAGTTTGTGTATGACGATTTGAAACTGTCAGGGGGCTTACGATACGGGACAAGATTATATTAATATCGTCAATACAATTGTCAGTATGTACATCATTTTAAATTATTCATGTTTGTTTTTATTTATAATTATTATTATAGTTACCGTAATTGCAAATATTGTCATTATAATTTGGCATTGACTTTGTGATGTGTTGAAGTCATCGCACACCAGCAGCAGGTGTTCCAGGGGGGCACGGCGGGCCGTCCACTAGGCGGGAACAGAAGCGAAAATGGCGTCAAGTGGAGGGGTCGTCGCGGACGGATGGCGACGGACAAGGGCGCCCTTCCCTGCGCCATGTATGTAAACTATCATTTGTGAGCGTGATTTAGTGCAGTGTTTAATTTGCGAGTGATTTAAACTACTGGTGACTTACGTTTCAAATTTTCCTAAGTGGAAACTTGACAAATGTGGCGTCCTGAGGAACCTGTTAACTAGTGGACGTTGTTTTAAGACGTATATCGTGTGACAGTAGTACGGGATCCTGGAGGAAGGTTGTCACCGCTGTGGCTGGGTTCTCGGCGACTCTGATAAGGTGAGTCAAGCCTCTGTTAAGCATCTTACGGTAGTACTTATGATGACCCTTAAATGATGACATTCAACCCATTCCCCTGTTTAGAGAGTACCAATTGTGACGGTCGGCAATAGTCACGCATTCGTACGTACTTTCTTAATGGGCTTTTAGATGGTAGCATACTGACTACTAAGGAATTCTTTTAAAATAAACAAGACTAAAAAAAAAACTTGAATATTCCTAGGCATAGTATTGCACACAAATATACTATTTTAGGTCTCAGATATCTTATATTAGGCCTAGAAAGGTTAAGTTAGGTTAGTTTGGTTTGTCAAAGTAACACAAGTATAAAATAGTTTTCCCCAGTGTGTCCAATTCGATAGTTCAGACCTCAACTTTCTAATTTCGTTTATGTCGGTATATGTGATTCTCATCGTTACTATAAGTACTAACTACCAAACAAGAGCATGGGCTACATTATTCAGTATTTTGACCCATAAATCTTTATATAAGTTTTTACTTTTTTTATATTAATGAATACAAAATATTGAATTTTAACTACGAAGAGATGCAAACTGGAACGTCGTTAAACTAAGATAATAAGTTCTATTAGAGCTGTCACCTGTTTATCAAATGACAATTTATTTTTGGACACTTCCATAATTTATGATGCAGATTACATAGTTCTAATCATCGCTAACACTGAACATACGAACTCGCCTCTGTCCACATGCCACATCATTGTCTTCACTTACCACTCTACAAAATGCAACCAATGTAAAACGTACGAATCCAAGCAACCCACGTAGAGGCTGTTGCATTGGAACTGTCAATATTACGGCGATTTTAAGTTTTACCAATACGTCGCTTTGTCCCTAATAAATGTGACATATTAGGTGAGAGACAGTTTTTTTGTGTGTGTAGCTCGCGTGTTGTGTGTGAGTGTAGCTCGCGTGTTGTGTGTGGGTGTAGCTCGCGTGTTGTGTGGGTGTAGCTCGCGTGTTGTGTGTGGGTGTAGCTCGCGTGTTGTGTGTGGGTGTAGCTCGCGTGTTGTGTGTGAGTGTAGCTCGCGTGTTGTGTGTGAGTGTAGCTCGCGTGTTGTGTGTGAGTGTAGCTCGCGTGTTGTGTGTGAGTGTAGCTCGCGTGTTGTGTGTGAGTGTAGCTCGCGTGTTGTGTGTGAGTGTAGCTCGCGTGTTGTGTGTGAGTGTAGCTCGCGTGTTGTGTGTGAGTGTAGCTCGCGTGTTGTGTGTGAGTGTAGCTCGCGTGTTGTGTGTGAGTGTAGCTCGCGTGTTGTGTGTGAGTGTAGCTCGCGTGTTGTGTGTGAGTGTAGCTCGCGTGTTGTGTGTGAGTGTAGCTCGCGTGTTGTGTGTGAGTGTAGCTCGCGTGTTGTGTGTGAGTGTAGCTCGCGTGTTGTGTGTGAGTGTAGCTCGCGTGTTGTGTGTGAGTGTAGCTCGCGTGTTGTGTGTGAGTGTAGCTCGCGTGTTGTGTGTGAGTGTAGCTCGCGTGTTGTGTGTGAGTGTAGCTCGCGTGTTGTGTGTGGGTGTAGCTCGCGTGTTGTGTGTGAGTGTAGCTTGCGTGTTGTGTGTGGGTGTAGCTTGCGTGTTGTCGGTGTTATTAGTTGAAGATTTAGCTAGTTCATTTTATTATTAAGTTCAATTGTAATTAGTTGTCGGTGGGTGAAATTTTGTATTTTGCCCACTTAGCACGTATGTGCTAAATGATACACATTTAGCACGTACGTGCTAAATCGTGGTTGCTACAATCTTTTTAGTTTAGGCTTATACTTATAATTTGGAGATCAGATGTTTGTTTCCATTTGATTGTTGTATATGCTTAATTTACATGTTTATTACATAAACTTCCAGGTAGGAAGTATGAGTACTGTTACGTTTGTTATAGCATCACTACATATACACATTTGACATGCTATTGACAGCAACATTTTTTTTATATATAGCTAAGCCTACCGAGCCAGCTTTGTCATGTAATGAATTTTGTATAATGCCACTATCTAGCCAGCTTTGACACGTTCAGTAACAGCAGTTTTTACTGAATGGTATCTGTTCCAAACGCCATAAGGGGCAGACATTTCCGAGTGTAACAGGCCTGGTCACCATGACCACACTAGCTGGCCTAAGATACACTACCTACAGATACAACCACCACTTCAGAGACAAGGTGCCAAGGCTTCTGTAGTTTAGGTTGCATGTTGAGGTACGAAGAAAATTCTAGGCTCAGACGATTTGAATAGGTTGAATTGTCGGAAGGTTTCTTAGTCAAATAGAGGAACCATATTTGAATTAGAACAATTAAGAGGACCAGATTCCTTTTAGACTTGGTACCATATACTTTGCTGATTGTAAGGCTTTAGGCTGATTTAGTAGACTTTAGGGATATGTTATATACATGCATTTTATTATTATTACAGTTGTATATACTATAGTTAATAAGATTAATTACGGCGGTGCTGAATATATAAATATTAAGTATGTCACAAATTCACAGTACCCCGGACATTTGTATAATATACTCACCTGGATGGAGTGGAGGGCAGGTTGTGTAACCTGATCATCTCTATAATGTTCAACATATCCTAGGTACATGTATAGCTAACCCTTGATTTTCACATTGTTTCTCACTTCTGTTTTTTTTCTCTCGGCAACCCTTCTTCCTACCATCCCAACATGGGCAGAATAATGTAGTTAATTCCTATTTAAGGAATTGTTCTACAGAAATGACATACTGTATTTGCAGTTTTAATTTGTAATGGTAAATATTTGTCTGCATGAATAAGTATATTTATTGATAAAAAATAAAAATGGCAATACAAATGATAATTAAAATAGTAATACAAATAATTAAAATAGTAATACAGATAACAAATATAACAATACAAATAATGACACAGTAATACGAATAATACACACACATTATATAAATTATTTTTGTTAGTAATAATAGTGAATTTTACTTTAAACCCCATGTACTCACAGCGTTGCATCAGAGAATATAATATATACCGAGAGGTGTATTCTACTTAACGGTAAATGTAGACTTTATTTTAATCCAAAATTATAATAAAGACTAACGTGCACTTGTTAGTTCGGAAGTAAACTGTTGTGGCAAAACCACAACAGCTTACAATTGAATTCAGCTTAATATTGAATTAACAAGAAAAGTCATTATTAATCATTAAATAGTATAGCTATTTATAAATATTTATAGTAAATTTAAATAAAATGAAAACCATGGATAACAAAGTGAGATTGATTATATTTAAAAAGTTAATAATTGAATATGGGGGGGGGGCTGCAATAATAAAATATGCACTAGCTTAATATATAAAATTGTCTGAAAATTCCATTTTAATAACACGCTCGTAGTTCAATACACAGTATACACTAATTTTAGTGTATACTGTGTATTATTCGTGATTTTATTTGTTTTATGTATATAATGTAGATAGATGTTTATTAGTATATTTTGGTATCAGTCTTTCCTGTAGACATATATTATTAAATATGACCGAAAAAGTAAGATTAATAATTCTAACACGAATTTTCTCGATCTTTCTTACGTTTCTTTTCACTGTTGATGGTAATTCAAAAATCAATTCTCCAAAATTCATTTTTATTTCTAGTCTGACGCGACACTTGAGCGCGTTTCGTAAAACTTATTACATTTTCAAAGACTTTACTTTACACACAACTTTAACTGAATAGAGCTTAAACATCTTCGAGTGTTTTATACCTACATTTGGGTGAGGTGACATGTTACAATTGTTTTGGATGAGGTGAAAATAAACTTTTAACACAAGACAGGACACGAAACAATGGGTATTAAAGGTAGGTAACTGCAGAAGACCTATTTTTATTGGCCCATATTTCTTGATGCTTCTATATTGGAGCGGAGTCTTGAAGTGGGTAGAATATAGTTGTGCATTAATTGGCTGTTGATTGCTGGTGTTGACTTTTTGATGTGTAGTACCTCGCAGACGTCAAGCCGCCTGCTATCGCCGCCTGCGATAGCAGGCGGCTTGACGTCTGCGAGGCACTACAAATGTCTTGGCATTTACGGCTCCGCCGGCTACGCGGGTTTTAACCCTGTTGGTGAAAAAGTATCTCCTGTTTTCTGGCTTACATTGTGGCATATTGAGCTTGAGGTCTTTGCCCCTTGTATGCATTACATTTTTACTTTTTAAATAAGTTGTCTGGATCAATCTCCTCCAACTAGTTAATTATTTTAACAGTTACGATGAGATCAGCCCTGTTATGTCTGGTTTGCAGTTAGTTCTGTGGCCCTCAACCGTTCCTGGTATGAGAGTTTACTAAGTTCCTAGATGATTTTTATTGTGCAGTATTGAACTTTCTCCAAAGCAGATATGCCCTCGTGAAGATAAGGTCTCCATATTTTGATGCAGTAGTGCAAATAGGGGCATACCGGAGATTTATACAGTTCAATAACCACATTATCAATATAACGTTTATAATTATATGTTGAGAACAAGTAATTATATTAAATGGTTTTGATCTTCAGCATGTTGAGAGATTTAAAAAAGTGTAGTACAGTATGCTGTCTGAAGGCAGTTTTGATGACTTTGTAATACAGTATAAGGAGTGATGAGGGACATAGTTTATAATATTTTAAAGTATGCCAATTGCAGTTTAATATTTTTTGTTGCATGTGAGTATTGAAGTAAAGTTTGTCAACATGTACGTCTAGAAATGTTTCTTCTCTAATACATTCGATATTTGTACAGTATAATTCATTTTTATCCCTATTTGTCATGCTGATTTGTTTCAAAATAATTCTTTTACTGTGTTCGGTGTGAATTTATTTGTCATTTAAGTACAGGCTTTCACATTGCTACATCATTTCGTGTTTAGCTTGGAAAATATATAGATAGTCACGGTCACGGCCCTTATGGATTTGTTCGTTTATATAGATAGTACCACCCTCCCCCCCTTCCCATCCCTTCGTTAACCCTAAACTCCTCATAAAACTCAACCTTTCCAGCATATTTTTCACGTGGAGGATGTCGAATTTTAACCCTAAACAGGGAAGCCAAGTATGCAGTTATTTCTTATGTTTTAGTGCTTGTATGAGCTTGGATGTCAATATTGCGGGCGCGACATGATATCCCGCCATGTTTGTTTACGTCAGCTGTAAACAAACATGTCGGGATATCATTTACACTCCTATTCTCTCAAGAAATATACTGTATATAAATTTGTACGTACTTGATACAATTACCGAAAACTTAACGTTGAGTAAAATTCTAAAGAGTAATCTTTTTTTTTTTTTTTTTGTACAATACGCGAAATGTGGTCATACTGTTTCAAGGTTACGGGTCTATGCTTAGTTTCACAATTATTTTGGCAATTCCGTGTAACTTCAAGCATGGCACTGCGCGAGACGGACTGATATGAGACGCGAGTGAGAATTCTCTAGTTCATACAATTTTGTTCCGTTTCCTTAAATTAATGTTCCACGAGATGTAAAGAAATGAGTATTTTCACTACTTCAGAAACCCGGACTATGTTCTCTTTTTTTTGTTAATTTGCTTGGCATTGAACAAATTGCTCAAGCCCAAGTATAGTGATTCTGTTCATGTCCGAGATTTGAGCACCAGAGAAATACATTGATTTGTTAAATTACCAAACTAATGTTAGACACGCACTCGCAAAGCTTCACTTGCCATGAGACTATCGTCTTGATGTTGGCCTTAGGTGCGAAAAACTGGTTTATAGAGTATAGCAAAGATGGGAATTCAAAATCGATCCATGTAACCAATTTCGGACACGAAATGTCTTGGCAGTACTTATGCTTTACTGATCATAAGGTCAGACGTCGTATTAGACGAGGTCAGTTGACTTCGATTGGCTTGGGCAGGAGCACAAGAGAGTTAAGTGCGAGTAAGCTGAGCTATAAGAATTTGCTGCTACCCGTAGTTACAAGTTACTATTGTGCTTGTCGTTTTGCAACTATTGTCCATGTTTCAAATTGGTGCTTTGTCGGTTGTTTTTATCGCAGTTCATTTACGCTAACCTTTTATGTTGAAGGTGTTAGTGCTTATTATTACTCTTGTGCTTGTTACATACTCATGTTCTTATTCTGTAACCATCTAGTTGTGCTTCGACTCTTTGTTCCCTCCTCACAGCTGTCAATCAGCTGCTGTACAGGTCTCTGAGCCTATTGGTCTCTCTCATAACTACATTTGAAACTGTATGGAGTCAACCTCCACCACATCACTGCCTAGTGACCCTAGTGCATTCCATTTATTAACTACCCTTACATTGATAGATTCTTTGTCATTTTTTTGTGGCTCATTTGAGTACTAATTTCCATCTGTGTCCCCCTTGTTTGTGTTCCGCCTATGGTGAATAGTTTTTGTCCACCCTGACAATTCCGCTGAGAATTTTGTAGGTGGTGATCATGTCTCCCCTAAATCTTGTCTACCAGGAACGTGAGGTATAATTCCTGTAGCCTTTCCTCGTAACTCTTACTTCTCAGCTCTGGGACTAGTCTGGTGGCATACCTCTTTATTTCTTTTAACTGTTGTGTTTAACAACGTATGGACTCCAGGCTGGAACTGCATACTCCAGTGTGTGTACACTGTGTGTACACACTGCTGTGCTTGAGTGTGTACACACTGCTGTGCTTGAGTGTGTACACACTGCTGTGTTTGTGTTTTTTTTTTTACGGGGGTTGAGCTTTGCTCTTTCGGCCCGCCTCTCAACTGTCAATCAACTGTTTACTAACTACTTCTTTTTTTTTTTTTTTTTTTTTTTTTTTTTTTTTTTTTTTTTTTTTTAAAAAGCTGTGCTTGAGTGTGTACACACTGCTGTGCTTGAGTGTGTACACACTGCTGTGCTTGAGTGTGTACACTGCTGTGCTTGAGTGTGTACACTGCTGTGCTTGAGTGTGTACACACTGCTGTGCTTGAGTGTGTACACTGCTGTGCTTGAGTGTGTACACTGCTGTGCTTGAGTGTGTACACTGCTGTGCTTGAGTGTGTACACTGCTGTGCTTGAGTGTGTACACTGCTGTGCTTGAGTGTGTACACTGCTGTGCTTGAGTGTATACACACTGCTGTGCTTGAGTGTGTACACTGCTGTGCTTGAGTGTGTACACTGCTGTGCTTGAGTGTGTACACACTGCTGTGCTTGAGTGTGTACACTGCTGTGCTTGAGTGTATACACACTGCTGTGCTTGAGTGTGTACACACTGCTGTGCTTGAGTGTGTACACACTGCTGTGCTTGAGTGTGTACACACTGCTGTGCTTGTGTGTGTACACACTGCTGTGCTTGTGTGTGTACACACTGCTGTGCTTGAGTGTGTACACACTGCTGTGCTTGAGTGTGTACACACTGCTGTGCTTGAGTGTGTACACACTGCTGTGCTTGAGTGTGTACACACTGCTGTGCTTGAGTGTGTACACACTGCTGTGCTTGAGTGTGTACACACTGCTGTGCTTGAGTGTGTACACACTGCTGTGCTTGAGTGTGTACACACTGCTGTGCTTGAGTGTGTACACACTGCTGTGCTTGAGTGTGTACACACTGCTGTGCTTGAGTGTGTACACACTGCTGTGCTTGAGTGTGTACACACTGCTGTGCTTGAGTGTGTACACACTGCTGTGCTTGAGTGTGTACACACTGCTGTGCTTGAGTGTGTACACACTGCTGTGCTTGAGTGTGTACACACTGCTGTGCTTGAGTGTGTACACACTGCTGTGCTTGAGTGTGTACACACTGCTGTGCTTGAGTGTGTACACACTGCTGTGCTTGAGTGTGTACACACTGCTGTGCTTGAGTGTGTACACACTGCTGTGCTTGAGTGTGTACACACTGCTGTGCTTGAGTGTGTACACACTGCTGTGCTTGAGTGTGTACACACTGCTGTGCTTGAGTGTGTACACACTGCTGTGCTTGAGTGTGTACACACTGCTGTGCTTGAGTGTGTACACACTGCTGTGCTTGAGTGTGTACACACTGCTGTGCTTGAGTGTGTACACACTGCTGTGCTTGAGTGTGTACACACTGCTGTGCTTGAGTGTGTACACACTGCTGTGCTTGAGTGTGTACACACTGCTGTGCTTGAGTGTGTACACACTGCTGTGCTTGAGTGTGTACACACTGCTGTGCTTGAGTGTGTACACACTGCTGTGCTTGAGTGTGTACACACTGCTGTGCTTGAGTGTGTACACACTGCTGTGCTTGAGTGTGTACACACTGCTGTGCTTGAGTGTGTACACACTGCTGTGCTTGAGTGTGTACACACTGCTGTGCTTGAGTGTGTACACACTGCTGTGCTTGAGTGTGTACACACTGCTGTGCTTGAGTGTGTACACACTGCTGTGCTTGAGTGTGTACACACTGCTGTGCTTGAGTGTGTACACACTGCTGTGCTTGAGTGTGTACACACTGCTGTGCTTGAGTGTGTACACACTGCTGTGCTTGAGTGTGTACACACTGCTGTGCTTGAGTGTGTACACACTGCTGTGCTTGAGTGTGTACACACTGCTGTGCTTGAGTGTGTACACACTGCTGTGCTTGAGTGTGTACACACTGCTGTGCTTGAGTGTGTACACACTGCTGTGCTTGAGTGTGTACACACTGCTGTGCTTGAGTGTGTACACACTGCTGTGCTTGAGTGTGTACACACTGCTGTGCTTGAGTGTGTACACACTGCTGTGCTTGAGTGTGTACACACTGCTGTGCTTGAGTGTGTACACACTGCTGTGCTTGAGTGTGTACACACTGCTGTGCTTGAGTGTGTACACACTGCTGTGCTTGAGTGTGTACACACTGCTGTGCTTGAGTGTGTACACACTGCTGTGCTTGAGTGTGTACACACTGCTGTGCTTGAGTGTGTACACACTGCTGTGCTTGAGTGTGTACACACTGCTGTGCTTGAGTGTGTACACACTGCTGTGCTTGAGTGTGTACACACTGCTGTGCTTGAGTGTGTACACACTGCTGTGCTTGAGTGTGTACACACTGCTGTGCTTGAGTGTGTACACACTGCTGTGCTTGAGTGTGTACACACTGCTGTGCTTGAGTGTGTACACACTGCTGTGCTTGAGTGTGTACACACTGCTGTGCTTGAGTGTGTACACACTGCTGTGCTTGAGTGTGTACACACTGCTGTGCTTGAGTGTGTACACACTGCTGTGCTTGAGTGTGTACACACTGCTGTGCTTGAGTGTGTACACACTGCTGTGCTTGAGTGTGTACACACTGCTGTGCTTGAGTGTGTACACACTGCTGTGCTTGAGTGTGTACACACTGCTGTGCTTGAGTGTGTACACACTGCTGTGCTTGAGTGTGTACACACTGCTGTGCTTGAGTGTGTACACACTGCTGTGCTTGAGTGTGTACACACTGCTGTGCTTGAGTGTGTACACACTGCTGTGCTTGAGTGTGTACACACTGCTGTGCTTGAGTGTGTACACACTGCTGTGCTTGAGTGTGTACACACTGCTGTGCTTGAGTGTGTACACACTGCTGTGCTTGAGTGTGTACACACTGCTGTGCTTGAGTGTGTACACACTGCTGTGCTTGAGTGTGTACACACTGCTGTGCTTGAGTGTGTACACACTGCTGTGCTTGAGTGTGTACACACTGCTGTGCTTGAGTGTGTACACACTGCTGTGCTTGAGTGTGTACACACTGCTGTGCTTGAGTGTGTACACACTGCTGTGCTTGAGTGTGTACACACTGCTGTGCTTGAGTGTGTACACACTGCTGTGCTTGAGTGTGTACACACTGCTGTGCTTGAGTGTGTACACACTGCTGTGCTTGAGTGTGTACACACTGCTGTGCTTGAGTGTGTACACACTGCTGTGCTTGAGTGTGTACACACTGCTGTGCTTGAGTGTGTACACACTGCTGTGCTTGAGTGTGTACACACTGCTGTGCTTGAGTGTGTACACACTGCTGTGCTTGAGTGTGTACACACTGCTGTGCTTGAGTGTGTACACACTGCTGTGCTTGAGTGTGTACACACTGCTGTGCTTGAGTGTGTACACACTGCTGTGCTTGAGTGTGTACACACTGCTGTGCTTGAGTGTGTACACACTGCTGTGCTTGAGTGTGTACACACTGCTGTGCTTGAGTGTGTACACACTGCTGTGCTTGAGTGTGTACACACTGCTGTGCTCGAGTGTGTACACACTGCTGTGCTCGAGTGTGTACACACTGCTGTGCTCGAGTGTGTACACACTGCTGTGCTCGAGTGTGTACACACTGCTGTGCTCGAGTGTGTACACACTGCTGTGCTCGAGTGTGTACACACTGCTGTGCTCGAGTGTGTACACACTGCTGTGCTCGAGTGTGTACACACTGCTGTGCTCGAGTGTGTACACACTGCTGTGCTCGAGTGTGTACACACTGCTGTGCTCGAGTGTGTACACACTGCTGTGCTCGAGTGTGTACACACTGCTGTGCTCGAGTGTGTACACACTGCTGTGCTCGAGTGTGTACACACTGCTGTGCTCGAGTGTGTACACACTGCTGTGCTCGAGTGTGTACACACTGCTGTGCTCGAGTGTGTACACACTGCTGTGCTCGAGTGTGTACACACTGCTGTGCTCGAGTGTGTACACACTGCTGTGCTCGAGTGTGTACACACTGCTGTGCTCGAGTGTGTACACACTGCTGTGCTCGAGTGTGTACACACTGCTGTGCTCGAGTGTGTACACACTGCTGTGCTCGAGTGTGTACACACTGCTGTGCTCGAGTGTGTACACACTGCTGTGCTCGAGTGTGTACACACTGCTGTGCTCGAGTGTGTACACACTGCTGTGCTCGAGTGTGTACACACTGCTGTGCTCGAGTGTGTACACACTGCTGTGCTCGAGTGTGTACACACTGCTGTGCTCGAGTGTGTACACACTGCTGTGCTCGAGTGTGTACACACTGCTGTGCTCGAGTGTGTACACACTGCTGTGCTCGAGTGTGTACACACTGCTGTGCTCGAGTGTGTACACACTGCTGTGCTCGAGTGTGTACACACTGCTGTGCTCGAGTGTGTACACACTGCTGTGCTCGAGTGTGTACACACTGCTGTGCTCGAGTGTGTACACACTGCTGTGCTCGAGTGTGTACACACTGCTGTGCTCGAGTGTGTACACACTGCTGTGCTCGAGTGTGTACACACTGCTGTGCTCGAGTGTGTACACACTGCTGTGCTCGAGTGTGTACACACTGCTGTGCTCGAGTGTGTACACACTGCTGTGCTCGAGTGTGTACACACTGCTGTGCTCGAGTGTGTACACACTGCTGTGCTCGAGTGTGTACACACTGCTGTGCTCGAGTGTGTACACACTGCTGTGCTCGAGTGTGTACACACTGCTGTGCTCGAGTGTGTACACACTGCTGTGCTCGAGTGTGTACACACTGCTGTGCTCGAGTGTGTACACACTGCTGTGCTCGAGTGTGTACACACTGCTGTGCTCGAGTGTGTACACACTGCTGTGCTCGAGTGTGTACACACTGCTGTGCTCGAGTGTGTACACACTGCTGTGCTCGAGTGTGTACACACTGCTGTGCTCGAGTGTGTACACACTGCTGTGCTCGAGTGTGTACACACTGCTGTGCTCGAGTGTGTACACACTGCTGTGCTCGAGTGTGTACACACTGCTGTGCTCGAGTGTGTACACACTGCTGTGCTCGAGTGTGTACACACTGCTGTGCTCGAGTGTGTACACACTGCTGTGCTCGAGTGTGTACACACTGCTGTGCTCGAGTGTGTACACACTGCTGTGCTCGAGTGTGTACACACTGCTGTGCTCGAGTGTGTACACACTGCTGTGCTCGAGTGTGTACACACTGCTGTGCTCGAGTGTGTACACACTGCTGTGCTCGAGTGTGTACACACTGCTGTGCTCGAGTGTGTACACACTGCTGTGCTCGAGTGTGTACACACTGCTGTGCTCGAGTGTGTACACACTGCTGTGCTCGAGTGTGTACACACTGCTGTGCTCGAGTGTGTACACACTGCTGTGCTCGAGTGTGTACACACTGCTGTGCTCGAGTGTGTACACACTGCTGTGCTCGAGTGTGTACACACTGCTGTGCTCGAGTGTGTACACACTGCTGTGCTCGAGTGTGTACACACTGCTGTGCTCGAGTGTGTACACACTGCTGAGCTCGAGTGTGTACACACTGCTGAGCTCGAGTGTGTACACACTGCTGAGCTCGAGTGTGTACACACTGCTGAGCTCGAGTGTGTACACACTGCTGAGCTCGAGTGTGTACACACTGCTGAGCTCGAGTGTGTACACACTGCTGAGCTCGAGTGTGTACACACTGCTGAGCTCGAGTGTGTACACACTGCTGAGCTCGAGTGTGTACACACTGCTGAGCTCGAGTGTGTACACACTGCTGAGCTCGAGTGTGTACACACTGCTGAGCTCGAGTGTGTACACACTGCTGAGCTCGAGTGTGTACACACTGCTGAGCTCGAGTGTGTACACACTGCTGAGCTCGAGTGTGTACACACTGCTGAGCTCGAGTGTGTACACACTGCTGAGCTCGAGTGTGTACACACTGCTGAGCTCGAGTGTGTACACACTGCTGAGCTCGAGTGTGTACACACTGCTGAGCTCGAGTGTGTACACACTGCTGAGCTCGAGTGTGTACACACTGCTGAGCTCGAGTGTGTACACACTGCTGAGCTCGAGTGTGTACACACTGCTGAGCTCGAGTGTGTACACACTGCTGAGCTCGAGTGTGTACACACTGCTGAGCTCGAGTGTGTACACACTGCTGTGCTTGCGCGCGTACCCTGCTGTGCTCGTGCCCTGCTGTGCTCGTGCCCTGCTGTGCTCGTGCCCTGCTGTGCTCGTGCGCGTACCCTGCTGTGCTCGTGCGCGTACCCTGCTGTGCTCGTGCGCGTACCCTGCTGTGCTCGTGCGCGTACCCTGCTGTGCTCGTGCGCGTACTCTGCTGTGCTTGTGTACTCGCCTAGTTATCCTAACCTAGTTGCGCTTGCGAGGATTTAGCTTTGACTCTTTGGTCCCGCCTCTCAACTGTCAATCAACTGGTGTACTGATTCTTGAGCCTACTGGGCTCTAGCATATCTACATTTGAAACTGTGTATGAAGTCAGCCTCCACCACATCACTGCCTAGTGCATTGCATCTGTTAACTACTGACATTGAAAAAGTTCTTTCTGACGTCCCTGTGGCTCATTTTTGTACTAGGTTTCCATTTGTGCCCCCCTTGTTCGCGTACCACCCGCGCTAAACAGTTTATCTATCCTGTCAATTCTTCTGAGAATTTTATGGGTATTGATCATGTCGCCCCTGACTCTTCTGTCTTCCAGTGCCGTGTGGTTTAGTTCCAGTAAACTTTCTCAGAGCTCATAACTCAGCTCGGGGACTAGCCTGATGGCATACCTCTGAAACCTTTTCTAACATAGTTTTGTATTTGATTAGGTGTGAACTCCACGCAGGAGCCGCATACTCCAGTATTGGTATACAAGGTTCTGAATGATTCCTTACACATGTTTCTGAAGGCAGTTCTTATGTTCGCCAGCCTTGCATACGCCGCTGATGTTATCATTTTGACGTGGGCTTCAGGGACAAGTCTGGTGTGATATCAACCCCCCAGATTTTTCTCTTCCTGACTTCTGAAGGATTTCCTCTCCAAACTGGTGCCTTGTGTTTGGCGTCTTGACTCCTACGCCTATTTTCATCACTTTGCTTGAGTTAAACTAGTAGCCATTTGTTGGACCATTCATTCAGTCTGTCCAGGTCATCTTGTAGCCTCTTGCTGTCCTCCTGTCTTAATCCTTCTTATCATTTTAGCATCATCAGCAAACATTGAGATGAATGAGTCTATACCTTCTGGAAGGTCATTCACTTGAATCAGAAACAAGATGTTTCCGAGTACAGAACCCTGTGGGACCCCGTTGGTGACATCACGCCAGTCTGAGGTCTCACCCCTCACAGTTACTCTCTGCTTGTTGTAAAGGTACTCCCTTATTCATTGTAGCACCCTACCACTTACTCCAGCTTGTTTCTCCAACTTATGCAACAGGTTCTTATGGGTACTGTGTCAAACGCTTTCTGACAGTACAAAAATAAATTAAGTTTGCCCATCCTTCTCATTCTTGTTGAATGCATGTTGCTTGGTCATACAATTCTATTATACCTGTGAGACAGGACTTGCCATCCCTGAACCAGTGCTGGTGGTGTATTAGAAAGTCCCTTCTCTTTGCGTTTACACTGCTATGCTTGTGCGTACGCTTGTGTACTCACCTAGTTGTGCTTGCGGGGGTTGAGCTTTGGCTCTTTGGTCCCGCCTCTCAACTGTCAAGTGGTGTACAGATTCTAGAGCCTATTGGGCTCAATTAAATCTACATTTGAAAGATTTCGACATTATCAAGACAGTCGACTTGATAATGGTCCAGGACAGACCGAAACGTCGTCGTCTCTTCATTTTCTAGTTATTGATTTGGTCTAAATTTGAAACTGTATATGGAGTCTGCCTCCACCACATCACTGCTTGATGCATTCGTCATGTGTGTGCGCAGGCGTCAGATGTGTGTGTAGACTGTTGGGCTTGTGTGTACACTGTTGGGCTTGCGTGTACACTGTTGGGCTTGCGTGTACACTGTTGGGCTTGCGTGTACACTGTTGGGCTTGCGTGTACACTGTTGGGCTTGCGTGTACACTGTTGGGCTTGCGTGTACACTGTTGGGCTTGCGTGTACACTGTTGGGCTTGCGTGTACACTGTTGGGCTTGCGTGTACACTGTTGGGCTTGCGTGTACACTGTTGGGCTTGCGTGTACACTGTTGGGCTTGCGTGTACACTGTTGGGCTTGCGTGTACACTGTTGGGCTTGCGTGTACACTGTTGGGCTTGCGTGTACACTGTTGGGCTTGCGTGTACACTGTTGGGCTTGCGTGTACACTGTTGGGCTTGCGTGTACACTGTTGGGCTTGCGTGTACACTGTTGGGCTTGCGTGTACACTGTTGGGCTTGCGTGTACACTGTTGGGCTTGCGTGTACACTGTTGGGCTTGCGTGTACACTGTTGGGCTTGCGTGTACACTGTTGGGCTTGCGTGTACACTGTTGGGCTTGCGTGTACACTGTTGGGCTTGCGTGTACACTGTTGGGCTTGCGTGTACACTGTTGGGCTTGCGTGTACACTGTTGGGCTTGCGTGTACACTGTTGGGCTTGCGTGTACACTGTTGGGCTTGCGTGTACACTGTTGGGCTTGCGTGTACACTGTTGGGCTTGCGTGTACACTGTTGGGCTTGCGTGTACACTGTTGGGCTTGCGTGTACACTGTTGGGCTTGCGTGTACACTGCTGGGCTTGCGTGTACACTGTTGGGCTTGCGTGTACACTGCTGGGCTTGCGTGTACACTGCTGGGCTTGCGTGTACACTGCTGGGCTTGCGTGTACACTGTTGGGCTTGCGTGTACACTGCTGGGCTTGCGTGTACACTGTTGGGCTTGCGTGTACACTGCTGGGCTTGTGTATATACACTGCAATGCCTGTAAATGTATGTACACTGCTGTGCTATCCATGTTTGTGTACAGGGCTTTGCATGTATGTGTACATTGTTGTACTTGCAAAGGTACACTGCTGTTTCTTAGCTTTTGTTGTTTTATTGAGTACAGTACCTTTCTGGGTATTTTGCTAGTTCGTTATTTACAATGCAGCAATATTATTATAGTAGCGGAATGATAGGGCTACATTACAGTATTACCGCATCAAATCTTACTAGGGTTAGCATGGTGGCGTCAGATGTTCACAGGGTGGGCACGGTGGCGTCATGTGTCACAGGGTGGGCACGGTGGCGTCAGGTGTTCACAGGGTGGGCATGGTGGCGTCAGGTGTTCACAGGGTGGGCATGGTGTCGTCATGTGTCACAGGGTGGGCATGTTGGCGTCATGTGTCACAGGGTGGGCATGGTGTCGTCATGTGTCACAGGGTGGGCATGGTGGCGTCAGGTGTTCACAGGGTGGGCATGGTGGCGTCAGGTGTTCACAGGGTGGGCATGGTGGCGTCAGGTGTTCACAGGGTGGGCACGGTGGCGTCAGGTGTTCACAGGGTGGGCACGGTGGCGTCAGGTGTTCACAGGGTGGGCACGGTGGCGTCAGGTGTTCACAGGGTGGGCACGGTGGCGTCAGGTGTTCACAGGGTGGGCACGGTGGCGTCAGGTGTTCACAGGGTGGGCATGGTGGCGTCAGGTGTTCACAGGGTGGGCATGGTGGCGTCAAGAACCTCACCGCTCCACAAGTGTGGGTGGTAGACCATACGGGAGCGAGAGATGTCAGTGAGGACGGCTGTACCTGGTGGTATGCCACCATGGCACCACCACACGCTAATCCCATAAAATCCCACATTGTTTCTCGCGGGTCTGGTAACAAACGGTTCGGCCTCATGCAAGACAGCTAATGAGGATTCATGGACCTTGTTCAGGGGAACAAGCAATTACAACACGTGTTAAGGCGGTAATGATTGTTCGTCAACAGCATAACCATAGCTCACTGTAATACATGTCGTGGCCATTAATATTTATTCAGGCATGCCATGTAAAGCGATTGCCTAATTCTATTTGCTTGTCAAAATGGGAGAATAATGCTCTCGTTATTCCAACTGCGTGTATCTGTTGGGCGCCAGAATGTGCGAGACAGGGTCATCCTCCTCCATAATGACCAATGACCACAAGACGCTCTTGAAGCAGAAAACAATATTAGTGACAACACTTGACTGGAATACACATTCTGAAAGTGGCAAAATATAAAACTATATATTGAACATGTAACGTAAACGTATGAGGTACACCCAAACATTAAACATTATAACAATTTTAAGACCAGTTTTAATGAACCTTGAGACTTTGGATACGTTATCAGCTGACATAATAGAATAGAATAATTTTGCTCCTTATCCTAGTTGAGATGGCACAATAATACTCGGACCTTGATCAGATTATTCATAACTCAACAGAAATTGTGGGGAGTGGCGAGTTTATTTGCAGGTATTAATTAACCTGAGCGAATTGTATCTTAACTTTTTTACTTATCAAGGTAAAACGGGTACGGTTGTCTGAACCCCTCGATGATGTGTCATGTAGGACACATCACGTTTGTATGATTACTCTGTGTATGGAAAGAGTTGCGTCAGAGGTAGAACACTCCGGGATGACAGAGCTAAAGTGCATGGGGGGGGGGGGATTATGTGAAAATCCTGGTCTGGCTTCAGTGGAAGCCTCAGGAAACCCGTGTTAGCTCAGTAGAACTCCAGATTGCAATCCTTTTGACCATGTCGTGGCCTAGTTGACTAGGGCGTGTGCGTGGGAACACCCACCGCATAGATTCGAACCCTCATCGTTATAACAACCCTCTGGTTCGTTATAACCCTCATCACGGCTCCCACGGATTTTCTCATTGACACATCACGTTAATGTGATTACTGTGTAATGTTATCATTGTTATTTTTTATTCAAGGTGTGGCAAAGGCAAAAATAAGGGGACACTGTCATTAGCGATCAGGTTGTCATTAGGCAAGTTATATTTTACTAACCTAAAATCTTTGAAATAAATCAGCCTAAATATAAAAGAACTTGAATGTTAATTTTTTTAATTTGCATGGCTTCTGGTAGTGTGTGTTTTTTTATAATTCTAAAATTTATTTTTTGTGTTACATATGAAAAAAAATTATCATTCGAGTATGCTAGAGCTGTCAGTAGTACTGTCTTTATTTACTGCAGCCTTAGCAAGGGCGTCAACTTTGTCATGTTCCTGCATGCCAATGTGAGAAGGAATCCACAACATTTTTATATTTACCCTCTTGCTAAGTATTCTTATATATCTACGTCTAGCTTCCAAGACAAGCACGTTATTACTTGATTGCAAACTGTTTATTGCTCGTAGTGAGGATACCGAGGGTGTCAAGATCCTGGACTCCTTGATACCGAGGGTGTCAAGATCCTGGACTCCTTGATACCGAGGGTGTCAAGATCCTGGACTCCTTGTTGCCGAGGGTGTCAAGATCCTGGACTCCTTGATACCGAGGGTGTCAAGATCCTGGACTCCTTGTTGCCGAGGGTGTCAAGATCCTGGACTCCTTGTTGCCGAGGGTGTCAAGATCCTGGACTCCTTGTTGCCGAGGGTGTCAAGATCCTGGACTCCTTGATACCGAGGGTGTCAAGATCCTGGACTCCGTGATACCGAGGGTGTCAAGATCCTGGACTCCTTGTTGCCGAGGGTGTCAAGATCCCGGACTCCTTAATACCGAGGGTGTCAAGATCCCGGACTCCGTGATACCGAGGGTGTCAAGATTCTGGACTCCGTGATACCGAGGGTGTCAAGATCCTGGACTCCTTGATGCCGAGGGTGTCAAGATCCTGGACTCCTTGATGCCGAGGGTGTCAAGATCCTGGACTCCTTGATGCCGAGGGTGTCAAGATCCTGGACTCCTTGATACCGAGGGTGTCAAGATCCTGGACTCCGTGATACCGAGGGTGTCAAGATCCTGGACTCCGTGATACCGAGGGTGTCAAGATCCTGGACTCCTTGATACCGAGGGTGTCAAGATCCTGGACTCCTTGATACCGAGGGTGTCAAGATCTTGGACTCCTTGATACCGAGGGTGTCAAGATAACAAAGTATGCTGCTGCCTCTTCAGATATTATCGCTAGGGCAAGATTTTTGCGTTGAACATATTTACTTCGTTTCTCTCGGTGTTCAGCAGCCCAACTACTTGGGTTTGACGGTCTCGCTTCATGCAGGTCGGCGTTCAATCCCCGACCGTCCAAGTGGTTAGGCCAATCCATCCTCCTAAGGTTTCCCAACGTCAAGAAAACAGTCAGTTTAAACACCCAGGTACCTATTTTACTGCTAGGTAACAGGGACATAGGGTGAAAGAAACTGTGCCCATTGTTTCTCGCCGGCGCCTGGGATCGAACCCGGGACCACAGGATCACAAGTGCCCTCTCCTACCAGAGGACCCAAAACAGAAAACGAGACAGTACGTCACTTTCGCCAGCCACTTCCATTTTCTAGTACGACAGTTTTTGGCCTTACGTAATGCATACGAGCGAAAAGCGACGTTCTTTTTTCTTATAAAGAACGTCGCTTTTCGACGTTTCGACGGCCAGGTTGCAACGGCACCATTCCTTCCCCCCGTCCCGTCCCCAAATCCCCTATCCTTATCCCTTGCAAGTGCTATATAGGCCTGATGTCTTGGCGCTTTCTCCTGATACTTCCCCTTCCCCTTGGTCTTCAGCTTATGTAATTAAACTCAGCCAGTTCTTAAATCCAACAAAGGCGAGTGAAGTAACTATTCCAACTACTCCAGAAATATCCAAATAGGTCCCACAGAGAACATCCTTGAAACCTTCCTTCCATTGAGATCACAGTTACACCAACAGTGAGCATAACTAGCGGTGGTTGTTGTTTACATTCAGCTACTCGGAGCAAAAAGTTGCAAGTAGCACGGGCTATGGTGAGCCCGTAGTCGATTTACCTGGTCCAGGAGCGGGGCAAGTAGCACGGGCTTTGGTGAGCCCGTAATAAACTTACCTGGCCCAGGAGCTGGGCAAGTAGCACGGGCTTTGGTGAGCCCGTAGTCGATTTACCTGGTCCAGGAGCGGGGCAAGTAGCACGGGCTATGGTGATCCCTTAGTGGACTTACCAGGTCCAGGAGCGGGACTATAACTGCGTGTGTGCACTAAAGGATTCCAAGGATATAATGATCACTCACAGGGAGATTATCTTAGGGCTTCCGGTTGGCAGCCCAAGTGTGCTGTGCAGTTGGTGTTCCTGGACCACTTGTTGTATTGTGCAGTTGGTGGTGGTGCTGTTCCTGAACCACTTGTTGTATTGTGCAGGTGGTGGTGGTGCTGTTCCTGGACCACTTGTTGTATTGTGCAGGTGGTGGTGGTGCTGTTCCTGGACCACTTGTTGTATTGTGCAGGTGGTGGTGGTGCTGTTCCTGGACCACTTGTTGTATTGTGCAGGTGGTGGTGGTGCTGTTCCTGGACCACTTGTTGTATTGTGCAGGTGGTGGTGGTGCTGTTCCTGGACCACTTGTTGTATTGTGCAGTTGTTCCTGGACCACTTGTTGTATTGTGCAGGTGGTGGTGGTGCTGTTCCTGGACCACTTGTTGTATTGTGCAGTTGGTGGTGGTGCTGTTCCTGGACCACTTGTTGTATTGTGCAGGTGGTGGTGCTGCTGTTCCTGGACCACTTGTTGTATTGTGCAGGTGGTGGTGCTGCTGTTCCTGGACCACTTGTTGTATTGTGCAGTTGGTGGTGGTGCTGTTCCTGGACCACTTGTTGTATTGTGCAGGTGGTGGTGGTGCTGTTCCTGGACCACTTGTTGTATTGTGCAGTTGGTGGTGGTGCTGTTCCTGGACCACTTGTTGTATTGTGCAGTTGTTCCTGGACCACTTGTTGTATTGTGCAGTTGGTGGTGCTGTTCCTGAACCACTTGTTGTATTGTGCAGTTAGTGGTGGTGCTGTTCCTGAACCAGTTATAGTATACACTTACCTGGAGTATACCTGAAAAGGTTTCTGGGATTTGGTCTACTCTCTGAGCCCGGTCCGGGGACAGGCTCGACTTGTAGTAGCTTGATCCAACAGGCTGTTGCTGGGAGCTACCCGCAGGCCCTCTTTTAACTAATTGTTCCTTGAAGACATCCACCTTTGTTCCGACAATGCTTGCTGGGAGGGTGTTGAACAGCCGTGGACCTCTGATGTTGTGACAGTGTTCTCTCTGCCTATGGCACCACCACTCCTCACTAGTTTAACTTCATATACGTAGGTATTACATACATTATGTACCTAATAGACCATGTTGCCTTACAAGCCGAATTTTCTTGAAATAGTTCATTTTTCATAGTTTATGAAATGATTAAGCTTTCTATTACTTTATGTATTTTTTTTTTCAGGTAAAACTAACATATAAATTTGATCAAACTTAATCTACGTAACCTAAACTAACCCAACCTAAGTACGTCAGTAATTTGTGTTCTTAGAATATAATAATAATATTAAATGGAATAAATCAATTTCGAAAGAAATGTTTGAAAACAATGAAAATCACACTGCTTGATAGGCAAATCAGGCCTTGCACACTAGGCCAAGTTGATTGGTTTTATATATATATATATATATATATATATATATATATATATATATATATATATATATATATATATATATATATATATATATATTTAGTATATTTTGGTAGCAGTCTTTCTTGTGAACACATATTATTAAATATGACCGAAAAAGTAAGATTAATAATTCTAACACGAATTTTCTCTTTCTTATGTTTCTTTTTCACTGTCGATGGTAATTGAAAAATCAATTTTCCAAAATTCATTTTTATTTCTAGTCTGACACGACATTTGAACGCGTTTCGTAAAAACTTATTACATTTTCAAAGACATTAGTTTACACACACACAAATATAACCTGTAAACACTAAACAGAGTTCTATGCTATCATTTAAACAGCTTTCATTTTATATACCCGCATTTGGGTGAGGTGATATGTTACAACAGTTTTGGATGAGGTGAACAAAACTTTCAATACAAGATAAACACGAAACAATGGGTATAAATTGGGTAAATTAAAGGGAAGGATGGAAGTAACTGCAAAGGGCCTATTGGCCCATATTTCTTGAGGCTTCTATATTGGTGCTGAATCTTGAAGTGGGTAGAATATAGTTGTGCATTAATTGGCTGTTGATTGCTGGTGTTGACTTCTTGATGTGTTGTGCCTCGCAGATGTCAAGCCGCCTGCTATCGCTGTATCTATCGATGATTTCTGTGTTTGTTAAGATTTCTCTGGTGATGGTCTGGTTGTGAGACCATCTCACAATCCCATCCCTGGTGATGAGATGGGATCCCGCCTGTGGTAGGGACTGACCACAGCGTACCAGCTGCCTCAGACGGTTCCCCCGGAAGGTACTGATGACACCACTGCGCATAAAACTGGGTCTGAAACCATCTGCCACAGCTCAAGATGAGGAGCTGGCAGTCTTCAAGTACCGTCAAGACATCTTCCCTAAGCAATCTGAGGCAGAGATCAAAGCCGGTATCGTTGTCGGACCACAGATGAAGATGATGCTGTGGTGCAAGTAATTCCCCCAAGTAGCTCACCAGGAGGGAGAAAACATCTGGAAACAGCTCTTTGTTGTAAGGGTCCAAGAGCTTCAAGGACAATCTCAAAGCCGAAAACTATGTGAAGCTGCTTGACAATCTGGTGAAGGACTACAGTACAATGGACAGCAGGATGTCCTTCAAGGTCCATATCCTTGATGCTCAACTTGACCAATTCAAGGAGTTGGTGGGAGCGTGGTCTGAGGAGCAAGGAGAGAGAGAGAGCGTCCACCTGGGTATACTGGACTCTGAGCGCCGCTATAACGAAGTATAACGAAGACATGATGGGAGACTACATTTGGGGGCCGAGTCTTGAAAGTGATGCACAGTATAATTGTAAACCTGGAAAAATTACTGTTCTAAACTTGTTGTGATAAATTTAGTATAACATTAGTATAAATCCATGTTAATTTTGATTCATATTTTTGTATAACTTTGTAAACAAAAAGACGCAAGTTTGACACTTTTCTCGTGGAAAAATAGGTAAAAAAAAACTGTCACTGTCCTCGTCACAAAAGCAAAGTCTGAGAAGGAATAATAGTCATTTTCTTTTTCTTGTTCAACATAAATCATGAGATAATAGCACTACCCAAGAACAACACTTGGTATATTACGTATATCTTGTATATGTACTAATGTGGGTAGGGGTGCAAATATACACAAAAGCTCTCGTGTATTTCTCGTTACAATTTCCGGCGTGGATACTCTCTCTCATCATTTACCATGTCTTGATTTATTCGTGATTACACGCACGTGCACATGCGCACTCACTCACACCAACACACCCTCACCCAGGACTTGTGAGGTTAGGAGGATACAAGAGAACACTAGAGAGCAGAGAAAGATACCAGAGCGCCAGGAATGAATACGTCAGGGTGAGAAGAGAGGTAGAGAGGCAATATGAAAATGACATAGCGAGCAAGGCAAAAACTCAACCCAAACTACTGCATAGCCACATCAGAAAGAAAACAACAGTGAATGAACAGGTAATAAAACTGAGGATAGGGGCAGAAGATTCACTTTAAACGACAAGGAAGTGTGTGAGGAACTCGATAAGAAATTCCAGGAGGTCTTCACCTCAGAGCAAGGAGAAGTCCCAAAGATAAGAGAGAGAACATCAAACCAGACACCACTAGAGGAGTTTGAGATTACCAGTGGGGAGGTGAGGAAGCATCTGCTAGATTTGGACGTGACAAAAGCTATAGGCCCGGATGGAATATCACCATGGATTCTAAAGGAAGGAGCAGAAGCTCTGTGCCTACCACTCTCCATGGTGTATAACAAATCACTGGTAACAGGTGAACTGCCAAAAAATTGGAAGACGCCTATGTAGGCCCAGTATACAAAAAGGGTGATAAGCAGGAGGCACTGAACTACAGGCCAGCGTCTCTAACTTGCATTCCATGCAAGTTGATGGAGAAGATTGTGCGAAAAAAGCTAGTGGAATATCTGGAGCAGAAGAACTTTGTAACACAACATCAGCATGGGTTCAGAGATGGCAAATTATGCTTAACAGGTTTAATTGAGTTCTATGACCAGACAACAAAAATCAGGCAAGAGGGCTGGGCAGACTGCATATTTCAGGACTGCCAGAAAGCTTTTGACACAATACCACATTAGAGACTAGTGCACAAACTTGAGATGCAGGCAGGAGTAAAAGGGAAGGTACTCCACTGGATAAGGGAGTACCTAAGCAACAGGACACAGCGAGTCACCGTGAGGGGTGAGGTCTCGGAGTGGCGGGGAGTCATTAGTGGAGTCCCACAGGGATCAGTACTTGGACCTGTACTGTTTCTGATATACGTAAATGATCTGCCAGAAGGAATTGACTCGTTCCTCTCGAAGTTTGTTGATGATGCAAAAATTATGAGGAGGATCAAGACAGAGGAGGATAGTATGAGGCTACAAGATGACCTAGACAAACTGAAGGAATGGTCCGACGAATGGCTACTAAAGTTCAACTCAAATAAATGTAAGGTAATGAAACTAGGAGGAGGAACTAGGTGGCCAGTCACTGGGTACCGAATGGGAAATGAAGTCCTTCATGAAACGGACAGAGAGAAAGATCTAGGAGTTGATATCACGACAAACCTGTCTCGTGATGCCCACATCAAAAGATAACATCAGCGGCCAATGCGAGGCTGGCTAACATCAGAACTGCTTTCAGAAACCTGAGTAAGGAATATCTTCAGAATCTTGTATACCACATATATAAGGCTAATTCTGGAGTATGCGGCCCCAGCATGGAGCCCGTACCTTGTCAAGCACAAGACGAAGCTGGAAAAAGTTCAGAGGTATGCCACTAGGATAGTCCCAGAACTAAGAGGCTTGAGTTACGAGGAAAGGCTGCGTAAACTGCACCTCACGTCACTGGAAAAAAAAGAATAATAAGGGGGAGACATGATCACTACCTACAAAATTCTCAGAGGAATTGACAGGGTAGATAGGGATAAACTTTTTAACACTGGTGGTACGCGAACAAGGGGACACAGGTGGAAACTGAGTACCCACATGAGCAACAGGGACGTTAGAACGAACTTTTTCAGTTTGAGTAATTAACAAGTGGAATGCATTAGGCAGTGATGTGGAGGCTGACTCCATACTCAGTTTCAAATGTAGACATGATAGAGCCCAGTAGACTCAGGAATCTGTACATCAGTTGATTAACGGTTGAGAGGCGGGACCAAAGAGCCAGAGCTCAACCCCCGCAAGCACAATTAGGTGAGCACACACACACACACACACACACACACACACACACACACACACACACACACACAACTCGACCCAAAGGGGCCTCGTAGTCTGGTGGATAGCGCGCAGGACTCGTAATTCTGTGGCGCGGGTTCGATTCCCGCACAAGGCAGAAACAAATGGGCAAAGTTTCTTTCACCCTAAGTGCCCGTTACCTAGCAGTAAATAGGTACCTGGGAGTTAGTCAGCTGTCACGGGCTGCTTCCTGGGGTGTGTGTGTGTGGTGTGGGAAAAAAACAAAATTTAGTATACAGTTGATTGACAGTTGAGAGGCGGGCCGAAAGAGCAAAGCTCAACCCCCGCAAAAACACAACCAGTAAACACACACACACACACACACACACACATGATGGGATGGAGAAGATCGTGAGAAAAAACCTGGTAACACATCTGGAGAGAAGGGACTTCGTGACAAATCGCCATCATGGGTTCAGGGAGGGTAAATCTTGCCTTACAGGCTTGATAGAATTCTACGATCAGGTGACAAAGATTAAGCAAGAAAGAGAGGGCTGGGCGGACTGCATTTTCTTGGATTGTCGGAAAGCCTTTGACACAGAACCGCATAAGAGGCTGGTACATAAGCTGGAGAGACAGGCAGGTGTAGCTGGTAAGGTGCTCCAGTGGATAAGGGAGTATCTAAGCAATAGGAAGCAGAGAGTTACGGTGAGGGGTGAAACCTCCGATTGGCGTGAAGTCACTAGTGGAGTCCCACAGGGCTCTGTACTCGGCCCTATCTTGTTTCTGATATATGTAAATGATCTCCCGGAGGGTATCTATTCATTTCTCTCAATGTTTGCGGACGATGCTAAAATTATGAAAAGGATTAAAACAGAAGAGGACTGTTTGAGGCTTCAAGAAGACCTAGACAAGCTGAAGGAATGGTCGAACAAATGGTTGTTAGAGTTTAACCCAACCAAATGTAATGTAATGAAGATAGGTGTAGGGAGCAGGAGGCCAGATACAAGGTATCATCTGGGAGAGGAAATTCTTCAGGAGTCAGAGAAGGAAAAAGACTTGGGGGTTGATATCACACCAGACCTGTCTCCTGCAGCACATATCAAGCGGATAACATCAGCGGCATATGCCAGGCTGGCCAACATACGAACGACATTCAGAAACTTGTGTAAAGAATCATTCAGAACTTTGTATACCACATATGTCAGGCCAATCCTGGAGTATGCAGCCCCAGCATGGAGTCCATATCTAGTCAAGGATAAGACTAAACTGGAAAAGGTTCAAAGGTTTGCCACCAGACTAGTACCCGAGCTGAGAGGTATGAGCTACGAGGAGAGACTACGGGAATTAAACCTCACTTTGCTGGAAGACAGAAGAGTTAGGGGGGACATGATCACCACATTCAAGATTCTGAAGGGAATTGATAGGGTAGATAAAGACAGGCTATTTAACACAAGGGGCACACGCACTAGGGACACAGGCGGAAACTGAGTGCCCAAATGAGCCACAGAGATATTAGAAAGAACATTTTTAGTGTCAGAGTGGTTGACAAATGGAATGCATTAGGAAGTGATGTGGTGGAGGCTGACTCTATACACAGTTTCAAGTGTAGATATGATAGAGCCCAATAGGCTCAGGAACCTGTACACCTGTTGATTGACGGTTGAGAGGCGGGACCAAAGAGCCAGAGCTCAACCCCCGCAAACACAACTAGGTGAGTACACACACACACACACACACACACACACACACACACACACAGGGGCCTCGCGGCTGAGTGGACAGCGCTCTGAGGCCGAACAAATGGGCAGTTTCTTTCACCCTGGTGGATCTATTCACTCAACAGTAAATAGGTACTTTGGAGTTAGACAGCTGCTACGGACTGCTTCATGGGGATCTGTGTGTGTGTGTAAGAGAAATATATGTAGTAGACATAATAGAGGAAAAATAAATTGGTTAGGAAGTCGGGGTCCAAGGGCTAATAGCTTGATTCTGCAGACACAAATAGTCAATACACTCTTAGCAGAGTGGTAGACGGTTGGATCAAACTAAGTGAGGTTGTGGTGGAGGTCTAGGGTCAGTTGGCTAGCTAGTTCTGCCTAGGGTCAGTTGGCTAGCTAGTTCTGCCTGTGGGCATGTGTGGGGGTATCCCGGTGGGCAGGTGTGGGAGTATCCCGGTGGGCAGGTGTGGGGGTATCCCGGTGGGCAGGTGTGGGGGTATCCCGGTGGGCAGCTGTGGGTGTATCCCGGTGGGCAGGTGTGGGGGGTATCCCAGTGGGCAGGTGTGGGGGGGTATCCCGGTGGGCAGGTGTGGGGGGGGGGTATCCCGGTGGGCAGGTGTGGAGGGTATCCCGGTGGGCAGGTGTGGAGGGTATCCCGGTGGGCAGGTGTGGGGGGTATCCCGGTTGGCAGGTGTGGGGGGTATCCCAGTGGGCAGGTGTGGGGGGGTATCCCGGTGGGCAGGTGTGGGGGGGGGTATCCCGGTGGGCAGGTGTGGAGGGTATCCCAGTGGGCAGGTGTGGGGGTATCCCGGTAGGCAGGTATGGGGGTATTTCGGTGGGCAGGTGTGGGGGGTATCCCGGTGGGCAGGTGTGGAGGGTATGGGAACTTCTCCTTTCCTCTCTCCCTCCCTCATCTTTCTCGTCTCCTCCTTCCCTTGCCTTCCTCCTTCGTCTCCTCCCTCCCTCCCACTAGCAAGAGGGAAGATGGTGGGATGGAGGACGTGCTTCACAGAGGAAGGAAGCCAAGTATGAGCAAGAGTCGGAGGGCGCTCCATCTTCACCCTCCAGTAATTAGCCTCAACAAGCGTAATTCGGTAGCTAACTGCTTGTAATTATCTGGGAACTAATCAGAGGTAACTAAACCGTCCAGGCGCCAGACCCGGACCCGGGGCCCCCCAGACCCGGACCCGGACCCCCCAGACCCGGACCCGGACCCCCCAGACCCGGACCCAGGGCCCCCGGACCCGGACCCAGGGCCCCCGGACCCGGACCCAGGGCCCCCAGACTGAGGGAGGTCCACAGGTCTCTCACGCCCTCAGCTTGTGAAGGCGAGGCAGAGTGTGGCACTGGTGCACAGTGCCAGTGCCACTGAGAGTAAAGGCGGCTGGAATACCGAGGAAATTGGGCTGTCAGGAACACCTCGTTGTTGAACGGCATTGTTAGAGGCACTAGAGAGATGGACCTTCCCTGTGACCTGTGGCTGTCTCGCGCAGGTTAACTGCTTGTCCCGTCTTGAGCACGTGGTGTCCCGCCTTGAGCGCGTGGTGTCCCGCCTTGAGCGCGTGGTGTCCCGCCTTGAGCGCGTGGTGTCCCGCCTTGAGCGCGTGGTGTCCCGCCTTGAGCGCGTGGTGTCCCGCCTTGAGCGCGTGGTGTCCCGCCTTGAGCGCGTGGTGTCCCGCCTTGAGCGCGTGGTGTCCCGCCTTGAGCGCGTGGTGTCCCGCCTTGAGCGCGTGGTGTCCCGCCTTGAGCGCGTGGTGTCCCGCCTTGAGCGCGTGGTGTCCCGCCTTGAGCGCGTGGTGTCCCGCCTTGAGCGCGTGGTGTCCCGCCTTGAGCGCGTGGTGTCCCGCCTTGAGCGCGTGGTGTCCCGCCTTGAGCGCGTGGTGTCCCGCCTTGAGCGCGTGGTGTCCCGCCTTGAGCGCGTGGTGTCCCGCCTTGAGCGCGTGGTGTCCCGCCTTGAGCGCGTGGTGTCCCGCCTTGAGCGCGTGGTGTCCCGCCTTGAGCGCGTGGTGTCCCGCCTTGAGCGCGGGGTGTCCCGCCTTGAGCGCGGGGTGTCCCGCCTTGAGCGCGGGGTGTCCCGCCTTGGGTGTCCCGCCTTGGAGAGCGCGGGGTGTCCCGCCTTGGAGAGCGCGGGGTGTCCCGCCTTGGAGAGCGCGGGGTGTCCCGCCTTGGAGAGCGCGGGGTGTGCCGCCTTGGAGAGCGCGGGGTGTGCCGCCTTGGAGAGCGCGGGGTGTGCCGCCTTGGAGAGCGCGGGGTGTGCCGCCTTGGAGAGCGCGGGGTGTGCCGCCTTGGAGAGCGCGGGGTGTGCCGCCTTGGAGAGCGCGGGGTGTGCCGCCTTGGAGAGCGCGGGGTGTGCCGCCTTGGAGAGCGCGGGGTGTGCCGCCTTGGAGAGCGCGGGGTGTGCCGCCTTGGAGAGCGCGGGGTGTGCCGCCTTGGAGAGCGCGGGGTGTGCCGCCTTGGAGAGCGCGGGGTGTGCCGCCTTGGAGAGCGCGGGGTGTGCCGCCTTGGAGAGCGCGGGGTGTGCCGCCTTGGAGAGCGCGGGGTGTGCCGCCTTGGAGAGCGCGGGGTGTGCCGCCTTGGAGAGCGCGGGGTGTGCCGCCTTGGAGAGCGCGGGGTGTGCCGCCTTGGAGAGCGCGGGGTGTGCCGCCTTGGAGAGCGCGCCTTGGAGAGCGCGGGGTGTGCCGCCTTGGAGAGCGCGGGGTGTGCCGCCTTGGAGAGCGCGGGGTGTGCCGCCTTGGAGAGCGCGGGGTGTGCCGCCTTGGAGAGCGCGGGGTGTGCCGCCTTGGAGAGCGCGGGGTGTGCCGCCTTGGAGAGCGCGGGGTGTGCCGCCTTGGAGAGCGCGGGGTGTGCCGCCTTGGAGAGCGCGGGGTGTGCCGCCTTGGAGAGCGCGGGGTGTGCCGCCTTGGAGAGCGCGGGGTGTGCCGCCTTGGAGAGCGCGCGGGGTGTGCCGCCTTGGAGAGCGCGGGGTGTGCCGCCTTGGAGAGCGCGGGGTGTGCCGCCTTGGAGAGCGCGGGGTGTGCCGCCTTGGAGAGCGCGGGGTGTGCCGCCTTGGAGAGCGCGGGGTGTGCCGCCTTGGAGAGCGCGGGGTGTGCCGCCTTGGAGAGCGCGGGGTGTGCCGCCTTGGAGAGCGCGGGGTGTGCCGCCTTGGAGAGCGCGGGGTGTGCCGCCTTGGAGAGCGCGGGGTGTGCCGCCTTGGAGAGCGCGGGGTGTGCCGCCTTGGAGAGCGCGGGGTGTGCCGCCTTGGAGAGCGCGGGGTGTGCCGCCTTGGAGAGCGCGGGGTGTGCCGCCTTGGAGAGCGCGGGGTGTGCCGCCTTGGAGAGCGCGGGGTGTGCCGCCTTGGAGAGCGCGGGGTGTGCCGCCTTGGAGAGCGCGGGGTGTGCCGCCTTGGAGAGCGCGGGGTGTGCCGCCTTGGAGAGCGCGGGGTGTGCCGCCTTGGAGAGCGCGGGGTGTGCCGCCTTGGAGAGCGCGGGGGTGCCGCCTTGGAGAGCGCGGGGTGTGCCGCCTTGGAGAGCGCGGGGTGTGCCGCCTTGGAGAGCGCGGGGTGTGCCGCCTTGGAGAGCGCGGGGTGTGCCGCCTTGGAGAGCGCGGGGTGTGCCGCCTTGGAGAGCGCGGGGTGTGCCGCCTTGGAGAGCGCGGGGTGTGCCGCCTTGGAGAGCGCGGGGTGTGCCGCCTTGGAGAGCGCGGGGTGTGCCGCCTTGGAGAGCGCGGGGTGTGCCGCCTTGGAGAGCGCGGGGTGTGCCGCCTTGGAGAGCGCGGGGTGTGCCGCCTTGGAGAGCGCGGGGTGTGCCGCCTTGGAGAGCGCGGGGTGTGCCGCCTTGGAGAGCGCGGGGTGTGCCGCCTTGGAGAGCGCGGGGTGTGCCGCCTTGGAGAGCGCGGGGTGTGCCGCCTTGGAGAGCGCGGGGTGTGCCGCCTTGGAGAGCGCGGGGTGTGCCGCCTTGGAGAGCGCGGGGTGTGCCGCCTTGGAGAGCGCGGGGTGTGCCGCCTTGGAGAGCGCGGGGTGTGCCGCCTTGGAGAGCGCGGGGTGTGCCGCCTTGGAGAGCGCGGGGTGTGCCGCCTTGGAGAGCGCGGGGTGTGCCGCCTTGGAGAGCGCGGGGTGTGCCGCCTTGGAGAGCGCGGGGTGTGCCGCCTTGGAGAGCGCGGGGTGTGCCGCCTTGGAGAGCGCGGGGTGTGCCGCCTTGGAGAGCGCGGGGTGTGCCGCCTTGGAGAGCGCGGGGTGTGCCGCCTTGGAGAGCGCGGGGTGTGCCGCCTTGGAGAGCGCGGGGTGTGCCGCCTTGGAGAGCGCGGGGTGTGCCGCCTTGGAGAGCGCGGGGTGTGCCGCCTTGGAGAGCGCGGGGTGTGCCGCCTTGGAGAGCGCGGGGTGTGCCGCCTTGGAGAGCGCGGGGTGTGCCGCCTTGGAGAGCGCGGGGTGTGCCGCCTTGGAGAGCGCGGGGTGTGCCGCCTTGGAGAGCGCGGGGTGTGCCGCCTTGGAGAGCGCGGGGTGTGCCGCCTTGGAGAGCGCGGGGTGTGCCGCCTTGGAGAGCGCGGGGTGTGCCGCCTTGGAGAGCGCGGGGTGTGCCGCCTTGGAGAGCGCGGGGTGTGCCGCCTTGGAGAGCGCGGGGTGTCCCGCCTTGGAGAGCGCGGGGTGTCCCGCCTTGGAGAGCGCGGGGTGTCCCGCCTTGGAGAGCGCGGGGTGTGCCGCCTTGGAGAGCGCGGGGTGTGCCGCCTTGGAGAGCGCGGGGTGTGCCGCCTTGGAGAGCGCGGGGTGTGCCGCCTTGGAGAGCGCGGGGTGTGCCGCCTTGGAGAGCGCGGGGTGTGCCGCCTTGGAGAGCGCGGGGTGTGCCGCCTTGGAGAGCGCGGGGTGTGCCGCCTTGGAGTGCGCGGGGTGTGCCGCCTTGGAGAGCGCGGGGTGTGCCGCCTTGGAGAGCGCGGGGTGTCCCGCCTTGGAGAGCGCGGGGTGTCCCGCCTTGGAGAGCGCGGGGTGTCCCGCCTTGGAGAGCGCGGGGTGTCCCGCCTTGGAGAGCGCGGGGTGTGCCGCCTTGGAGAGCGCGGGGTGTCCCGCCTTGGAGAGCGCGGGGTGTGCCGCCTTGGAGAGCGCGGGGTGTCCCGCCTTGGAGAGCGCGGGGTGTGCCGCCTTGGAGCGCTTCTCAGTGTTCACTAACCCAACCCATATTAAGGATTTTTTCCGTCCTGGACACTTGTCAAGACGTTTTGGTCCGTCCTGGACACTTGTCAAGACGTTTTGGTCCGTCCTGGACACTTGTCAAGGCGTTTTGGTCCGTCCTGGACACTTGTCATGGCGTTTTGGTCCGTCCTGGACACTTGTCAAGGCGTTTTGGTCCGTCCTGGACACTTGTCAAGGCGTTTTGGTCCGTCCTGGACACTTGTCAAGACGTTTTGGTCCGTCCTGGACACTTGTCAAGGCGTTTTGGTCCGTCCTGGACACTTGTCATGGCGTTTTGGTCCGTCCTGGACACTTGTCAAGGCGTTTTGGTCCGTCCTGGACACTTGTCAAGGCGTTTTGGTCCGTCCTGGACACTTGTCAAGGCGTTTTGGTCCGTCCTGGACACTTGTCGTGACATTTTGGTCCGTCCTGGACACTTGTCGTGACATTTTGGTCCGTCCTGGACACTTGTCGTGACATTTTGGTCCGTCCTGGACACTTGTCGTGACATTTTGGTCCGTCCTGGACACTTGTCGTGACATTTTGGTCCGTCCTGGACACTTGTCGTGACATTTTGGTCCGTCCTGGACACTTGTCGTGACATTTTGGTCCGTCCTGGACACTTGTCGTGACATTTTGGTCCGTCCTGGACATTTGTCAGCTCGTCACTGTAATTTCATTTCACGTGTGTTTGTTGGTTTGTTTATGTATTAACATATTATCGCGTGTATGTGTACCCCCCCCCCCCCCCCCTCCCTCGAGTTACAGCACAAAGTGGAGTAGATTCCGTTAATGGTACATTACAGAGGAATTACAGAGTGGTAATTCTGCTGAGTGGTAGTGGAGAGGTCTGCCCGAAACGCTTTGCGTAACAGCGGCTTGGGTGGTTGGCGTAACTCTTGCCCCCACAATTGAACATTACTCATATGTTTTTTGAACACACGTTGTGTAGAATACAAATGTGGATTTGAAGTAGCAGCACTTATATTCCGGTGGTGAGTGTGTGGTGATTATCACGGTGATACACTGTGTTAGTAAGATTATATACCACTTGTTAGAGTATGAGGACAAGAGTATGAGATGAACTCCCCTCACTTAAGGAGTTCATCTCCCCCCTCACTGAGGGTGTTCATTTCCCCTCACTGAGGGTGTTCATTTCCCATCACTGAGGGTGTTCACCTACCCTCACTGAGGGTGTTCATCTACCCTCACTGAGGGTGTTCATCTCCCCTCACTGAGGGTGTTCATCTCCCCCTCACTGAGGGTGTTCATCTCCCCCTCACTTAAGGTGTTCATCTCCCCTCACTGAGGGTGTTCATCTCCCCCTCACTGAGGGTGTTCATCTCCCCCTCACTTAAGGTGTTCATCTCCCCTCACCGAGGGTGTTCATTTCCCCTCACTGAGGGTGTTCATTTCCCCTCACTGAGGGTGTTCATCTCCCCCTCACTCAAGGTGTTCATCTTTATACGACGATAATTGCCAAGAATTCCTGGTAAATACGAATGTCTGTGTTACCATTCTGGGGCAAGCACTTGAGCGAGTGTTACCATTCTGGGGCAAGCACTTGAGCGTGCGGTGACTGTATAGTTAGCGCTCTAGTAACATGTCTTGACAGATGCTACTTGACAGATGACGTCTTGACACACATGACTGATGTTGAGCTTCTGTCACGTGTGGCGCATCTTGAGCATGAGGGTGAGGGAGGGAGGGAGGGAAGGGGCAGGGTGGTGGAAGAGGGAGGGAGGGAGGAAGGGACAGGGTGGAGGAGGGAGGGAAGGGCAAATTCAAGCTGGATGAAATTGGGCATGTGTTGTCCGTAGAGTGGTGATGGTACGCTACACAAAAATCACGATATCCTCATAATGCTCCCAGAGTCTGACCACTTATCACATGCCTCTGTATGACTAACCATCCTGTGTGATGGGGATTTTTAGCATCACGTAGCTAGCTTTGTGACACTGTACTCCCCTTCATATAGTCTAGGGCAGCTAGTTCTTGATGTACCTAAATGTGTTAATAAAAAAAATCCGCGCATTTTTTACATTTTCTTTTTCTATAGATGAAAATTTATATCTGTTCGAGATGAGAGAGGAGGGAACAGGAAAAAAAGGAAGGGGGGTAAAAATGAGGGGTGGAATGGGTGGTGAGATACCATGCCGGGCACCTCTAGTGCTTTCTCACCTACTTGTGCTTGCGGGGGTTGAGCTCTGGCTCTTTGGTCCCGCCTACTGGGCGGGACCAAAGTCCCGCCCAGTAGACGGGTGCCCTTGTGATATATATCCTGTCTTTATCTACCCTATCAATCGCTCTGAGAATCTTGTATGTGGTGATCATGTCCCCTCTAACTCTGCTGTCTCCCAGTGACGTGAGGTTTAGCTCCCGTAGTCTCTGCTCGTAGATGTGCGCGTGCGTGCGTGTGTGCGCGCGTGCGTGCGTGTGTGTGCGTGTAATATCTGGTGGCGGTAATAACAAGAATGGCCTTAACAACACCACGGTAAACATTCAACTAGCCAAACTCGCTCAAGACAGAAATAAGACGTGTATATTACTGAAGGACCCAACGCCTCCTTAACTGCGGCCGTCCCCCAGAGCTACATATATTGTGCAATAACCCCCCCCCCCCAGGGAGCCGGTCGGCCGAGCGGACAGCAACCTGGACTTGTGATCCAGTGGTCCTGGGTTCGATCCCAGGCGCCGGCGAGAAACAATGGGCAGAGTTTCTTTCACCCTATGCCCCTATTACCTAGCAGTAAAATTGGTACCTAGGTGTTAGTCAGCTGTCACGGGCTGCTTCCTGGGGGTGGAGGCCTGGTCGAGGACCGGGCCGCGGGGACACTAAAAAAGTCCCGAAATCATCTCAAGATAACCTCAAGATAATCTCCCCCCCCCCCCACATACTGGCACCATTCCATACTACCGGGCCACTGTTTCTTGTGCTAACAGGGAGCACGGGGACAGGTGGACCCCGCGCTACAGGGAACGGTGTTGCAGGAGGCAGGGAACCACCTCTCTGATTCTTAGTGTTCAAGTCCACCCGGGAAAGCACGTGGCCCTGGATCCCTGCAGACTATAAGGTGATGTCTCACGTACGTGATGGCTACCATTTCTTCGAGGAAGTGAAGAGTAATGATGACTAACTACTCTTAAAATACAGGTCATCAGTGGTAAGTACTTCGTACTGGACAATTGTGGTTCCCAGAAGACACCAGCAACATGGAGGAAAATTGTCGTGGGACGGTGGGTTCCACGCGAGCTGGGGGGAGGAGGGGGGGGGACCTGCAGCAGGCCGGGGGGGGGGGGACCAGCAGCAGGCCGGGGGGGGGGACCTGCAGCAGCAGGCCGGGGGGGGGGGAACCTGCAGCAGCAGACCGGGGGGAAACCTGCAGCAGCAGGCCGGGGGGGTGACCTGCTGCAGGCCGTGGGGGTGTGACCTGCAGCAGGCCGTGGGGGTGTGACCTGCTGCAGGCCGTGGGGGTGTGACCTGCTGCAGGCCGTGGGGGTGTGACCTGGTGCAGGCCGTGGGGGTGTGACCTGCTGCAGGCCGTGGGGGTGTGACCTGCTGCATGCCGTGGGGGTGTGACCTGCTGCAGGCCGTGGGGGTGTGACCTGCTGCAGGCCGTGGGGGTGTGACCTGCTGCAGGCCGTGGGGGTGTGACCTGCTGCAGGCCGTGGGGGTGTGACCTGCTGCAGGCCGTGGGGGTGTGACCTGCTGCAGGCCGTGGGGGGGGGGTGACCTGCAGCAGGCTGTGGGGGTGACCTGCAGCAGGCCGTGGGGGGGTGAACTGCAGCAGACCGTGGGGGGTGACCTGCAGCAGGCCGTGGGGAGGGGTGACCTGCAGCAGGCCGTGGGGGGTGACCTGCAGCAGGCCGTGGGGGGTGACCTGCAGCAGGACGTGGGGGGGTGACCTGCAGCAGGCCGTGGGGGGGTGACCTGCAGCAGGCCGTGGGGGGGTGACCTGCAGCAGGCTGTGGATGACATAACAGTAATACTAAAAATAATGTTTCGATTAGTATTGAAAAGTAGTTTAAACACACAATAAAAACCTATTGATATACACACAATATACATACAATATATTTTCCTAATGATATTTACCAAAAAAAAACCGCTATCATAAGATACAAACCTCAAATGTATACATATGTGTATAATGAGTACAATGGTATAATGTGTGTTGCAGTAGGGTGACAATAAGTAGAGTGACCGGGGTGTTTACCGTGGATACTTCCGGCCGGGACGGTGGGCTCACCTGGCCCGTTGTCTGCACCAGTGTCGCCGACGGCCGCCACACACTACGGCTCACATTGTATGTAATTTGTGGACGTGTTTGGTCCTCTATCGCGGTGTGTGGACGTGCTTGGTCCTCTATGGCGGTGTGTGGACGTGCTTGGTCCTCTATGGCGGTGTGTGGACGTGCGTGTATGGGGGGGGGAGAGTGGACTCAGCTAGTTGTGCCTGCCTAGTTGTGCTTGCGGGGGTTAAGCTTTGGCTCTTTGGTCACGCCTCTCAACTGTCAGTTTACTGGTGTACAGATTCCTGAGCCTACTGGGATCTGTCATATCTATATTTGAAACTGTGCATGGAGTCAGCCTCCACCACATCACTACCTAATGCATTACATTTACTAACTACTCTGACACTGAAAAAGTTCTTTCTAATGTCCCTGTGGCTCATTTGGGTACTCAGTTTCCACCTGTGTCCCCTTGTGCGTGTACCACCCGTGTTAAATAGTCCATCTTTATCTACCCTGTCAATTCCCTTGAGAATTTTGTATATGATGATCATGTCTTCCCGGGATCTTCTGTGTTCCAGCGACGTGAAGTGCAGTTCCCTAAGGAACTTTCCTCGTAACTCATGCCTCTTAGTTTCAGGACTAGCCTAGTGGCATACCTTTGAACTTTTTCCAGCTTCGTCTTGTGCTTGACAAGGTACGGGCTCCATGTTGGGGCCTCGTATTCCAGGATTGGTCTTACATACGTGGTGTACAAGGTTCTGAAAGATTCCTTACACAGGATTCTGAAGGTGGTACTGATGTTAGCCAGCCTCTCATACGCCGCCGATGTTATTCTTTTGACGTGGGCTTCAGGAGACAGGTTTGGCGTGATATCAACTCCTAGATCTTTCTCTGTCCGTTTCATGAAGGACTTCATCTCCCATTCGGTATCCAGTGTCTGGCTTCCTATTTCCTTCCCCCTAGTTTCATAACCTTACACTTACTTGGGTTGAACTTTAGTAGCCATTTGTTTGACCATTCCTTCATTTTTTAGGTCATCTTGTAGCCTCATACTATCTTCCTCTGTATGTGGAGTGTGTGGGGGGGGGTGAGGGATGATGTGGAGTGGGTGGGGGGGGGCCATGGTGTGGAGTGTGTGTGTGTGGGGGGGATGGTGTAACGTGTGTGTGTGGGGGGGGATGGTGTAACGTGTGTGTGTGGGGGGGGGGATGGTGTGGAGTGTGTGTGGGGGGTGGTGTATGTGTGAGGGGGGGATGGTGTGGAGTGTGTGTGTGTGGGGGGGGATGGTGTAACGTGTGTGTGTGGGGGGGGGGGATGGTGTAACGTGTGTGTGTGGGGGGGGATGGTGTGGAGTGTGTGTGGGGGGGGGGGATGGTGTAACGTGTGTGTGTGTGGGGGGGGGGGAGATGGTGTCATTGCTCTTCACTTAACAAGTCGCCCTCCAAACGGACCAGACCGTTAAAATTGTGGGGGTTTAGTCCACATACAAGCACCATAATATTCACGTTTTTTGTGCATCGATAGACTAGGTAGGAAGGGCTCAGAATCGAACGTTTATGTTAAGGCAGAACAGTTGCATTTGTTACGTTCAGGTAAATCGTGAGAACGGGCTGCATAATCACCCAGAATTGTGCTTGTTAGTGGCTAATAAATATTGTAATTTTAAAAAATTGCAAATTAATGGAAATAACCGTTAAAATAAACCATATTTTAACGATATTTTTTTCAAATTTGTAATATTATTTCAGGGAAGCAAGAGTTGTTTAGTTATTACCAGGATGGTCACGGAGGTCTTGGCCAGGTGCTCCACAGGTGCTCCACGGGTGCTCCACAGGTGCTCCACAGGCGCTTCACAGGTATCCCACATGTGCTCTACAGGTGTCCCACATGTGCTCCATAGGTGCTCCATAGGTGCTCTTCAGGTGCTCCACGGGTGCTCCATAGGTGCTGTACAGGTGCTCTACAGGTGCTCCACGGGTGCTCCACGGGTGCTCTACAGGTGCTCTACAGGTGCTCCACAGGTGCTCTACATGTGCTCCACAGGTGCTCCACATGTGCTCCACAGGTGCTCCACATGTGCTCTACAGGTGCTCCACGTGTGCTCCACATGCACTCCACATGCACTCTACAGGTGCTCCACATGTGCTCTACAGGTGCTCCACGTGTGCTCCACATGCACTCTACAGGTGCTCCTCCCTGTGGAGACAAGTGTTTAACAACACTGCCTCTCACTTAATACGTTACGTTTGCGACGTATTAGTACAAAATTATCCCGCCGTAACTGTAACGTTTTGTATACAACGGCCTGGACAACTTCGGTAGACCGCCTCTGTTCGTACGTTGCTATGTAGGGAAAACAGTTGCTTTTTTTACGTTGTGACAAATAAAGGGAACGGGATGATAGACAGCCACCACTGTCCTTATTTTGTTCTTCACCTATTAAACAAATATTTTTTCATCTTTATTTCGTTCATGTTTATTTTTTTTGTTCGCCTTATTTTGTTGTTTACCTTTACTGTATTGTTCACCTTTACTGTATTGTTCACCTTTATTTTAATGTTGTAAGTAGTTTAGTAGTGATCACGCAGTGGAAAGTTTCCCGTCAAGTCTACTAGCAGTCCACTAGTGTGTTGGGACCCTCCCTCCCTCCCGGGACAGGTAGACGGGTAGAGCCACGCTACAGGAAAGAGTAATGTCAAGAGTTCGCCAGTTGTATAATTTACATGACTGTGTTCTATAATCCAAATATGTAATTTTCATTGCCAAATTATTCCCTCGAGTGTCAAAACTTTGACTCGACAGATGGACCAATTAGCGAGAAGAGTGACAGGAGTGACAGGAAAATATACTTGGCGTCTCATCGTCCAATAAAAATGCAAAGATTCGAGGAAGAGAACATCCTGGACTGAAGAATAGTTAGGATAGTGTGCACATGGGTCATTAGCATAGAAATGGACCGCGAACATGCAGATAAATTAGGTGGAAATGTCAGTCACTTGCGTGCGCAGTGAGGGGGGGGGGCGTGTTGCCACTTGCAGCACTGGTCCAAGTGGCCGGGGGGGGGGGGGACTTAAAGTGGTTCACCACTTACAATAGCAGTTTTATAATAAAACTTTAGAGAACAAAAAATTGTAATGTACAAATTATAATAATACTTGTGAGCCTTTCTCACAAGTCTTTGTGAGAAAATTGAGAAGTGGGAGTAGTTGGACATTAGGGAGAAGCTCTGAGTGAGGGAGAGAAGTTGAGAGAGACAGTGAAGTGGGGGGGGATGTTGGAAGGTAGGCTGGAAGTTGACAGGGAGGGAGAAGTTGCAAGAGGGGGGGGGGGTGTGGCGAGAAGTTGAAAATCCAGTTGTAGAAAGATGTCATGATATCTTAAATATCGTATAATCCCGGGAGTGGTGTAGGAATGTTAGTACAGATACCCGAGATGTAGAGGGATTAAGATGCTAAGATCATCCGCTATAAGACAACACTGCTGAAGGAGTCTCATTACGGGTTATTCATGCCCATGCCACCTCTTGGGTGGTTTAATCTTCATCAGTCAATCAAGGAGCCTCGCATGTTGATCTCAAGTGTGACGATGGAAGGAGAGCGACTCAAGCGCTCAAGTAGAGAGATAATGAGCACGAACTAGGATGGCTGTAGCACATGTTCTCAAGTAGAGAGTTAATGAGAGGTAATTAGGAGGGTTTAAGAGCCTGTTTCAACAAGATTATCTTGTAAATTGCAGCTTCCTTAATAACGTATTATACGACAGTTTGATAACAGGATACATAACATTTTCATCAAGTAAGGAGTGGGTTCTGGGAGTCGGTTCTGTTCACGTGTTCAACACTGACTGTAATTTCCCTTTACAGCATTTGGTGGGCCTGTAATTGCTCTGAATTTCTTGAAAAATAATTTTTAAAATGGCGGAAGTTTGGGGGGAAGTGCGGGTCTTGGAGAGAGAGGTCACTTGTCCGTCACCACACTGACGTCCTCTGACAGTTTGATGACAGTTTAAGGCCAGGTTGCCGTTAAATCGAAGGCAGTTGTAGTTGTTACAACTACATCGACGTAGTTGTTACAGCGACGGTGTTTTGCTTCTTGCAGGATAGCCGTTCGAGCCCCTTCCGAAGGCGTGCTGGTAATATTTGACACTGGGCGGGATACCCGGCGGCGCCCGGGTCAACACGGTCATCCCAGATGTGTGTGTACTCACCTAGTTGTGCTTGCGGGGGATGAGCTTCGGCTCTTTGTTCCCGCCTCTCAACTGTCAATCGACTAATGTACAGGTTCCTGAGCCTACTGGGCTTTATCATATCTACACTTGAAGCTGTGTATGGAGTCAGCCTCCACCACATCACTGCCTAATGCATTCCGTTTATTAACTACTCTGACCCTGAAGAAATTCTTTCTAATGTATCTATGGATCATTTCAGCACTCGGTTTCCACCTGTGTCCCCTAGTATGCGTGCCTCTTGTGTTAAATAAACTGTCTTTGTCTACTCCTATCAATTCCTTTGAGAATCTTGTATGTGGTGATCATGTCCCCCTAACACTCCTGTCTTAACAGCGACGTGAGGTTTAATTCCCGTAGTCTCTCCTCATAGCTCATGACCCTCAGTTCGGGTACTAGTCTGGTGGCAGACATCTGAACCTTCTACAGTTTAGTTTTATGCTTGACGAGATATGGACTCCATGCAGGAGCTACATAATCCAGGATTCGTCTGACATATGTGGTATACAAGGTTTGGAATGATTGCTTACACAAGTTTTTAAAGGCCGTTCTTATGTTGGTAAATCTGGCATATGCCGCTGATGTTATCCTCTTGATGTGGGCTTCTGGGGACAGGTCTGGCGTGATATCAACTTCCAGGTCTTTATCTCCGATTCTTGAAGAATTTCATCTCAAAATGTTACCTTGTATCTGGTCTCCTGCTTCCTACACCTATCTACATTACATTTGTTCGGGTTAAGCTCTAACAACCATTTGTTCGACCATTCATTCAGATTGTCCAGGTCTGCTTGAAGCCTCAAGCTGTCCTCCTCTGCCTTAACCTTTCTCATAAATTTGGCGTCGTCAGCAAACATTGAGAGGAATGAGTCTATACTTTCTGGAAGATCATTTATGTATATCAGAAACAAGATAGGTCCGAGTACAGAGCCCTATGGGACTTAACTGGTGACTTCACACCAATCTGAGGTCTCACCCCTAACTGTAACTCTGCTTCCTTATGCAGAGGATGTGAGGGAGTGAGTCACAATAACGTGGCTGAAGTATGTTGACCAGACCACACACTAGAAAGTGAAGGGACGACGACGTTTCGGTTCGTCCTGGACCACAATCGACCTGAGAATGGTCCAGGACGGCCCGAAACGTCTTCGTCCCTTCACTTTCTAGTGTGTGGTCTGGTCAACAATCTCTGCTTCCTATTGCTTAGGTACTCTTATCGACTGGAGCACCCCACCTGTTACTCCTGCCTGTTTTCTCTACAACCCGTTCTCGCAATTTCTTTAAGTCAATATTGACTTATTAAATAAGTGCATATGTGACATACTAATTTATTGTGAATATTTTAGTTTACCTTGAAAAGCTTCATAGAAAACACCGACCTTACCTAACCTTCTTAGTATGTTAAGATAAGCATGTTATTGCTTTGTAATTACAATTATTACTTAACCTATACCTATAATAGGTATAGGTTATACCTATTATAGGTTACCTATTATAGGTTACCTATACCTATAATAGGTTAAGTAATAATTGTTACTATAACCTATACCTATAATAGGTATAGGTTATATCTATTATAGGTTACCTATACCTATAATAGGTTAAGTAATAATTGGAATTACGAAGCAATAAGATGCTTATCTTAACATACTAAGAAGGTTAGGTGAGGTCGGTGTTTTCTATGAAGCTTTTCAAGGTAAACTAAAATATTCACTAAATTAGTATGTCACATATGCACGTATTTAATAAGTCAATATTGACTAAAAGAAAGTGCGAGAACGGGTTGTTCTCTAACTTATACACCAGCCTCTTATAGGGGACTGTGTCAGACAACAAGAGGGGTGTGTGTGTTTGTGTGTGTGTGTTTGTGTGTGTACTCACCTAATTGTACTCGCCTAATTGTGCTTGCGGGTGTTGAGCTCTGGCTCTTTGGTCCCGCGTCTCAACCGTCAATCAACAGGTGTACAAGTTCATGAGCCTATTGAGCTCTATCATATCTACATTTGAAACTGTGTATGGAGTTAGCCTCCACCACATCACTTCCTAATGCATTCCATTTGTCAACCATTCTGACACTAAAAAAGTTCTTTCTAATATCTCTGTGGCTCATTTGGGCACTCAGCTTCCACCTGTGTCCCCTAGTGGGTGTGCCCCTTGTGTTAAATAGCCTGTCTTTATCTACCCTATCGATTCCCCTGAGAATCTTGAATGTGGTGATCATGTCCCCCCCCCCTAACTCTTCTGTCTTCCAACGAAGTGAGGTTTAATTCCCGTAGTCTCTCCTCGTAGCTCATACCTCTCAGCTCGGGTACTAGTCTGGTGGCAAACCTTTGAACCTTTTCCAGTTTTGTCTTATGCTTGACCAGATATGGACTCAATGCTGGAGTCGCATACTCCAGGATTAGTCCAGGATGTGTGTGTGTGTGTGTGTGTGTACTCACCAAATTGTACTTGCGGGGGTTGAGCTTTGTCTTTTTGGCCCCGCCAAAGTGTGTGTGTGTGTTTCATGTTTTCCTCTCTTGGCCTCCCCCCCCCTCACCAACCACTAGAGTAAGGGGATGACAGGTGCAGTCGGAGGGAAGGGAACTATCACGGAAAAGCGCCAAGCCATTACGACTATGTAGCACTGGGAAGGGGTCAGGATAAGGATTTGGGATGAGACGGGGGGAAAGAATGGTGCCCAACCACTTGGACGGTCGGGGATTGAACGCCGACCCTCATGAAGTATGCGGAGTTCGTCACTCCTATCAAGTTTTACCTTTAGGTCTTCAATAATCTCATCTTTATCTGCCATCTCTTGTAATGCTTGAAGCTGCCTCCCCAAGGAAGCTGCTGCTTTTTGAAGTGCCTGTATTTCTTCTCCTCTTGTTCTTCTTAAGTCCTCCACCGCTTCCTGCATCTTTGCATCACATCTATGCTTCCCCAAAGTTGTACTGTGCTAGTGCTCTTCCCTTGCTCTATATTCATCTGTTCCTCTAATGCCCTAAATACCTTCCATATGGTTAGGTTGATATCCTTTGGCCGCTCCAGATCTAACCTGCTCACTCCTCATAGCTGTCGCTATGATATATAGCTGTCCCAATATATATATATCAAGGAGCATATATTCTCCACACATAACCAGACCATCACCAGAGACATCTTAACAAGCAACACTGAAATAATCGACAGGTATAACGACAACAGAAGACTCGACATCAGCGAGGCCCTACACATCATGAAGTCAAGACCAGCCATCAACAACCAGTTAACATATAATTACATTGTACCGACTTCAAGACCCCGAACCAACACAGAGACAGTAGAAGCAAGAACATAAGCTGCTTATGTTCATGCATGTAATAACCTATTAATATCCGTTGTTTCATCCACTTGTTCATCTCAATCACGTCTTGTGGCATCTCATCCAAAGCGAATATAACCCTTTGCAAAAGCATGGTAAAAAAAATAAAAAAAAGGTAATGAAAAGGCAGACTCACTAGCAAAAACTGCCACTGCTCTACCTGTTGTACACGTTAAAATACCTTCAAGTTTTTCACAGATTAAGGAGCAAATCAAGAAGAAAATACTCCCAACGATCAAAAGTCGCCACAGAGCCAAAGTAGCGGAAGGAAGATCCACTGCGATATGGTACGAACAAGCCACTGGGTGCTCCTCTTTCAAGCCTGGCAAAAATATATCCAGAGACACTGCAGTAGTCATACACAGACTCAGACTTGGTTACAAGTGCTGCTGGGAGGTAATAAGCCCAATAGTTAGTGTGTTATATGTGTGGAACAGAAGCAGAGGCTCCACTATTGCACTACTTACTGGAATGTGAAGCTACTGAAGACCTGCGCATCAAACTCAACATTAATCCAACGACAGCAGCTGCATTCGACGCACATTGCACAGCGACTATAATGATTAGAAAAGCTGTTGAAGAATGGGACACACTAGTGAACACTGTGCATCTACATCTGCTACCAAGATAATGTAATTAAAACAAGACTAAAACCAGTGCGCTAAAACAGAAGCAAACAAGAAACAGGGAAAAAGGAGGAAAGCCCACTTCCATTTAAAACTTTAACCCAAATATCACAGTAACAAGGTTATCGCGAATAGCCTCATCTCGATCTATGTAGAACTGACCCGAGTCTTAACAAATTGGGTTGGGTCACGTGTTTTCGCAGGGGATTGGCTTTTAAATAAAATATAATTAAATATACTGAAATTAATTAAGTTAACAAAAGGGAAGTGAGGCGGTGGGGGGGGGGACAGATCTCCTGTTATGACTCTCACCTTACCACCTCCCTGCATGGGTAACATCTTACAGAAACTTGAATAACGCTAATGTTTGTATAGTGTACCAATTAATCGACTGGTCTTGGGTTTTAGTTTGAACATTTGTGCTGTTTGGTGTTGCAAATGTTTACCGTTGAATTATAAGCGTAAATGCTCGACATTACGTTGCAAAACTGTTGCTATATATCAAAAGAAGAATTTTTTAATGTCAACTGCTGCACACAATCATTAAGTTATTAACTTGATAAAGTTAGCGTAACAATCTATAACTGTAAGACCTTATAATACCAATACCTTATGTCATTTGCATTATTTTGATCTCGCAATGATCTCGCAATTCAAAGTATTCTAAATGTTGATTATTAACTAGACTGATTTTCTCCCTCTCTCTCTCTCCTTTCAGGTAAGGAAGGAGCTTTGATGCACTCCACCAGACACGAGGTGTAAGGCAAGTGGATAACGCGTCGAGTACAGGTATCGGAGCTGGAGTACACCGCGCAGGTCAAGGGTAGTAATTGTGAGAGGTTGCCTCGTCTGTAATAGGAAATAAGGTCAACAAAATAGGAAATAAGGTCAACAAAATAGGAAATAAGGTTAACAAAATAGGAAATAGGAAATAAGGTCAACAAAATAAATATGCTATGGGATGCCAGGGAAAGAAGAGCGGAGATTTTGGCAGAGACATTACGACTATATAGCACTGGGAAGGGGTCAGGATAAGGATTAAGGATGAGACGGAAGGAAGGAATAGTGCCCAACCCCTTGGACGGTCGGGGACTGAACGCCGACCTGCATGAAGCGAGACCGTCACTCTACCGTCCAGCCCAAGTGGTGTGACAATGACTAATGTTCACCAAACTCACAGCCTAACCACGTTATTTTTGTTTTAATATTTATTTTACGGTATTCTCATTGTAACTCTGATGTTATACCGTTAAAAACAGTTGTGCCGACGCGTGCGCGAGTGCGCCGCGCCCGAGAATGGGTTAGGTGAATGTTTTAGCTCGTTTTAAAAATGTCTGGAATGTATGTTGTGTGTGTGTGTGTGTGCGCGCGCGCGCGTGCGTGCGTGCATGTGCGTGTGCGTGAATACGTTATGGCCCTGAGACTATACCAGCGTGTAGCGACCGTCCTTAGGCCATACCTGCTAAGATACGGCCCATCCCCAAGAAGCAGTCGCTAATTTTGACATAATAAGTTACCAAAACGACATTTTCTATATTATAAATAAACATTAATGCGTATTTTTATATTGTGTGTTGTTGAAGCTAGAATACGTTAGGTTAGGTGACTGGGCGAGTCAAAAACTGGCACACATGGACTGTCACATGTCAATATGTTCATTTTTACCAGACAATAAATCCTTTTCACGGTATAATAATCATTTTTTTTTTCTTAAATATCAATACACTTGTATATTGTGGGTTTAAGCATAGGTCTATACAAGTTAGGTAAGGTGTTTGCTTTACATTGATTGTGTTTACAAAGGGAACAAAGCACGTTTCGAGTCGCTTATAAGTCTCTGACTTGTGTACATTTTAATGTCTGTATTTGACTAATTGTTTGTGAGCTCAGCGGCCATTTGTTTGGGTCATGGCCTCTTGATCTCACCACAGGCTCGTCCAGGCTGCCACACAACCCACACACACACGTTCATTCATTTTAACCTACAGCGTATTAGACAATTAGATTTTTCTCAAATATATCGTAATATTTTATACTAGAATGTGAAGAATAGTTAGACCTAACTTAGGCTAGATAAGGTGGTTATGTTCAGTTGGTCAATATTGGTATTGGCAGCAGTATTGGATGAAGCAGTTTATGGCGGTGTTATCCGAGCAGAGTACGTGAACGACGTGAACGTGAGCAGTACGTGAACTGGTCGAGCAGCACACACGTCATCAGCTGAGAGGCGTGTGTGAAGTGATCATCATTCATAAATAGGCGGTTTGGTGGGTGGGTTAATGAGCATTTGGCCTCTTGATGAGGACGGGCTGTACATGCACCATGTGGGTGGACCATCTACAGGTGTGTGACTACAGCACACGGGAATGAGCGAAACTGTGTGGAGAAAACGTTTCCTGAGAATCACGTGTCAAGTTCCCTCTTAAGTCACGTGTTCGAGACCCATACAGTGCAGGTGAATGACACATGTTGTTTTCATTCTTATACAGCGGTTTGACGGCTGGGTAAACAAGCATTTGACACTTGTTTATGTGAAGAAAGGTGGTTGGACGTTGTTGTTGTTGTTTAAGATTCGCTACCTGGAACAATAAGTTCCAAGTAGCACGGGCTATGGTGAGCCCGCAGTACGTGTGAGCGTGTGGATACGGAGATATATAAATATGTGTAGAATAAGAAAACCCACATTGAGTTAGGAGAATTCTATTTGTCAAATACTGATATTGTTCTTAAAAGATTCCCCCATTTTGCACCCGCAAGATAACGTAAGATTTTAAGAGCATTAATATGCTATTAATTAATAATTAATGAGATTTTAATAAGCAGTCTCCGTGGTGTAGTGGTAAGACACTCGCCTGGCGTTCCGCGAGCGCTATGTCATGGGTTCGTATCCTGGCCGGGGAGGATTTACTGGGCGCAATTCCTTAACTGTAGCCTCTGTTTAACGCAACAGTAAAATGTGTACTTGGATGAAAAAACGATTCTTCGCGGCAGGGGATCGTATTCCAGGGACCATAGGATTAAGGACTTGCCCGAAACGCTTCGCGTACTAGTGGCTGTACAAGAATGTAACAACTCTTGTATATATCTCAAAAAAAAAAAAAAAAAAAAAAAAAAAAAAAAAAAAAAAGTTGACAGCTGTACTGTCAAAGTTTGAGGAGCTGTTCACTTGAGACAGTTAAACAAGTCCCAGCTGTGTCTGGGTACAAGTGACAGGATGAACAACCCAACGGGTTTTCTTCCTATTGGGGAGTGTTGTACATGCTGCTATGGCGGTATGTCCACTCGCAGGATGAGTGGCGTTGCCCAATAAATTCGCCACTGGGGGCAAAATTGCAAAAAGACCAAAAAAACAAAAAAATAGCTACTCCATAAAAATGAAGAGAGGAAGAGAGGCAGGTGACCTGTTGTAGTGCTTGATGTACAAAGTGTGAGCCGACCCGGGTTGGGGAGGGGGAGTGGGGTAAAAAGGTTGCTATGGGGAGGCAGGTGAAGGTAAAACAGGTGGTCTGATAGGTCTCCATAGGGAGTGGGGATGGATGTCGTGAGAACTCAGAGAATGGGTAGGAAGGATAGTGCGTGTGGACCTGATCACGAGGAGAGAATGATGCATGGACCACCTTAAAGGGTAGTTAAGGGACTTGATTTGAAGGATAGTTGATTTAATTTGAAAGCTGAAGGATAGTTGTTGAAATGGGTAGTTAGAGACAACTCAGTAGGCGGCTGTTTGTCTGGCTGACAAGATGTATGTAGATTTTTTACCTTTGTTTGCAAGGTTGTTTTGTTTGCAACCTAGTTTGCTTTATTTTGTCTGAGGTTGTGGCTGGTGAGTGTGTAGGGTTGGTCTCTCAAGTATTACAAGTTGTTTACAAGATACAAGTTCACTATCAATATTGATGTGGTTTATGGTGGCATTTGGAAACTAGTAGTTTGGATACTGCGGTGAGATAGTGGACTTGATATATTAAGGGGAAGGACTATTTGTTATTTTTGCGGGCTATTCATGCCCGTGCCACCTCTTACGTGGCTTAATATTCATCAATCGATCAATATCTTGCTATTTGTTAACAAGTAAGTTAACGAGGTTAAGAGCAGGTGCAGTGTGGGAAAGGTCACGACCTGAGGGCTGAAAAATTGTATTTTGCTTACAAAGATGAATTCGCTTTGTAACTGATTCATTGTAGAAGTAAATTGCCTTGTATAGAGACTAATGTGGGCCACATTGTGAACCACTTGATATAAAAAGGACTATTGATATATAATAATTTATATGTATATTCAGTATGACAAAGGGCGAGGCATTTATTCTAGCCCGAATGTTATCTATTTTTCCTGCTGCCTTTCTTCACTTGAGAAAAATAGTTAAAAAAATAACTCTCCAAAGTTCACTTTACAATTATTTTAAGACTTGACGCTAATAGATGGGTTACGTTGACTATGTCAACATTATCACAGGCAGAGTTGGAATGGTTACAAGTTGGATATACAGCCAGGGATGAGGTGAAGGTCAAGCACCTAACTTTTGAGCTAATAAGCCCATTGCAACTTAACACTCTCCCGTGTTTCCATGATGGCTGGGGCAGAGTATTGTGTGTTTCGTCTCGTTCTCGAAGATGGGAAATTATACTTTCCAGAGATTATTTGGGAGAACACGAAGTGGTGTGTGTGTGTGTGTGTGTGTGGGTGTGGGTGTGTGTGGGTGTGGGTGTGGGTGGGTGTGTGTGGGTGTGTGTGGGTGTGTGTGTGTTAGTGGTGGGTGTGTTAGTGGTGTGTGTGTGTGTTAGTGGTGTTTGTGTGTGTTAGTGGTGTGTGTGTGTGTTAGTGGTGTGTGTGTGTGTTAGTGGTGTGCGTGTGTGTGTGTGTGTGTGTGTGTGTGTGTGTGTGTGTGTGTGTGTGTGTGTGTGTGTGTGTGTGTGTGTGTGTGTGTGTTAGTGGTGTGTGTGTGTGTTAGTGGTGTGTGTGTTAGTGGTGTGTGTGTGTGTGTGTGTGTGTGTGTGTGTGTGTGTGTGTGTGTGGGTGTGTGTGTGTGTGTGTGTGTGTGTGTGTGTGTGGGTGTGTTAGTGGTGGGGGTGTGTGTGTTAGTGGTGTGTGTGTGTGTTAGTGGTGGGTGTGTGTGTGTGTGTGTGTGTGTGTGTGTGTGTGTGTGTGTGGTAGTGGTAGTGGTAGTGGTGGGTGTGGTGCGGGGTGTGTGGTGTGTGTGCGGGAGGGGGAGTGTGGTAGTTATACCTAAGTGTAGTTACAGGGTGAGACCTAGGCTCTTTGTGTCACGTCTTCCCAGAGTTGATGTGGTGTACTCACCTCTAAAAAAATTAAGGCACCCGAGGTGGCACAGGCATGAATAGCCCGTAAAAATAACAAAATATTCCTTCCCCCTAATATATGAGTGCTTGCGGGGGTTGAGCTCTGGCTCTTTGGTCCCGCCTCTCATCCGTCAATCAACAGGTGTACAGGTTCCTGAGCCTACTGGGCTCTATCATATCTACACTTGAAACTGTGTATGGAGTCAGCCTCCACCACATCACTTCCTAGTGCATTCCATTTGTCAACTACTCTGAAACTAAAAAAAAAAAACTTCCTAAGATTTTTCATTGACTCGGAAAACGGAATGACTCATTTGGGCACTCAATTTCCACCTGTGTTCCCTAATGCGTGTGCCCCTTGTGTTAAATAGCCTGTCTCTATCTACCCTATCAATTCCTTTGAGAATCTTGTATGTGGTGATCATGTCCCCCTAACTCTTCTGTCATTCAGCGACATGAGGTTTAATTCCCCGTAGCCTCTCCTCGTAGCTCATATCCCTCAGTTCGGGTACTAGTCTGGTGGCACGCCTTTGAACCTTTTCCAGTTTAGTCTTATGCTTAACTAAATATGGACTCCATGCTGGAGCTGCATACTCCAGGATTAGTCTGACATATGTGGTATACAAAACTCTGAATGACTCTTTACACAAGTTTCTAAAGGCATTTCTTATCTTGGCCAATCTAGCATATACCGCTGATGATATCTCTTTGATGTGGGCCTCTGGGTACATGTTCGGTGTGATATCAACCCCCAGATCTTTCACTCTGACTCTTGCAGGATTTCACCTCCCAGATGGTACCTTGTGTTCAGCCTCCTGTTCCCTTCACCTAGTTTCATTACTTTACAATTTCCTGAGTTGAACTTTAGCAGCCATTTTCTAGACCATTCCTCCAGTTTGTCCAAGTCGTCCTGTAGTCTGTCTGTCTTCATCTGTATTGATTCTTCTCATAATTGTGTCATCATCAGCAAACATTGAGAGGAATGAGTCTATACCCTCTGGAAGATTGTTTACTTATATTAGAAACAGGATGGGTGTGTGTACTCACCTAGTTGTGCTTGTAAGGGGGGGGGGGTTGAGCTTTGGCTCTTTGGTCCCGTCTCTAAACCGTCCTGCTCCTGTGCGGTAGAAGGGGTCTGACAGCTGAGTAAACAGCGCTTCGGATTCATAGTCCTGAGGTTCCGGGTTCAATCCCCGGTGGAGGCGGAAACAAATGGGCAGAATCTCTCTCACCCTGATGCCCCTGTTACCTAGCAGTAAAATAGGTACCTGGGAGTTAGACAGCTGTTACGAGTTGCTTCCTGGGTGTGTGTGTGTTGGGGGGGGAGGATAGTTAGTAACAGTTGATTGATTGAGAGTTGAGAGGCGGGCCGAAAGAGCAGAGCTCAACCCCGCAAGCACAACTAGGTGAATACAAGGACACTCAGACTGCTCACTCAGAAAACGGAAGACTAGAGCAGACTTCCACAATGAAACTCCCCACCAAACATCATATTAACATCTGATACAAACATCCAAAACATCTGATAATGTATTAATGTGATTAAGAGTCATGAAGGTGTCTAGGCCTCTCTCTCTGGTGCGTGGAGGAGCAGCCTTATGACTCGGGACAGGTGGCCGAGACCCTTCCCTCCCCCTACAGCATCGTAAGCCTTACACTGTTTATTTTTATCAAGGAAAACACGGTTCGCCAATCAGGGTGTTGCCATGTCTTCAACCGAACAGGTAAGTGGTTGTGTTCAGTCAGTGTTCCCCGGGAGAAAGAGAAGGGGAGAAAGAGAGAGGGTGGAAAGAGAGAGAAGGGGAGAGAGAGAGAATAGCTGAAAGAGAAGGAACTCTTCTGACTTAACAAAACACAAACACGCGCACAAGCACGCACGCACGTGCACGGATGCAGGCACGCACTCACATTCCTCTCAATGTTTGCTGACGATGCTAAAATTATGAGAAGGATTAAGACAGGAGGAGGACAACATGACCTGGACAAACTGAAGTAATGGCCCAACAAATGGCTATTAGAGTTTAACTCAAGTGCGTGTAAAGTAATAGCGATAGGTGTGCGCAGCTGGAAGCAACATACAAGGTACCATTTGAGAGATCAAATGCTTGAAGAATCAGAAGAAAGACTTCGGTTACATATATCACGCCAGACCAGTTCCTCGGAGCCCACATAGAGTGAATATCATCAGCGGCATATGTCGGTTATTATGGCCAATATAATAACTGCCTTTAGAAACTTGCTTCAGGAATCATTCAGAACCTTGTATACCACATACGTCAGACCAATACTGGAGTATGCAGCTTCAGCGTGGAGTCCGCATCTAATCAGAGTAGTACCCGAGATGAGGGGCATGAGCTGGTGGTAAAACTACGGAAATTAAGCCTCACGTAGCTGGAACACTCGAGTTATGGTGAGTACAACTAGGTGAGTACATACGGAGCCTCGAGGCTGAGTGGACAGCGCTCGGAGGTCGTAGTCCGAATGGTTTGGTTCGATTCCCGGCGGAGGCGAAAACAAATGGGCAGTTCATTCACCCTGATGCCTCTGTTCACCTAGCAGTAAATATGTACTTGGTAATTAGACAGCTATTACGGGCTCCTTCCTAGGGATGTGTGCGGGCGTGTGTTAGAGATAAAAATATATGTAGTAGACATAATTGAGGACAAATAGATTGGCTAAAAATGCGGGGTCCAAGAGCTAAGAAGCTCGATTCTGCAGACACAAATAATACATACACACACACTGTGATGTGGTGGAGGCTGACTCCATACACAGTTTCAAATGTAGATATGACAGAGCCCAATAGGCTCAAGAATCTGTACACCAGTTGATTGACGGTTGAGAGGCCTGAGCCAGAGCTCAACCCCCGCAAGCACAACTAGGTGAGTACACACACAGTAGTTAGTAACAGTTCAGTGGCGGGTCGAAAGAGCAGAACTCAATCCCCGCAAGCACAAGTAAGTGAATACTACTAGGTGAATACACACACATCCTGTTTCTGATATATGTAAATGATCTCCCAGAGGGAATAGACTCGCTCCTCTCAATGTTTGTTGATGCAACAATTACGAGGAGGATTAATATCGAGGATGATAGCAAGAGGCTACAAGATGACCTAAACAGACTGAAGAAATGGTCCAACAAATGGCTACTAAAGTTCAACCCAAGTAAATGTAAGGTAATGAAACTAGGAGGAGGAAATAGGATGCCAGACACTGGATACCGAATGGGGGATGAAATCCTTCACGAAAATGACTAAGAGAAAGATCTAGGAGTTAATATCACGCCAGACCCACATGAAATGAATATCAGCAGCAGCGTATGCAAGGCTGGCTAACCTCAGAACTGTCTTTAGTAACTTGTGTAAGGAATCATTCAGAACTTTTTATGCCACATATGTACGACTAATCCTGGAGTCAAGACACTGAAGGAACTAAACCTGACGACGTTAGACAGGAAGGACATGATACAGACGTACGAAATACTTAGAGGGATTAACAAGATGAAAACAGAGGAAATGTTTACAATGAATGAACAAATCCATAAGGGCCGCGACGAGGATTCGAACCTACGTCCGAGATCATCCCAGACGCTGCCTTAATCCACTAAGGCAGATAGTCCGAGATGATCTCGGACGTAGGTTCGAATCCTCGTCACGGCCCTTGTGGATTTGTTCATTGATGCATCACGCTATTGTGATTTCTGTGTGTAGTGTTTACAATGAATATGAACAGAACAAGGGGGCACGGGTGACGCTTGAGAGACTGATGTGCCAAAGAGATGTTAGAAAGTTTTCTTTTGGCGTGA
>NC_059616.1:19339062-19346562 GCF_020424385.1 Procambarus clarkii
TGGGTGTTGCCCTGGGTGGGTGTTGCCCTGGGTGGGTGTTGCCCTGGGTGGGTGTTGCTCCTGGGTGAGTGTTGCTCCTGGGTGAGTGTTGCTCTGGGTGGGTGTTGACCTGGGTGGGTGTTGACCTGGGTGGGTGTTGCCCTGGGTGGGTGTTGCTCCTGGTTGAGTGTTGCTCCTGGTCGAGTGTTGCCCTGGGTGAGTGTTGACCTGGGTGTGTGTTGCCCTGGGTGTGTGTTGCCCTGGGTGGGTGTTGACCTGGGTGTGTGTTGCCCTGGGTGTGTGTTGCCCTGGGTGTGTGTTGCCCTGGGTGGGTGTTGCTCCTGGGTGGGTGTTGCTCCTGGGTGGGTGTTGCCCTGGGTGGGTGTTGCCCTGGGTGGGTGTTGCCCTGGGTGGGTGTTGCCCTGGGTGGGTGTTGCCCTGGGTGGGTGTTGCCCTGGGTGGGTGTTGCCCTGGGTGGGTGTTGCTCTGGGTGTGTGTTGCCCTGGGTGTGTTTTGCTAGTGTTGCTCAGGGTGGGTGTTGCTCAGGGTGGGTGTTGCTCAGGGTGGGTGTTGCTCAGGGTGGGTGTTGCTCAGGGTGGGTGTTGCTCTGGGTGGGTGTTGCCCTGGGTGTGTTTTGCTAGTGTTGCTCAGGGTGGGTGTTGCTCAGGGTGGGTGTGCTCAGGGTGGGTGTTGCTCAGGGTGGGTGTTGCTCTGGGTGGGTGTTGCTCTGGGTGGGTGTTGCCCTGGGTGGGTGTTGCTCTGGGTGTGTGTTGTTCAGGGTGGGTGTTGCTCTGGGTGGGTGTTGCCCTGGGTGGGTGTTGCTCTGGGTGGGTGTTGCTCTGGGGTGGATGTTGCCCTGGGTGGGTGTTGCTTTGGGTGTGTGTTGCTAATGTTGCTCAGGGTGGGTGTTGCTCTGGGTGGGTGTTGCCCTGGGTGGGTGTTGCTCTGGGGTGGGTGTTGCCCTGGGTGGGTGTTGCTTTGGGTGTGTGTTGCTAGTGTTGCTCAGGGTGGGTGTTGCTCTGGGTGGGTGTTGCCCTGGGTGGGTGTTGCTCAGGGTGGGTGTTGCCCCTGGGTGGGTGTTGCCCTGAGTGGGTGTTGCTCTGGGTGGGTGTTGCCCTGGGTGGGTGTTGCTCTGGGGTGGGTGTTGCCCTGGGTGGGTGTTGCTCTGGGTGGGTGTTGCTCTGGGTGGGTGTTGCCCTGGGTGGGTGTTGCCCTGGGTGTGTGTTGCCCTGGGTGGGTGTTGCCCTGGGTGGGTGTTGCCCTGGGTGGGTGTTGCCTGGGGTGGGTGTTGCTCTGGGTGGGTGTTGCTCTGGGTGGGTGTTGCTCTGGGTGGGTGTTGCCCTGGGTGGGTGTTGCCCTGGGTGGGTGTTGCCCTGGGTGGGTGTTGCCCTCGGTGGGTGTTGACCTGGGTGGGTGTTGCCCTGGGTGGGTGTTGCTCTGGGGTGGGTGTTGCTCTGGGGTGGGTGTTGCTCTGGGGTGGGTGTTGACCTGGGTGGGTGTTGCCCTGGGTGGGTGTTGCCCTGGGTGGGTGTTGCCCTGGGTGGGTGTTGCTCCTGGGTGTGTGTTGCCCTGGGTGGGTGTTGCCCTGGGTGGGTGTTGCCCTGGGTGGGTGTTGCCCTAGGTGAGTGTTGCCCTGGGTGTGTGTTGCCCTGGGTGTGTGTTGCCCTGGGTGTGTGTTGCCCTGGGTGTGTGTTGCCCTGGGTGGGTGTTGCTCCTGGGTGAGTGTTGCCCTGGGTGGGTGTTGCCTGGGTGAGTGTTGACCTGGGTGGGTGTGTTGCCCTGGGTGGGTGTTGCCCTGGGTGAGTGTTGCCCTGGGTGGGTGTGCCCTGGGTGAGTGTTGCCCTGGGTGAGTGTTGCCCTGGGTGGGTGTTGCCCTGGGTGGGTGTTGCCCTGGGTGGGTGTTGCCCTGGGTGGGTGTTGCCCTGGGTGAGTGTTGCCCTGGGTGAGTGTTGCCCTGGGTGAGTGTTGCCCTGGGTGAGTGTTGCCCTGGGTGAGTGTTGCCCTGGGTGAGTGTTGCCCTGGGTGGGTGTTGCCCTGGGTGGGTGTTGCCCTGGGTGGGTGTTGCTCCTGGGTGTGTGTTGCCCTGGGTGGGTGTTGCCCTGGGTGGGTGTTGCCCTGGGTGGGTGTTGCCCTGGGTGTGTGTTGCCCTGGGTGTGTGTTGCCCTGGGTGTGTGTTGCCCTGGGTGGGTGTTGCTCCTGGGTGAGTGTTGCTCCTGGGTGAGTGTTGCCCTGGGTGGGTGTTGCCCTGGGTGGGTGTTGACCTGAGTGGGTGTTGCCCTGGGTGGGTGTTGCCCTGGGTGAGTGTTGCCCTGGGTGGGTGTTGCCCTGGGTGGGTGTTGCTCCTGGGTGGGTGTTGCCCTGGGTGGGTGTTGCTCCTGGGCGGGTGTTGCCTGGGTGAGTGTTGCCCTGGTGGGTATTGCTCCTGGGTGGGTGTTGCCCTGGGTGGGTGTTGCCCTGGGTGGGTGTTGACCTGGGTGGGTGTTGACCTGGGTGGGTGTTGACCTGGGTGGGTGTTGACCTGGGTGGGTGTTGCCCTGGGTGGGTGTTGCCCTGGGTGGGTGTTGCCCTGGGTGGGTGTTGACCTGGGTGGGTGTTGCCCCTGGGTGGGTGTTGCCCTGGGTGGGTGTTGCCCTGGGTGGGTGTTGCTCTGGGGCGGGTGTTGCCCTGGGTGAGTGTTGCCCTGGGTGGGTGTTGCCCAGGGTGGGTGTTGCCCAGGGTGGGTGTTGCCAGGGTGGGTGTTACTCAGGGTGGGTGTTGCCCAGGGTGGGTGTTACTCAGGGTGGGTGTTGCCCTGGGTTGGTGTTGCTCAGGGTGGGTGTTGCTCAGGGTGGGTGTTGCCCTGGGTTGGTGTTGCTCAGGGTGGGTGTTGCCCTGGGTTGGTGTTGCTCAGGGTGGGTGTTGCTCAGGGTGGGTGTTGCCCTGGGTGGGTGTTGCCCAGGGTGGGTGTTGCCCTGGGTGGGTGTTGCCCAGGGTGGGTGTTGCCCAGGGTGGGTGTTGCCCAGGGTGGGTGTTGCCCAGGGTGGGTGTTGCCCTGGGTGGGTGTTGCTCAGGGTGGGTGTTGCCCTAGGTGTGCTGCAGGTGCTTCTTGCACCTACAGCAAGAGGCACCTGCAACTTTCTTCATAGCTCAGTCCCTTTAGCTCAGGGACGAGCCGTGTTGCATATATCTGGACATTTTCTAGTTTTGGTTTGTGCTTCTTCAGGTAGGGGCTCCATGCTGGTGCAGCATACTTGAGTATAGGTCTTACTACTGGTGTATACAGAGGTTGGAAGGGATCTTTGTCAAGGTTCCTGAAGGATTATCACTGCTGGTGTCTGTCACTGTTGTTCCAAGTATCTCACCTACTTCTGACCACAAGAGTATAGAACCACACTCATCTCTTTTGAAGTCGAAGTTTCCCGTGGCTGAAGGAACACCAGGTGTTCCTGCTGACTGTTGTGGGCAGCTGCAGGCAGCCCTTCACGTGCACCCCTTAGAATTTGACTAGACAAATGGCCCCCTTGGTTCTGGCTGGGCCCCGAGGTTCTCATCGCACTTTATGACCCCCACCCCCCCGAACGGTTCGCCCGCGGGCGAACCGTTCCGCGGTTCCCCACCAGGGCCGCGGGCGGGTCACTGGCAGCGGTGACCCGCAGCACCTGGTGGGGTCAGTCTGGCACACTAGGGTTAACTAGGTATAACTCTGCCTTGTAAGAAGGGTAGAAGTGGTAGAATATACGTTCTACCTCTCAAGTGGTAGAACGTGTATTCTACCACTTTAGAGACTCATTCTACAAGCGTCACTCACAGGATAAGTGGCGCTACCCAATACACTCGTCCTTCGGGGCAAAATTAATTTTAAACTTTACTATCCATGTTTGATGTGTTATCGAGGTTTCAGCTGCCATTAATAATGCCCTCTCGTCCTGCCATCTCTCAGTATAATGAAGTTGTCCTCATCAACCTTGTCTATTTCCCCCAGTATCTTGTATGTTGTGATCATATTCCCTGTTTCTTATGTCCTCTAGGTCTTGACGTTTACTTTCCTTAACTTAGCCTCATAGTTTTATCCTCTTTTTGTTCTGGCATTAATTTTGTTTGCAAATTTTTGTAATGTTTATTTTTTTGTTTAATGCTGCACAAGGTGCGGCTTCCAGGCCGATGCTGCGTATTCCAGCATTGGCTTAACAAAGGTTATGTGGGTAGCCTTGACAGTGACGTGATTTAGGAAGGCCAGGTCACAATTTACAGCGAACGATAAGGTAGGAAATGCAGAAGAGACTAGAGGGTTGGTAGGTACAGTCAGGCAACATTGGACGACCATCAGAGGTCCTCGACTATTCAGCAGCCTCACAACTTAACATAACAAAAATTGCCGGAACAAAAGTGGATGTATTCATGAAACAATGAAGCAAGTTACTTCACGAAGTGACGGACCAACCAGGTTGTAGTTGATATGTGGGCCCGCGGGGCCATTGTAAGCAACAGCCTGCATGATCAAGCTATCGCAAGTCAAGCCTTGGCTTGGGGGAGTTTCTTGAGATTTCGGGCTTAGTGTCCCCGCGGCCCGGTCCTCGACCAGGCCTCACTCCCAGGAAGCAGCCCGTGACAGCTGACTAACTCCCAGAACAGAGTAGAACACCCAGAACCCACACCAAGTATATTCCAGGTATTGCTGGCGTCCCATATGCTAACGATGATATCATGTTTACGTGCGCCTCTACCGTCTTCGTTGACATGATATCCCCCTCCCAACCCTTCTCTCCGATTGCTGTAGTTGCCATTCCTGACGGTGAAAGGACCTCTCGGCGCCTTTCTCCCTTTCCCATCTTCTTTACGTTACAATTGTGATTGAATTCAGCCAACCATATGGTTCCCCACTCCTGGAGTTTGTCAAGGTCTAACTGTAACTTTGTGGAGTCGTCCTCGGATTTGCTTTCCTTCATCAGGTTCGGGACGTGTGCGAACACTGACCGGGACGAGTCCACTCCCCCTGGTGGTCACTCACGTGTATTAGGATGAGAGGTGGTCCCAGGAACGACCCCTGGAGGACCTCACTTGTTACAGTTTTCCAGCTCAAAACTTCTCTGAGTGTGATCTGTTTTGTCTGACGTTCAGGTACTCCCTTACCCCAGTTGTTGATGCAGTTATCTCAGCCTGCTTCCCCATCTCGCATACCAGTCTTGCAACAAGATAGCAACAGTAGCAAATGTTTTAACTTGAGAATGTGTGTGTGTGTGTGTGTGTGTGTGTGTGTGTGTGTGTGTGTGTGTGTGTGTGTGTGTGTGTGTGTGTGTGTGTTGATGTGTTGATCTTCAGCTCAATGGTCCCGCCTCTCAACTCTCAATTAACTGGTGTACATATTCCTAAGCCTATCGAGCTGTTTCATACCTAAATTTGAAACTGTTTGAGTTTCACATAATTTCACCCAGTTTCACACAATCGAAACTATGTGAGCGTGCGTGCGTTTGTGCGCGCGTGCACACGCGGCTGCATGCTTACATTATGTTGAAATAGCCACATAATTACAAGCACATTTGTGTATTATCACACACCATGAAATACAACCGACTCTCAATGTGTTAATTACAAATAATTTCTGAATTGTTTCCATTTCCATGTAATTATTTCCCCAGAATGAGATGACTAATTAGAATCTATAGTTATAGGTCTATATATCGTGGGGATTACTGAGTGTGGGGGGGGGGAGGAAGATGTTAGGCTCGACGCTCCGAACTTAAGGCAGTGTTCTTAAATTGACCTTCGGGACTAGAAAGTTTTATTATAAAATGTGTGTTAAGGAAAGCAGTTTTGAGCCTGCGTGCTGTGCTGACTCGACACACACTGTATTCTACTGTATTTTACCCTTGGAGCAAACATAATAAACATGATAACTGTAATTGAGTTAATTACATTGATAATTGCAGCCACACAATTACGTGGTGAATAAAGCACACCAAGAAGTGGTTTAGAGAAGGAAGTAATTAAGGTCATTATCGCTGGGCTTTCATTATAATTCCAAGGTCTTTAATGACTCATTACAAGGTTGGAGGGAGCCCGCCGCTCGGGGTTAGTGAGCCCCGCTTAACTTGCCCTCGTCTAGCGGAAGTGTGCATTAAGCGAACAGGAAATGGCCACTCTACCACTCGATAAAAAAAGAACTAAATGTGCGTGTGATTAAATTGGTTGGTTGTGTGTTTACTATTTGCTCCTGCAGGATCAAGCTCTTAGCTCATGGATGGGCGGCTAGAAAAGCGCGGCGTTCGAGAACTGGAGCTCGACCCTTCAGGCACACACAGGTGAGCACAAAGGTCAGGTAGACACCAGGGGCCTGATTCACGAAAGCACTTACGCAAGCACTTACGAACCTGTACATCTTTTCTCAATCTTTGGCGGCTTTGTTTCCAATTATTAAACAGTTAATGAGCCCCGAAGCACCAGGAGGATGTTTATAACAATAACAACAGTTGAATGGGAAGTTTTCATACTTGTAAACTGTTTAATAAATGTAACCAAAGCCGTCAAAGATCGAGAAAAGATGTACACGTTCGTAAGTGCTTGCGTAAGTGCTTTCGAGAATCTGGCCCCAGATCACCACAGGTGGACACCTGTGGGAGTTGTAAATGTATAATGCATAGTATTTATAAGGCGGGGCCCAAGGACTAAGTTTGACCGTAGGCACAATAACGTAAGTGCGTACAACGATAGGGCCTGCGGGGGGGGGGGGGAAGAGATGAGCAATTTAGGCCTATTCATCGCCTGAGAATGCCCGTGTCTTCCAAACATTTGCTCAATATACCCTGGTGTCTGAAGTATACTCGACTACGGGTCTGAAGTATATCGAGGGGGGGGGGGGGAACCTGAGGTATATCCAAGTAACGGACTGAAGTATATCCGCATTGGGTTCTGAAGTATATCTTGGTATGCGTCGGAGATATATCTGGATGGAGGTCTAAGGTATACCCAGGTAGGGGGGACTAAGGTATACTCTGGTAGGGGTCTGAAGTATATCTAGGCAAGTGTCAGAAATATATTCAGAACCGACTAAATCTGATATATCTTCACCGTCTTCCGGGTAGGGGAGGGGGGGGTTAAAGTATATATAGGGATAGTCTTATTACGTATCCCTGGATATAGGGGTGTGAGGTATACCCGTATAAGCGTCCTATAGTAGTAGTAGGCATACATCAGTCTCAGGAACGTCCTATACCTTAGCACAAAGAATATATCCCTCCGATATACCCGATATGATGAAATATATGCCCCGTGCATGGGCTCTGGAATACAGATATACCATGGAGGAATATACTATGTAAATTTTCAACAAATTTTCAGTATTTGCTTCTAATGCGTTGTATGACGTACTCTCTGGTTTGAAATATGCGTCAAATATACGTATTAATATACATAAACAAAATGTATAGCTGCTTCAGAGCGGATATCTAAAATACAACTATCGGAAAATACGTCTACGATCCTAAATCTGGTGTATAAAATACATTTTTAATACGTCGACGTATAGAGAGTATGACGCATAGGTCT
>NC_059616.1:19354062-19376562 GCF_020424385.1 Procambarus clarkii
TCTTTAATCTGTGTGTGATTTTTATGGCCCTGTGTGTTTCTAATAATTGCATTAGATAGTCCAAAGTCATAATCAGTGTTTTCTTTAATCTGTTTTCTTTAATTTCTTTAATCTGTGATTTTTATGGCCCTGTGTGTTTCTAATAATTGCATTAGATAGTCCAAAGTCATAATCAGTGTTTTCTTTCCTGCAAGCCTCATTGGCCATTCGATCTGCAAAGTCATGTTTTCCAACTCCAACATGGGATGGGATCCACACAAATTTTATACAATAGTTATTATCATTGGCAAAAATTCCATTCCACTGAATCTTACAAGCTACTTCAGACTTTAATTGTGATTAATGCCACTTTTATCTCAAACTATCACTCCTCCCCCATTGAGCTTAAGGTCCTCAGTGGCTAGATAAATACCCAATAGATACCCCCATAAATACCCACGTCTGTCATGCTTGCCCAGTCGTTCAGTCTCTGCGTACTAGACATGATCATTTGATTCCCATTCATGAGCATGCACAATCTGCTCTACCAGTGCTCAAGTGCACATAACCAAAGGTTCGAATCCTCCTCATAACTACTGATTTTCTCATTGATCACCTTAATGTGATTTTATTGTGCAATAAAGGTAATATTAAGAATAATGATAATAATAAGAATAAACACTAAGAATAAAGATGATACTAAGAATCATGATGTGAAGCCTGCAGCGCCTGGCGGTATATCTGGACACTACCGCCCTGGGGGGCCCCCTTGACGCTGGCGGGCCCTGGGGACCCAGGTGGGCCCTTGCGCTGTCTGGCGGGCCCTGGGGGCCCAGGTGGGCCCTTGCGCTGTCTGGCGGGCCCTGGAGGGGGCGGCCCTGGCTATGTGATGGTCCTTGACGTCACCCTAGCTGCCCTAACTATGCATGATAACACCTGACGTCACCCTAGCTGCCCTAACTGTGCATGATCACACCTGACGTCACCCTAGCTGCCCTAACTGTGCATGACCACACCTGACGTAGTCATGACCAGAATAATAACACACCTGACGTAACTTTAAGTAGCATGATCACATCAAGTGATAACTAACATGAATATAACTGGGATATCTATATTTCACCTCGTCTGGCCGGTGTACACACCTGTTAGGCCGGTGTACACGCCTGTTAGGCCGGTGTACACGCCTGTTAGGACGGTGTACACGCCTGTTAGGACGGTGTACACGCCTGTTAGGCCGGTGTACACGCCTGTTAGGCCGGTGTACACGCCTGTTAGGCCGGTGTACACGCCTGTTAGGCCGGTGTACACACCTGTTAGGCCGGTGTACACGCCTGTTAGACCGGTGTACACGCCTGTTAGGCCGGTGTACACGCCTGTTAGACCGGTGTACACGCCTGTTAGACCGGTGAACACGCCTGTTAGACCGGTGTACACGCCTGTTAGGACGGTGTACACGCCTGTTAGGGCGGCGTACACGCCTGTTAGGACGGTGTACGTGCCTGTTAGGGCGGCGTACACGCCTGTTAGGACGGTGTACGTGCCTGTTAGGGCGGCGTACACGCCTGTTAGGACGGTGTACGTGCCTGTTAGGGCGGCGTACACGCCTGTTAGGACGGTGTACATGCCTGTTAGGGCGGCGTACACGCCTGTTAGGCCGGCGTACACGCCTGTTAGGCCGGCGCACACGCCTGTTAGGGCGGCGCACACGCCTGTTAGGGCGGCGCACACGCCTGTTAGGGCGGCGCACACGCCTGTTAGGGCGGCGCACACGCCTGTTAGGGCGGCGCACACGCCTGTTAGGGCGGCACACACGCCTGTTAGGGCGGCACACACGCCTGTTAGGGCGGCGCACACGCCTGTTAGGGCGGCGCACACGCCTGTTAGGGCGGCGCACACGCCTGTTAGGGCGGCGCACACGCCTGTTAGGGCGGCGCACACGCCTGTTAGGGCGGCGCACACGCCTGTTAGGACGGCGCACACGCCTGTTAGGACGGCGCACACGCCTGTTAGGACGGCGCACACGCCTGTTAGGACGGCGCACACGCCTGTTAGGACGGCGCACACGCCTGTTAGGACGGCGCACACGCCTGTTAGGACGGCGCACACGCCTGTTAGGACGGCGCACACGCCTGTTAGGACGGCGCACACGCCTGTTAGGACGGCGCACACGCCTGTTAGGACGGCGCACACGCCTGTTAGGACGGCGCACACGCCTGTTAGGACGGCGCACACGCCTGTTAGGACGGCGCACACGCCTGTTAGGACGGCGCACACGCCTGTTAGGACGGCGCACACGCCTGTTAGGACGGCGCACACGCCTGTTAGGACGGCGCACACGCCTGTTAGGACGGCGCACACGCCTGTTAGGACGGCGCACACGCCTGTTAGGACGGCGCACACGCCTGTTAGGACGGCGCACACGCCTGTTAGGACGGCGCACACGCCTGTTAGGACGGCGCACACGCCTGTTAGGACGGCGCACACGCCTGTTAGGACGGCGCACACGCCTGTTAGGACGGCGCACACGCCTGTTAGGACGGCACACACGCCTGTTAGGACGGCGCACACGCCTGTTAGGACGGCGCACACGCCTGTTAGGACGGCGCACACGCCTGTTAGGACATGTTGCAGCAAACAAATGAGATTGCACGTAGGGAGGTACGCAGACCTGGGTGGAGGGGGGGGAAGGGGAGATGGGTGACGAGGGGTGGGGGTCCAGGGGGGGGTGAGTGACCGACCGGACTCATCTGGAATTATTCAGGCAATCAATGGACTGGAAAATTGACATGGTAGAGAGGCCCTCGGGATGAGCATACCAAATATGTTGAGGCAGACGGGGTCACGCTTGGCGGGGGTGGGGGGGGGGAAGGTGGCGGGGGGGGGCTCTAGGGGGGATGGGGGACATGGGTGCCCCTTACACCGGTAAGGGAAGGAGGGGTTGGAGATTTAGTGGGGGAAGGGAGGGAGGGAGGGAGGGAGGGAGGGAGGGGGTAGCAGCCGGGTATGATGGAGGGGGTGATGCGAAATGGATTATAAAACGGAGTAGTGGGGAGGGGGAGTGAAAGCAGAGTTGCACAGGGGGGGGGGCAAAGGGGTAAGGCCGGGGCATTGTGGGAAACGTTGTGGCACTCTGAACAGGGGGACGTGGTAAGGGAGGGGGAGGGGGAGGGAGTGAGGAGTGCCATGGGGCTTACTGTGCCATAATAGGGCACTATACCCACCACCTTACACTTTGGCACTCTACAAACAGTCGAATTTTGCCTAAACAAAGACTTTAAATCCCTATCAACCCATCAAACCTATCGAGACCGATGGATAGAAAACAACAGTATCAGAGAACTATGAATGTTGGTAATGTGTGGACCCGTAAGGAGTAGGGGGGTTTAGGGGGTGGGGGAGAGAGGTAAGGGGCAAGCGAGCCATACTTGGATAAGGGTCAATGGGCAGGGAGCAGGCAGCGAGAGGTCGTGATAAGGGAGCAGAGGTCAAGCATTAAGGGAGGGGAAAGGGGGGGGATCCCAGGCCAGTACTTGTCTAGTTGTGCTTGCAGGGGTTGAGCTTCGGCTCTTTGGACCCGCCTCTCAACTGTCAATCAAGAGGTATATAGGTTCCTGAGCCTATTAGCGTCAATCATACCTACATTTGAAACTGTGTATGGAGCCTTTTTCTGCCACATTACGTCTTAATGCATTCCGTCTCTTAACTACTCTGACATTAAAAAAGGTCTTTCTAACATCCGTGTGGCTCATTTGGGTACTCGGTCTCCACCTGTGTCCCTTTGTTCGTGTGCCACTAACACTGCCTCTGTCTCGGCCTGAAATGTTATGCGTGTAATTGTATTTACAAGAATGTGACAACTCTTTGTATATATAAATAAAATAAATGAAAATAAAAGATACTAAATATTTTGTCTTTGCCTCCCATGTGAAACCCTCTGAGAATTTTGTAGGTGGTGATCATGTTTCCCCTAACTCTTTTGTCTTCCAATGACGTGAGGTTTAATTCCATTAGTCTTTCTTCGTAACTCATGTCTCTCAGCTCGGGGACTAATCTGGTGGCATGCGTCCGAACTTTCTTCTAACTTGGTGTTGTGTTTGACTAGATATGGGGTCCAGGCCGGACCACATACTCCAGGATTGCTCTCACATACAGGTCTACCAGGTTCTGAACGAGTGAGCTCTTTTACACCAGAGCGAGCGTCAGGTGTGAGAGCTTGGTCACCCTCGTATATGGTGAGAGGGTCAGCTCCAGCAGCCTTGGTCACGGCCTGGTCTAGCAGGCGCTTCTTGACCTCATCTATAGTCAGGACAAAATCTTCGAAAGCTGCCTAGGTTTATCACCCCCTGTCTGCGTCCCCTGGCCACTAGCTGTGAGGGAAGGGGGACCCCTGGCCACTAGCTGTGAGGGAAGGGGGACCCCTGGCCACTAGCTGTGAGGGAGGGAAGGGGGACCCCTGGCCACAAGCTGTGAGGGAGGGAAGGGGGACCCCTGGCCACTAGCTGTGAGGGAGGTGAGGGAGGGAAGGGGGGGAGGGAAGGGGACCCTGGCCACAAGCTGTGAGGGAGGGAAGGGGGACCCCTGGCCACTAGCTGTGAGGGAGGGAGGGAAGGGGGACCCCTGGCCACTAGCTGTGAGGGAGGTGAGGGAGGGAAGGGGGACCCCTGGCCACTAGCTGTGAGGGAGGGAAGGGGGACCCCTGGCCAATAGCTGTGAGGGAGGGAAGGGGGGGGACCCCTGGCCACTAGCTGTGAGGGAGGGAAGGGGGACCCCTGGCCACTAGCTGTAAGGGAGGTGAGGGAGGGAAGGGGGACCCCTGGCCACTAGCTGTGAGGGAGGGAAGGGGGACCCCTGGCCACTAGCTGTGAGGGAGGGAAGGGGGACCCCTGGCCACAAGCTGTGAGGGAGGGAAGGGGGACCCCTGGCCACTAGCTGTGAGGGAGGGAAGGGGGACCCCTGGCCACTAGCTGTGAGGGAGGGAAGGGGGACCCCTGGCCACTAGCTGTGAGGGAGGGAAGGGGGACCCCTGGCCACTAGCTGTGAGGGAGGGAAGGGGGACCCCTGGCCACTAGCTGTGAGGGAGGGAAGGGGGACCCCTGGCCACTAGCTGTGAGGTAAGGGGGACCCCTGGCCACTAGCTGTGAGGGAGGGAAGGGGGACCCCTGGCCACTAGCTGTGAGGGAAGGGGGACCCCTGGCCACTAGCTGTGAGGGAGGGAAGGGGGACCCCTGGCCACTAGCTGTGAGGGAGGTGAGGGAGGGAAGGGGGACCCCTGGCCACTAGCTGTGAGGGAGGGAAGGGGGACCCCTGGCCACTAGCTGTGAGGGAGGGAAGGGGGACCCTGGCCACAAGCTGTGAGGGAGGTGAGGGAGGGAAGGGGGACCCCTGGCCACTAGCTGTGAGGGAAGGGGGACCCCTGGCCACTAGCTGTGAGGGAGGGAAGGGGGACCCCTGGCCACAAGCTGTGAGGGAGGGAAGGGGGGACCCCTGGCCACTAGCTGTGAGGGAGGGAAGGGGGACCCCTGGCCACTAGCTGTGAGGGAAGGGGGACCCCTGGCCACTAGCTGTGAGGGAGGGAAGGGGGACCCCTGGCCACTAGCTGTGAGGGAGGGAAGGGGGACCCCTGGCCACTAGCTGTGAGGGAGGGAAGGGGGACCCCTGGCCACTAGCTGTGAGGGAGGGAAGGGGGACCCCTGGCCACTAGCTGTTAGGGAAGGAAGGGGGACCCCTGGCCACTAGCTGTGAGGGAGGGAAGGGGGACCCCTGGCCACTAGCTGTGAGGGAGGGAAGGGGGACCCCTGGCCACTAGCTGTGAGGGAGGGAAGGGGGACCCCTGGCCACTAGCTGTGAGGGAGGGAAGGGGGACCCCTGGCCACTAGCTGTGAGGGAGGGAAGGGGGACCCCTGGCACTAGCTGTGAGGGAGGGAAGGGGGACCCCTGGCCACTAGCTGTGAGGGAGGTGAGGGAGGGAAGGGGACCCCTGGCCACTAGCTGTGAGGGAAGGGGGACCCCTGGCCACTAGCTGTGAGGGAGGGAAGGGGGACCCCTGGCCACTAGCTGTGAGGGAAGGGGGACCCCTGGCCACTAGCTGTGAGGGAGGGAAGGGGGACCCTGGCCACTAGCTGAGAGGGAGGTGAGGAAGGGAAGGGGGACCCCTGGCCACTAGCTGTGAGGGAGGGAAGGGGGACCCCTGGCCACTAGCTGTGAGGGAGGGAAGGGGGACCATGGCCACAAGCTGTGAGGGAGGTGAGGGAGGGAAGGGGGACCCTGGCCACTAGCTGTGAGGGAAGGGGGACCCCTGGCCACTAGCTGTGAGGGAGGGAAGGGGGACCCCTGGCCACAAGCTGTGAGGGAGGGAAGGGGGACCCTGGCCACTAGCTGTGAGGGAGGGAAGGGGGACCCCTGGCCACTAGCTGTGAGGGAAGGGGGACCCCTGGCCACTAGCTGTGAGGGAGGGAAGGGGGACCCCTGGCCACTAGCTGTGAGGGAGGGAAGGGGGACCCCTGGCCACTAGCTGTGAGGGAGGGAAGGGGGACCCCTGGCCACTAGCTGTGAGGGAGGGAAGGGGGACCCCTGGCCACTAGCTGTTAGGGAAGGAAGGGGGACCCCTGGCCACTAGCTGTGAGGGAGGGAAGGGGGACCCCTGGCCACTAGCTGTGAGGGAGGGAAGGGGGACCCCTGGCCACTAGCTGTGAGGGAGGGAAGGGGGACCCCTGGCCACTAGCTGTGAGGGAGGGAAGGGGGACCCCTGGCCACTAGCTGTGAGGGAAGGGGGACCCTGGCCACTAGCTGTGAGGGACGGGGGACCCCTGGCCACTAGGTGTGAGGGAAGGGGGACCCTGGCCACTAGCTGTGAGGGAGGGAAGCTGGACCCTGGCCACTAGCTGTGAGGGAGCTAAGGGGGACCCCTGGCCACTAGCTGTTAGGGAGGGAAGGGGGACCCCTGGCCACTAGCTGTGAGGGAGGGAAGGGGGACTCCTGGCCACTAGCTGTGAGGGAGGGAAGGGGGACCCCTGGCCACTGGCCACTAGCTGTGAGGGAAGGGGGACCCCTGGCCACTAGGTGTGAGGGAAGGAGGACCCTGGCCACTAGCTGTGAGGGAGGGAAGCTGGACCCTGGCCACTAGCTGTGAGGGAGCTAAGGGGGACCCCTACCTTGAGGCTACCTTGAGGTGCTTCCGGGGCTTAGTGTCCCCGCGGCCCGGTCGTCGACCAGGCCTCCTGGCAACAAGCTGTGAGGGAAGGGGGACCCCTGGCCACTAGCTGTGAGGGAAGGGGGACCCCTGGCCACTAGCTGTGAGGGAGGGAAGGGGGACCCTGGCCACTAGCTGTAAGCGAAGGGGGACCCCTGGCCACTAGCTGTGAGGGAGGGAAGCTGGACCCTGGCCACTAGCTGTGAGGGAGGGAAGCTGGACCCTGGCCACTAGCTGTGAGGGAGCTAAGGGGGACCCCTGGCAACAAGCTGTGAAGGAAGGGGGACCCCTGGCCACTAGCTGTGAGGGAAGGGGGACCCCTGGCCACTAGCTGTGAGGGAGGGAAGGGGGACCCTGGCCACTAGCTGTAAGCGAAGGGGGACCCCTGGCCACTAGCTGTGAGGGAGGGAAGGGGGACTCCTGGCCACTAGCTGTGAGGGAGGGAAGGGGGACCCCTGGCCACTAGCTGTAAGGGAAGGGGGACCCCTGGCCACTAGCTGTGAGGGAGGGAAGGGGGACCCCTGGCCACTAGCTGTGAGGGAAGGGGGACCCCTGGCCACTAGCTGTGAGGGAAGGGAGACCCCTGGCCACTTGCTGTGAGGGAGGGAAGGGGGACCCTGGCCACTAGCTGTGAGGGAAGGGGGAGCCTGGCCACTAGCTGTGAGGGAAGGAGGACCCCTGGCCACTAGCTGTGAGGGAAGGGGGACCCCTGGCCACTTGCTGTGAGGGAGGGAAGGGGGACCCTGGCCACAAGCTGTGAGGGAGGGAAGGGGGACCCCTGGCCACAAGCTGTGAGGGAGGGAAGGGGGACCCCTGGCCACTAGCTGTTAGGGAGGGAAGGGGGACCCCTGGCCACTAGCTGTTAGGGAGGGAAGGGGGACCCCTGGCCACTAGCTGTGAGGGAGGGAAGGGGGACCCCTGGCCACTAGCTGTGAGGGAAGGGGGACCCCTGGCCACTAGCTGTAAGGGAAGGGGGACCCCTGGCCACTAGCTGTGAGGGAGGGAAGGGGGACCCCTGGCCACTAGCTGTGAGGGAGGGAAGGGGGACCCCTGGCCACTAGCTGTGAGGGAAGGGGGACCCCTGGCCACTAGCTGTGAGGGAAGGGGGACCCCTGGCCACTAGCTGTGAGGGAAGGGGGACCCCTGGCCACTAGCTGTGAGGGAAGGGGGACCCCTGGCCACTAGCTGTGAGGGAAGGGGGACCCCTGGCCACTAGCTGTGAGGGAAGGGGGACCCCTGGCCACTAGCTGTGAGGGAAGGGGGACCCCTGGCCACTAGCTGTGAGAGAGGGAAGGGGGACCCCTGGCCACTAGCTGTGAGAGAGTGAAGGGGGACCCCTGGCCACTAGCTGTGAGAGAGGGAAGGGGGGACCCCTGGCCACTAGCTGTGAGAGAGGGAAGGGGGACCCCTGGCCACTAGCTGTGAGAGAGGGAAGGGGGACCCCTGGCCACTAGCTGTGAGGGAGGGAAGGGGGACCCCTGGCCACTAGCTGTGAGGGAAGGGGGACCCCTGGCCACTAGCTGTGAGGGAAGGGGGACCCCTGGCCACTAGCTGTGAGAGAGGGAAGGGGGACCCCTGGCCACTAGCTGTGAGAGAGGGAAGGGGGACCCCTGGCCACTAGCTGTGAGGGAGGGAAGGGGGACCCCTGGCCACTAGCTGTGAGGGAGGGAAGGGGGACCCCTGGCCACTAGCTGTGAGGGAGGGAAGGGGGACCCCTGGCCACTAGCTGTGAGGGAGGGAAGGGGGACCCCTGGCCACTAGCTGTGAGGGAGGGAAGGGGGACCCCTGGCCACTAGCTGTGAGGGAGGGAAGGGGGACCCCTGGCCACTAGCTGTGAGGGAGGGAAGGGGGACCCCTGGCCACTAGCTGTGAGGGAGGGAAGGGGGACCCTGGCCACTAGCTGTGAGGGAGGGAAGGGGGACCCTGGCCACTAGCTGTGAGGAAGGGAAGGGGGACCCTGGCCACTAGCTGTGAGGTAAGGGGGACCCTGGCCACTAGCTGTGAGGTAAGGGGGACCCCTGGCCACTAGCTGTGAGGTAAGGGGGACCCCTGGCCACTAGCTGTGAGGTAAGGGGGACCCCTGGCCACTAGCTGTGAGGGAAGGGGGACCCTGGCCACTAGCTATGAGGGAGGGAAGGGGGACCCCTGGCCACTAGCTGTGAGGGAAGGGGGACCCCTGGCCACTAGCTGTGAGGGAAGGGGGACCCCTGGCCACTAGCTGTGAGGGAAGGGGGACCCCTGGCCACTAGCTGTGAGGGAAGGGGGACCCTGGCCACTAGCTGTGAGGGAGGGAAGGGGGACCCTGGCCACTAGCTGTGAATGAGGGAAGGGGGACCCTGGCCACTAGCTGTGAATGAGGGAAGGGGGACCCTGGCCACTAGCTGTGAGGGAGGGAAGGGGGACCCTGGCCACTAGCTGTGAGGGAAGGGGGACCCTGGCCACTAGCTGTGAGGGAAGGGGGACCCCTGGCCACTAGCTGTGAGGGAAGGAGGACCCCTGGCCACTAGCTGTGAGGGAAGGGGGACCCCTGGCCACTAGCTGTAAGGGAAGGGGGACCCCTGGCCACTAGCTGTGAGGGAAGGGGGACCCCTGGCCACTAGCTGTGAGGGAAAGGGGGACCCCTGGCCACTAGCTGTAAGGGAAGGGGGACCCCTGGCCACTAGCTGTAAGGGAAGGGGGACCCCTGGCCACTAGCTGTACGGGAAGGGGGACCCCTGGCCACTAGCTGTAAGGGAAGGGGGACCCTGGCCACTAGCTGTATGGGAGGGAAGGGGGACCCCTGGCCACTAGCTGAATGGGAGGGAAGGGGGACCCTGGCCACTAGCTGTGAGGGAAGGGGGACCCCTGGCCACTAGCTGTATGGGAGGGAAGGGGGACCCCTGGCCACTAGCTGAATAGGAGGGAAGGGGGACCCCTGGCCACTAGCTGTATGGGAGGGAAGGGGGGTCCCTGGCCACTAGCTGTGAGGGAATGGGGACCCCTGGCCACTAGCTGTGAGGGAAGGGGGACCCCTGGCCACTAGGTGTATGGGAGGGAAGGGGGTCCCTGGCCACTAGCTGTATGGGAGGGAAGGGGGTCCCTGGCCACTAGCTGTGAGGGAAGGGGGACCCCTGGCCACTAGCTGTGAGGGAAGGGGGACCCCTGGCCACTAGCTGTATGGGAGGGAAGGGGACTTCCTGTCTAGAGAAAGGGGATGGGTACATTTGGTGGGATGGAGGAGGTGAGAAATAGCAAGACGGGTAGCGGAAGGCCAATCATGACTGGGAAAGGGCCTGGACAGGTAATGGTCCCTGGGTAAGGTTAAGGGGTAAGTGATCAGGGGGGTGATGGGATGGGTAAGTGATCAGGAGGGTGATTTGGGGAGGAACTGGGACTGAGGCGGGATGTGGGGAGGAAAGAAGCAAAAATGTGGGGACAAAACACGGAAAAGACGATACGAGAAGGAGAGTAGGCGTGATGAGAGGAGAGAGAGAGAGAGAGAGAGAGAGAGAGAGAGAGAGAGAGAGAGGAGAGAGAGAGCAGGAGGGAGAGAGAGAGAGAGAGAGAGAGAGAGGAGAGAGGAGAGAGGGAGGGAGAGAGAGAGAGAGAGAGAGGCAGGGAGGGAGAGAGAGAGGCAGGGAGGGAGAGAGAGAGAGAGAGAGAGGCAGGGAGGGAGAGAGAGAGAGAGAGGCAGGGAGGGAGAGAGAGAGAGAGAGAGGCAGGGAGGGAGAGAGAGAGAGAGAGGCAGGGAGGGAGAGAGAGAGAGAGAGAGAGGCAGGCAGGGGAGGGAGAGAGAGAGAGAGAGAGAGGCAGGGAGGGAGAGAGAGAGAGAGAGAGGCAGGGAGGGAGAGAGAGGGAGAGTGGGTAGGGAGATGGGGTGTGTTAACACGAGAGAACTGGGCACCTAATTTGGATGTTGATGCCCTATAAGCTTCGAGACCAATATGAACTGTGTGTGTGTGTGTGTGTGTGTGTGTGTGTGTGTGTGTGTGTGTGTGTGTGTGTGTGTGTGTGTGTGTGTGTGTGTGTGTGTGTGTGTGTGTGTGTTCAAAAATGAACATGTACATCAATATTGACGTTTATATGTTACATAAAGAAAATTGACAAATATAATTCTTTTAGCTCTCAACATGTATACATAACCAAAATGTGTATACATAACCAAAATGTATATACATAACCAAACGTGCATGCATAAAATAACCAATAAAATACAATATACACAGTTTGGCCCTTAGTGTTTAATGATATCAAGGTATTTTTATTTCTTGGTATGTAGCCAATAATTCCTTTATATATACTGGATTAAGTAAATATTAAATCAAACGACGATAGTTTGTTTCGGTGCGGTGGAGTGCTTCAGAGTGTAATATAATCCTTATTTGATGTGATGGTGTCAACAACTGACTATCAACAAAGCAAATACCACCCAAGCGGATGGAATGGGCACCACACTCCAGTTTTATGGAATATACTAAAGTAATCCAAACTGCTATGGGTGTAGCCGGTGGGTGGTGGGGGGGGGGAGACATGAGACCTTGCTCATATACAATTCAAAACTAGCGTAACAAAACAAGAATCGAATCCCCCCCAACGTAAGAGGGACTGAAACCAACCTACATTATGCATAGGAATTTGGGAAGGAGGGCCGCGGAGTCCAAGCCTCTGGTGATTTGTGGCAGTTCTCCCTCTCTCCCCCAGAGGCCGTCCCCTCTCTCCCCCACCGGCCGTCCCCTCTCTCCCCCACCGGCCGTCCCCTCTCTCCCCCACCGGCCGTCCCCTCTCTCCCCCACCGGCCGTCCCCTCTCTCCCCCACCGGCCGTCCCCTCTCTCCCCCACCGGCCGTCCCCTCTCTCCCCCACCGGCCGTCCCCCACGGGGCCTCGGGGATCACACCCGTTTTCTCTAATAACAATGCCGGCGGCGGCGGGCCCGGGTCTACGGGCTCCGCTCCTCAAATTTCAATATCTTGCTTCGTGCGTCTATATACGAATTCGTCTTACTTGGCTTACCTTTCTTATCGCTGGAGATTAAGTTATTTTATTATATTAAGAACATTTATTAGTTTCGTGGCTTTTAAATACGTGACGTGGGTGCAAGTAATGTGAAAATGTGGGTATTTGTTGGATAAAGGTAGGGGAGGGAGGCTGGATATCGCAGTTACCCCTCAGGCAAGTTCCCATTTTGATGAAGAATATCGTAGCTGTACAAACACGGCTGCCAGATTGTGTGTTTATATTTATATCAAAATTTATATACGCATATGTTATGCTTATATATAGTGTAATTATATCTATGTAATTAAATATATGTACTGTGCATATGTAGAAAAGAACAAACAACAGTTAATATTTAATATATTTAAGTCGTTATTTAAAAGAATTACTACTGACCCGTTGTGAGGATACATTACTGTATTACAACTGACCCGTTGTGAGGATACATTACTGTATTACTACTGACCCGTTGTGAGGATGCATTACTGTATTACTACTGACCCGTTGTGAGGATACATTACTGTATTACAACTGACCCGTTGTGAGGATACATTACTGTATTACTACTGACCCGTTGTGAGGATACATTACTGTATTACAACTGACCCGTTGTGAGGATACATTACTGTATTACTACTGACCCGTTGTGAGGATACATTACTGTATTACAACTGACCCGTTGTGTGGATACATTACTGTATTACTACTGACCCGTTGTGTGGATACATTACTGTATTACTACTGACCCGTTGTGTGGATACATTACTGTATTACTAATGACCCGTTGTGTGGATACATTACTGTATTACTAATGACCCGTTGTGTGGATACATTACTGTATTACTACTGACCCGTTGTGTGGATACATTACTGTATTACTACTGACTCATTGTGAGCATACATTACTGTATTTCTACTGACTCGTTGTGTGGATACATTACTGTATTACTACTGACTCGTTGTGTGGATACATTACTGTATTACTACTGACTCGTTGTGTGGATACATTACTGTATTACTACTGACCCGTCGTGAGGATACATTACTGTATAAATAAGGGCATTTTCGTTTCGTTTAAGACCTCTGTATTTTCCGTCATTTATTATGCACAGTTCTCCAGTCCTGTCTCCTGTCCTCCCCCATTCTCTTCCTCAGTCCTTCCCCACCATTCTCCCACCCATCAATGTCTTCCCCCCATTCCTCCCCACCATTCCTCCCCCCCCTCGCACCCCCAAGTCGTCCCCCATTCCTACCTCCAGTCCTGTCTCCCCAGTCCTCTTCTCCCCCTCCGTCACCTGACCTCTGTTGCCCCCCCCCCTCAAAAAATTCAAGGACCTCGTCCCCCCCTTTCAACCGACAGTCTTTCCCCCCATCACTGATCCATGTTTATACCGTCACTCGACCTCTACCCACTCCCCCATCACCTAACCCTTCTCCTCCCCCTTCTCCCTCTCTCCTCCTTTCTCCTATCTCTCCTCCTCATTCACCTGACAACTTTCTCTTCCCCATCACCCGACCCCTCTTCCTATACCCTCTCTCCCCCTTAACCCCTCTCTCCCCCTTAACCCCTCTCTCCCCCTTAACCCCTCTCTCCCCCTTAACCCCTCTCTCCCCCTTAACCCCTCTCTCCCCCTTAACCCCTCTCTCCCCCTTAACCCCTCTCTCCCCCTTAACCCCTCTCTCCCCCTTAACCCCTCTCTCCCCCTTAACCCCTCTCTCCCCCTTAACCCCTCTCTCTCCCCCTTAACCCCTCTCTCTCCCCCTTAACCCCTCTCTCTCCCCCTTAACCCCCCTCTCTCCCCCCCCTTAACCCCTCTCTCCCCCTTAACCCCCCTCTCCCCCTTAACCCCTCTCTCCCCCTTAACCCCTCTCTCCCCCTTAACCCCTCTCTCCCCTTTAACCCCTCTCTCCCCCTTAACCCCTCTCTCCCCCTTAACCCCTCTCTCCCCCTTAACCCCTCTCTCCCCCTTAACCTTCTCTCCCCCTTAACCCCTCTCTCCTCTAAAACCCCTCTCTCTTAACCCTCTCCCCACTTAACCGGCTCTCCCCCCCTTCCCCCCCCCCCTGCTCCCTACGGCTAGGGGATAATGTGACGGTGTTATGCACGTGGGTCGGGGGGGGGGGGAGGCGGCCCCTCATAGCTCAATTTGAGAACCTCGTTAAACGTGTAAATGAAAAGAACAAAGGCCGTGATTGGCGGAGAGGTTCGGAACAAAGGCCGTGATTGGTGGAGAGGTTCGGAACAAAGGCCGTGATTGGTGGAGAGGTTCGGAACAAAGACCGTGATTGGCGGAGAGGTTCGGAACAAAGGCCGTGATTGGCGGAGAGGTTCGGAACAAAGGCCGTGATTGGTGGAGAGGTTCGGAACAAAGGCCGTGATTGGTGGAGAGTTTCGAAACAAAGGCCGTGATTGGTGGAGAGGTTCGGAACAAAGGCCGTGATTGGTGGAGAGGTTCGGTACAAAGGCCGTGATTGGTGGAGAGGTTCGGTACAAAGGTCGTGATTGGTGGAGAGGTTCGGAACGAAGGCCGTGATTGGTGGAGAGGTTCGGAACAAAGACCGTGATTGGTGGAGAGGTTCGGAACAAAGACCGTGATTGGTGGAGAGGTTCGGAACAAAGACCGTGATTGGTGGAGAGGTTCGGAACAAAGACCGTGATTGGTGGAGAGGTTCAGAACAAAGGCCGTGATTGGTGGAGAGGTTCGGAACAAAGACCGTGATTGGTGGAGAGGTTCGGAACAAAGGCCGTGATTGGTGGAGAGGTTCGGAACAAAGACCGTGATTGGTGGAGAGGTTCAGAACAAAGGCCGTGATTGGCGGTGAGGTTCGGAAGATTTCCCGACCCATATTCTGAAACCATCAGTTGTGTCATCTTTGACATGTAATTATTGAAAACAAAATTTAGTTTCTCATTATTAATTTCTTGAGACATAATAGTCTGTTGATCGTGAAGATTTTTTTGTTTTATTTTAAATATAGTTTTGGCGGGTATGACTTGTATATTTGGAAGATAGTCGTTGGGTCGTTAGGGTTGCTACTGAGATATTGACTTCACTCTCGGTATATCTACACATTTATATATGTATGTGTTTGTTTTTTGTATGTAAGCGTGAATTTGTTTTCAGCCCATTATCTTGTTTAGATATTATAGTAACACTGTCAACCATCGTACATATGTTGACGCAGTGGACATTTAGAAATTAGAATTTGGTATCATTGAATTTGAACAAACCAGAAAAGGTTTTGCATTTGTTACTAACAAAACTTAACCATCTTAGGCCTAATGAATGCAATCTGAGGCCTATTATTGTATATATATATATGCTATACCAGGCCTAGGAATATTTAGGTTTGGTTTATATGTACTGTATACATGCGTATATCTATGTATTATTGTATTTAGTAACCGTTATCAGGTACAGGATGCGTGAACTTAGGCTTGTATCGGGGGTCCTCCTCCCTTATGTCGGGTCCTCTTCCCTTATGTCGGGGTCCTCCTCCCTTATGTCGGGGTCCTCCTCCCTTATGTCGGGGTCCTCCTCCCTTATGTCGGGTCCTCTTCCCTTATGTCGGGGTCCTCCTCCCTTATGTCGGGGTCCTCCTCCCTTATGTCGGGGTCCTCCTCCCTTATGTCGGGGTCCTCCTCCCTTATGTCGGGGTCCTCCTCCCTTATGTCGGGGTCCTCCTCCCTTATGTCGGGTCCTCTTCCCTTATGTCGGGGTCCTCCTCCCTTATGTCGGGGTCCTCCTCCCTTATGTCGGGGTCCTCCTCCCTTATGTCGGGGTCCTCCTCCCTTATATTTTTGATTGCATTGATAAATGGAATTTTCATTGATTTCGATTTATTTTCATTTTGATTTAATTATTTTGTGACATTGCGATGGAATCGAGCTGTGTTGTTTACCATACCGTTCATTTCGTAGGTATAAGTATAGATGCCACACCTGTGACAGGTGTGGCATCATATTATTTTTCATATTTTTTTAAGAAACCGTGCCATCTGTTGCAAGTAAGAGCATCAAACGTTTTGCTAAATACGTTATAATTCCTTATCAATGTTTCCGATTGCATTGACAATTTAAATTTTCATAGATTTCGATTTATTTTCATTTTGATTTAATTATTTTGTGTGACATTGTATTGGAATTGAGCTTTGTTGTTTACCATAACATTCATTTTGTGAGTATGGTTTATTTTTTTATTTTTTCATTGTTGTTTATTACGTTTTTAACTTTTCCTTATATTTCAGTAATGGGAACATCAGATCATTTGGGAATGCATCAGACGAGGGAGTGGGGAATGGTGGGGGAGGACGAGGGGATGAGAGTGAAGAATGGTGGGGCAGACGAGAGGACGTGGGGAGTTGGGGATAGTGGGGACGAGGGTACTGGGGAATGGAGAATGGTGGGGAGGACAAAGGGACAGGGGAGCGGGAGATGGTGGGGAGGACGAGAGGATGGGGGAGGGGGGAATGGTAGGGAGGACTGGGAGATGGTTGCTTTGGTTTTGCTGAGCCACAGCATCGGGTGGCCGGGTACTGAGAGTGTGTGTGTGTGTGTGTGTGTGTGCGTGTGTGTGCGTGTGTGTGCGTGTGTGTGTGTGTGTGTGTGTGTGTGTGTGTGTGTGTGTGTGTGTGTGTGTGTGTGTGTGTGTGTTATCACAATTATCAGAATACTGATAATTCTCGATGACGTACGTGGGTCGTACTTGTGGAAGGTGTTGGAGTGGGCCGGCACAAGAGGCGCAACCTTCCCTCAGTGTTATTACGAGGACCCCGCTAGGCCCATGACCCACAAGTAGCTGTACTAATTTCCCTAAGAGGGTGTTTTTACATCCGAAATAGGATCCGGATACTGAGGTGTGGAAGCCGTGTCTCCCTACGGCATCAGTATGGCCGGATTGAACTGGGATCACCCAATATGCTAGGAAAGAGGCCGTGTTGGGCTCAGGGCAACCACATAGGTGCAACAGAGTGGTAGTTGGGTGATTATGTGTATAACGAGCGGTGAGGGGTGAGTGATGGGGCTGGGGGGGGGGGGGACTGTGGACGGCCTACTCTGAGACGGCGGCACACTTAATTCTTTGTGCATCATGGTCACCGCCACCCCCACCCCTTGGGCTCCACTTCCCCCTCTCCTACCCCCACCCCACTTTCTGACTGTTGCTGCTGCGTTCTGTGATGAGTCTTGCCACTGCTGCTGCGTTCTGTGATGAGTCTTGCCACTGCTGCTGCGTTCTGTGATGAGTCTTGCCACTGCTGCTGCGTTATGTGATGAGTCTTGCCACTGCTGCTGCGTTATGTGATGAGTCTTGCCACTGCTGCTGCGTTCTGTGATGAGTCTTGCCACTGCTGCTGCGTTCTGTGATGAGTCTTGCCACTGCTGCTGCGTTATGTGATGAGTCTTGCCACTGCTGCTGCGTTCTGTGATGAGTCTTGCCACTGCTGCTGCGTTATGTGATGAGTCTTGCCACTGCTGCTGCGTTCTGTGATGAGTCTTGCCACTGCTGCTGCGTTCTGTGATGAGTCTTGCCACTGCTGCTGCGTTCTGTGATGAGTCTTGCCACTGCTGCTGCGTTCTGTGATGAGTCTTGCCACTGCTGCTGCGTTATGTGATGAGTCTTGCCACTGCTGCTGCGTTCTGTGATGAGTCTTGCCACTGCTGCTGCGTTATGTGATGAGTCTTGCCACTGCTGCTGCGTTCTGTGATGAGTCTTGCCACTGCTGCTGCGTTATGTGATGAGTCTTGCCACTGCTGCTGCGTTATGTGATGAGTCTTGCCACTGCTGCTGCGTTCTGTGACGATGACTGTTATTTCAGCTCCTTTCTGTGCGTATTGTTGTGATTAGATGTTGTCTGCTGGTGCCACTAACTGTACTGCGGGGGTTACTTCAGGTACGGCTGGCACTACATGTACCTGGTTGATGGGGTTCTGGGAGTTCTTCTGCTCCCCAAGCCCGGCCCGAGGCCAGGCTTGACTTGTGAGAGCTTGGTCCACCAGACTGTTGCTTGGGGGCTCCCTGCAGAAATCAGCAGGGAACAGCTCCTGCGACATGATGACAGAAGAAATAGGATAACAAGAGCACTGTCTAGTGATGACGAATATGGGGAACCAATCACAGCCCAAGAAGTAACGGGCGCTATGAAAAAGGGTAAAAGTACAGCACCTGGTGAAGATGGCGTCACCTACGACATACTCAGTATACTGTGTGAAGTGTCTGGGAATCCACTACTCCACCTGTTTAACAAGTCATTCCTAAGTGGAGTGTTGCCCACACAATGGAAACACGCAATAATCGTTCCCATACCGAAGCCTAATGACCCTGGTAATTACAGACCTATCAGCCTAGTGTCATGCACTTGCAAGATGCTTGAAAGGATCATCCTAAACCGACTATTGCACAAAATAGGCAGGTTAGGGGAGGGGGTCAATGGATTTGTTAAAGGACGGAGCACAGCAAATTGTATAGTTAATTACTTGGCTAATGACACGGCTAGGTACTCTGTATTTGTTGACATCAAAGGAGCCTTCGACAAAGCACAGGGGATTGCGATCCTGGACGAGCTTGCATGCATGGGTGTCAAGGGGAGACTCATGAAATGGGTTGAAGACTACCTCACAGGAAGGAAAGCCAAGGTTTGCTTCAATGGAGCAGTCTCTAGAACAATGAATATGGAACTCGGGACCCCCCAAGGCGGAATCTTAAGCCCTACACTATTCAATGTACTTATGAACGCCATTGCAAATATTGATTTTCCGGAAGGAACACAACAAGTGGGATATGCAGATGATGTTCTAATAAGAGCTCCCACCTTGGGAAAAATTGAACAGTCCATTGAACTCCTTGGAAGGAAATATATTGAGCTCAGTTTCACTCTCTCCACAAACAAGACGAAGGCATACTCCCATCACAAGTGGAGAGCAAATGAAGAACTGCAAATTAATGGTGTAACACTTGAATGGGTTGACCACTATCGGTACTTTGGCGTCACTGTCGGCTCTAACAAGGGAAAGAAAGAGGAGCTCAATCAACTCATACAACATGCAAAAGTCGACTCAGGGCACTGAAAGCTATGACCTGGAATGGACATGGAGCCTCTATTGCCGTGCTTAAAATGATGTACACAGCCTATGTGCGCTCCGTCATAGACTATGCCGCACCAGTTCTGTGCACCTACTCCCAAAGCGATATAAAAAGGCTTGAAAGCATTCAAAATGAAGCCATGACAATCATTCTTGGAGTTCCAAGGACTGCCAAAACGTCTAATCTACGAGAGGAGTTGTCCCTTCCCAGTGTTAAAAGCAGAATTCAGGAGCTGAATGCTAAGCTTGCAATTAGGATAGCCAGAGATTCCCATTACAATGATATTGCTAAGAAAAAACTGAGCTCTGTGCTACTTTCAGGGGGAAACAGGAAAAGCAAAAAATGGCATCACAGATCATCCTGCTACCTCGAAGAGTTTCACCTGCTTGAGCAAGCCCGTGAGCTCCTGCCTGTAGAGAGGTTACCTCCCTGGGAGGATGACTCATGCAAGATCATCATCAATGAAATGGCAACGAAAAAATCCAACATGATACCTCAAGAAATGAGGCACAAGTATCTCGAGGAAATTTATAAAGAAGCCGGATATGAACTAGATCAAATCTACACTGACGGGTCATCTAATCCTGTCAATGGCAGGGCTGGTGCAGCATACACGGTAATCAAAGATAATACTTTCCAACGCAGAAATGAAGAAAAAGCACGTATTGAGAACTATGCCTCTTCAACGCAAGCAGAGCTAACTGCCATTGTTATGGCGTTAAGGTTTCTTGAACGGAACACTAATGGTGCAGTGATTTGCACCGATTCAAAAGCAGCACTGCAAAGCCTAAGTAAAAATCGGGCAGAAAATCTTGCAATAGTCGCTGAAATTAAGAGAGCTGTGAGAGTACTTACCAATCAGGGAAGAGTCATCAAGTTTCTGTGGATCCCCTCCCATGTTGGAATATGTGGGAATGAACGAGCAGATGTGCTGGCTGCTGAAGGCGCTGAAGGAGACCATATTGAATACTTCATACCCAAGACTCTATTACAAATTAGAGGTATTGTCAGGCAACATCACCGTGACAAGGTAACTGAGGAAAGGAGGATAGAAGCACAAACCAGTGAATCTATACGATAGTAAAACATGGTTGCAGCTGGCAATCCCAATCGTTATGGCCGAAGAGGAGGAGGACGAGGGAGAGAATCAGTAATAGCGAGAATCCGTCTTGGATAGAAATATCCTTGGAGATATGGAATAGAAACAACAGTTGATCAGCGAAGTTGCAGAATCTGTGATGAGAGTGACGGACACCGCCTTGACCACTATCTACGTGAATGTGAACACCTGAGAGACATTAGAAGTATGTGTAGAATAATAAACCCCACATTGTTTGAGTTAGGAAAACACTATTTGTCAAATATTGATACTGTTCTTAAAAGATTTCCCCATTTTGCACCCGCAAGATAACGTAAGCTTTTAAGGGTTGATAGATGTTAATCTTCTTGTTTGAGGAGCTGTTCACTTGAGACAGTTAAGCAAGTCCCAGCTGTGTCTGGGTACAAGTGACAGGATGAACAACCCAGCGGGTTTTCTTCCTATTGGGGAGTGTTGTACATGCTGCTATGGCGGTGTGTCCACTCACAAGATGAGTGGCGCTGCCCAATAAACTCGCCCCTCGGGGCAAAATTTAAATTTAATCTAGTTTCCTCATGAAGATGTCCACGGTTGTTCCGGCAATATTTCTTATACTCGCTGGGAGGACGTTAGACCTCTGATGTTTATACAGTGTTCTCTGACTGTGCCTATGGCACCTCTGCTCTTCACTGGTTCTATTCTGCATTTTCTTCCATATCGTTCACTCCAGTATGTTGTTATTTTACTGTGTTGATTTGGGACCTGCCCCTCCAGTTTTTCCACGTGTATATTATTTGATATCTCTCTCGTCTCCTTTCTAGTGAGTACATTTTGAGAGCTTTGAGACGATCCCAATAATTTAGATGCTTTATCGCGTCTATGCGTGCCGTATATGTTCTCTGTATTCCCTCTATTTCAGCAATCTCTCTTGCTCTGAAGGGGGAAGTGAGTATTGAGCAGTACTCAAGACGGGACAACACAAGTGACTTGAGGATTACAACCATCGTGATGGGATCCCTGGATTTGAAAGTTCTCGTAATCCATCCTATCATTTGTCTGGCTGACGCAATACTTGCTTGGTTATGCTCCCTAAACGTTAGGTCGTCGGACATCATTATTCCCAAATCCTTTACATGTTGCTTTCCTTCCGTGGGGAGATTTGATTGTGTTTTATACCCTGTATTATGTTTAAGGTCTTAATTTTTACCATACTTAAGTACTAAAGGGAACCGACGGCTGAGCGGACAGAACACTGGACACGTGATCCTGTGGTCCCGGCTTCGATCCCGGGCGCCGGCGAGAAACTATGAGCAGAGTTTCATTCATCCTGATGCCCCTTTTACCTAGCAGTAAATAGGTTCCTGGGATTTAGTCAGCTGTCATGGGCTGCTTCCTGGGGGTGGAGGCCTGGTCGAGGACCGGGCCGCGGGGACACTAAGCCCCGAAATCATCTCAAAATAACCCCACAATAACCTGGAATTTGTCACTGTTAAACATCGTGTTATTTTCTACAGACCAACCAAAAACTTGGTCAGCAGAATGGGCACTGGGGGCTGTGTGGGGACTTGGAGGGCAGGCGAGAGTGGGCACCCCTGAAGCCCCTATTCTTGCCGGGGGGGGGGGGGGAGGAAGGGGCACGGTGTGTTCTGTGCTGTGGTGATGCGCCTGTGATCTGTTGGACTACACAAGTTTAGATGAGTTGGTGTTTGTGACAACTGTTGGCTCGTTGTCACGGTGTCTGAGGAGTTGATCACTCGCGAGGCTTATTTATACTGCTGGGGTGAGAACTGGGTCAGGAGGGCCTTGGGAGTCCCACTTGTACTGCAACCACTGCCTGACGGTGTACTGGTACTCCGTGCGGGTGTACTGGTAGTGGAACTACTCCGTGCGGGTGTACTGGTAGTGGAACTACTCCGTGCGGGTGTACTGGTAGTGGAACTACTCCGTGCGGGTGTACTGGTAGTGGAACTACTCCGTGCGGGTGTACTGGTAGTGGAACTACTCCGTGCGGGTGTACTGGTAGTGGAACTACTCCGTGCGGGTGTACTGGTAGTGGAACTACTCCGTGCGGGTGTACTGGTAGTGGAACTACTTCGTGCGGGTGTACTGGTAGTGGAACTACTTCGTGCGGGTGTACTGGTAGTGGAACTACTCCGTGCAGATGTACTGGTAGTGGAACTACTTCGTGCGGGTG
>NC_059616.1:19381562-19393429 GCF_020424385.1 Procambarus clarkii
GCCTTCAGAAACTTGTGTAAGGAATCTTTCAGAACCCTGTATACCACTTATGTAAGACCAATCCTGGAGTATGCAGCTCCAGCCTGGAGTCCATACCTAGTTAAACACAAGACAAAGTTAGAGAAGATTCAGCGGTATGCCACCAGGCTCGTCCCGGAACTGAGAGGATTGAGCTACGAGGAAAGGCTAAAGGAGCTGAACCTCACATCCCTGGAAAACAGAAGAGTAAGGGGAGACATGATAACCACCTACAAAATTCTCAGGGGAATTGACAGGGTGGACAAAGACAAACTCTTCAGCACGGGTGGGACACGAACAAGGGGACACAGGTGGAAACTTAGTACCCAGATGAGCCACAGAGACGTTAGAAAGAATTTTTTCAGTGTCAGAGTAGTTAATAAATGGAATGCACTAGGAAGTGATGTGGTGGAGGCTGACTCCATACACAGTTTCAAATGTAGATATGATAGAGCCCAGTAGGCTCAGGAATCTGTACACCAGTTGATTGACAGTTGAGAGGCGGGACCAAAGAGCCAAAGCTCAACCCCCGCAAGCACAATTAGGTGAGTACAATTAGGTGAGTACACACACACACACACACACACACACACACACACACACACACACACACACACACAGCCATCATGGAGCCCCCACCTGAAGAAACACATAAGGAAACTGGAGAAGGTTCAGAGGTTTGCGATGAGGCTTGTCCCAGATTTACGAGGGATGGGATATGAAGAGCGTCTGAAGGAACTGAACCTTACGACACTAGAGAAAAGAAGGGAGAGAGGAGATATTGTAACACGGGGTGAGGGTTCTCGAATGATCTTTCCTGCCTTTTCTCTCCCTCTACCCGTATTCTTACTTTAGTTCTCTATACCCCGGGACTCCAAACTTTTACTAAAGCCGACTCCACGCCACGTGGTCCTAAGACGATTTACCGACTCAAGATTCTACAACCCATATGACGTGACAGGCTTTGAGCAAAACCCTAGAGTCGCCTCTGCCGCCACCACCAGACCAGGAACACTGAGCAATGATCGAGGTCTGGATCGATCATGCTAATTAATCAACCTTGGGACTTGATCCCCACTAGTAACCGATACCCTTTGGATCTTAAGTGTGGAATTAATTACAAATCCGGGAATGATAATCCTGATTCGATGTTAGAATCGGCGCCCAATTCAACTCTGCCTCGTGGGGACCACGTGACAAGGACCAATTCACATACATATAACCAACACATGGAAATTAATAAAAAGACAAATTACTAGCTAATTAATTTATTCAAAATCTAAAACAAAATCTAAAGAGGAGCACTCCCTATCAATTTAACACTCCCTACTTGGCAATGAATTGACTATCCCTATAATAACAATAGCAACTATACCTCTATGTTGACCAGCTTGGGTGGAGTGCTGGTCTTGGGGGGAGAGGTGAGATGGTTGACCTCCCCCAGTTGATCTCGATCCCACACTGATGTCTCCTCGTCTGCTCTTCCCCAGACTAGAGCATTGTATCCTTCCGCATAGTCTAAGTTTTACCAAGTTACTAGCCAGGCTTAAGTTTAACAACCTCTGTTTGCACTGAATGATCCAGATTGGTTGAATTATTTTAACTGAAGTTAAATTACACAAGCATCTTAAGGAAGACCTATTCCCGATCCCAAAATGGCTATTTGACCTTTAGAGAAATTACTGACTGTGGGAACTGACCTGTGACCACCAGGTCACTCCGCAATAAAGAGTAGTTCGGCTCGTGACGTCACTGATGGTGACTTAACTCAATAATTAGAATACTCTTGATATTGTAACCAGTAATACTATACAATATAATTTGAATACAAGATGAATAAAGGCTAATTTCTCTAAATACGTGAATACTATAGAATAGTTCATTATACGAAACTATGAACAAAGACGTCAGCCATTTTGTGACTCAGACTTGCTAATCCCCAGAGGAATGCGCGTTGTGAGGTCAGGTCCCTACACGACTTCTGGAACCTTCTGGATAATTCTTACAACAAGACTAGTTTGTTACAATATGATAGGGACATATAAAATACTCAGGGGAATTGACAAAGTGGAAATAGATGAAATGTTCACACGTAATAATAACAGAACGAGGGGACATGGGTGGAAACTGGAAACTCAGATGAGTCACAGAGATGTTAGGAAGTTTTCTTTTAGCGTGAGAGTAGTGGAAAAATGGAATGCACTTGGGGAACAGGTTGTGGAAGCAAACTCTATTCATACTTTTAAAACTAGGTATGATAGGGAAATGGGACAGGAGTCATTGCTGTAAACAACCGATAGCAGGAAAGGCGGGATCCAAGAGTCAACGCTCGATCCTACAAGCACAAATAGGTGAGTACAAATAGGTGAGTACACACTCACTCACACTCTTCACTACACACAGAACTACGTAATCTTCACTACACATTCATCTCAGTTTTTGTCGGGGACAAAAAGCCTGTGTTTATATATATATATATAGACTGGTGTCGAGTAAAAGCAATGCAATATTTTTGGGTGTAATCAAAACCTTGCCTGTAAAGAACACAATAAAGTAGCCGTCACAAATGCAAGAAAAATGACAGGTTGGATAACAAGAGCTTTTCAAAATAGAGATGCTATACCAATGATGATACTTTTCAAGACGCTAGTGCTCTCTAGAGTGGAATTGCTGACCTGGAGAGCGTGCAGAGATCCTTTACTGCTAGAAACCACTCAGTAAAACATCTAAACTATTGGGACCGACTAAAATGCCTAAATCTGTATTCTTTTTAGCGCAGGCGAGAGAGATACATAATAATTTACTTGGAAAATAATAGAGGGGGCTGGTCCCAAACGTGCACACAGAAATAACATCACATGAGACCAGTAGGGCGGGCAGAATGTGCAGAATACCCCCGTTGAAGAGCAGAGGTGCAACAGGTACTCTTGAGAATTAACTCTATCAACATCAGAGGCCCGAGACTGTTCAACACGCTTCCACTGCACATAAGTGTCATAACTTGCCGACCCCTCAGTGTTCAAGAGAGAACTTGATAAGCACCTCCAAAGGATACCTGATCAACCAGGCTGTAATTCGTACGTCAGGCTGCGACCAGCCGCATCCAGCAGCCTGGTTTACCAGTCCAGCAACAAGGAGGCCTGGTCAAAGACTGGGCCGCGGGGACATTGACCCCGGAATCAGCGTAAGGTAACCGGAAGGTAAGGACTACCATAACTACTTAAGTATACCGTTACAATATGTACCTCATCTTCCATTTTCTATGAGAGCCCGTCGTGGGCATCGAATACCCAAAATACCAAACATAGAAAACTGTACTTTTTTCCAGGCCAGACTAAAGATAAATTTTGCCACAGTTGCTGCTTTCTATTTATCATAAGTCAAGGTACATGGGACACGCGCGACAGAATGTAAACACGACTCACGAGGGACGCATGTGACAATGTAAACAAGCGAAGCGAACTATCAGCAGGAAGCTTTAAGCCATTACGACCAATATAGGTAATTCATGTAATTAATAATATAAACAATTATCAAAAGGAGGCACCAATCCGGGGAGACAAGGTCGCACCGGCGAATGTAAACACGAGCCTCGGGTCACGGGTGTGACACCGTGAATACGTCCCACCATTTTGGTGTGTGGAATGGAGTTTGTGGCGTGATGTCCCTGCAGTGGTTGAGGAGTTGAGAGTAAATGAGTATAGCTGATGGTTCTGGGGTACAGTGCCTCGGAGGTGGTGTCCACCCCAATACCCACTATTTGCACCAACTGGAAAATGAAACTGGAAAATGGTCGCTCTACCGTCCATCCCAAGTGGGTGGGCAATGTAGGGAGGTGGTGAAGGATAAGGCGGAAGAACAATTGATTTAGGAAAGGTCCAAACCATATGATCAAACACCTAGTAATTATTGAGTGATGGGAACGGTCGTGTGTAGTGCAGATGGCTTCAGTGATGAAGATAGTGTGTACTGAATGTGATGTCACTGATGGTGTTGTATAGTGTAGATGGTTACCACGAGGAAGCTGCTGTGATGAAGATGTTTGCAGTGATAATATGTGGTGATTGTGAAGCAACACTTGGCACCCCTCTCCCCATCTTGTACATTAGAGTTGAGTGGCAATGTTAAGACCTCGACTGGTCGGTAGTGCGAACTCCTCGTAGCTAGAAGGTCACCGTTCGATTCCCTATGATCCAAGAGGTTGGGCACCGCTCCATCTCTCCGCTAATGCTCGATCCTGCACGCACAAATAGGTGAGTACACACACACACACACACACACACACACACACACACACACACACACACACACACACACATACACATACACATACACACACACACACACACACACTGTAATTCCAGAATTAAATAGCATTATAAGCCTGGCTGTATCATAGAAACCATTGCAATATACGGCCAGGTTTTCTCCACAAAATAACCGGATAATGAGTTGAGGCGCAGGGGAAAGAAGGGAAGGGCAGGGAACTATCAGGAGAAACCTCCCGAACGGTAACTGGTGACTATGAGAGAGCCCCAAACCATTATATATAACTCTTGTAAAGCCAGGTATCCGGTAAGGCGGATGAAGTGATCATTAAAGAAGGCACCAAGGCGGGAAGACTACCTAGGTTGGTGGATTACTGAGCCGTCAAGACTCGACTCGTAGATGGATAGAATGTTTATGTCCTATGGATGTGTCCTCGGGTCATCCAGCAGTCGCCATTCAATCCCATGTGACGCTGCTTCCTAGTCGTGTTTTGTCACGATAGAAAGCTTCCTTGTCTAGGAGAGGGAGGCACCGTCTACACTGCGGGTACCCGTCTTCCCTGCGGGTACCCATAGGGCAGTTTCATTTAACATCATCGCAGAGGACACTGGGGACTTTGATGACGTCATTACACTCACCAAAGAAAGTGTGTGCCCCAATAACAAAGACGACGACGAACATCAACAAGGTGACAGCCACAGATAAGAGGAGCCTCTCCAACAACCACCACAGCTGCTGAGGAACAAGGCCTCCTGACTCAGAGTCCTTCAACTGCTGCAGGTTAATGACTCTCTGCACCTGAGTCACAACAGGGCCCACTAGAGGCACGCCGGCCCAGGAGAGTTCATCCTTCTCCATTTCACGTAGTAAACTCTTGAGTTACCACGCTTGAAGTTGGCGGTGCCCGAGGGTGCCAGCAGTGCCTAGTACTGGCACCCAGGTCCAGAATGAAGAGGGATCGTCAGTGAGGCGAGGGTCCACCAGCGGGTACCGTGACCAGATCAACCTGGTAAGGGGCAGACATTTCAACCACCCTCTGCTTCTCTCGGCTTTCAACATGACCTTCTAAGAGAGAACATCCCTCCAGAGCCCCGCCAGGTGGCTGAGAGCGGCCGCTGCCACCCACACCAGGCACACACCCACCAACCTCCGGGCGACCCACACACGCATCCTGCTCCAACTGGTGAATACTGTAGAATAACTCTTGGTTCATTGGCTCTAGGCTTGTTGAATTGGTATCACCAGTGTATGATGCATAGTTAGGTTGACTGGAGGTGGGTGGATGGTTTAATGGGTGGGAATGGTGGTAGTTCTATGGTTAGTGATACTAGCTGTATTCACCTAGTTGTGCTTGCGGAGGGTTGAGCTCTGCTCTTTCGGCTCACCTCTCAACTGTTAATCAAACTGTTACAACTAGTAACTATTTCTTTTTCACACAGACACACACACCCAGGAAGCAGCCCGTAACAGCTGTCTAACTCCCAGGTACCTATTTACTGCTAGGTAACAGGGGCATTAGGGTGAATGAAACTCTGCTCATTGTTTCTCGGAGGTGCCGGGAATCGAACCCCGGACCACCGGATTACGTGTCCAGCGTGCTCTCCACTCACCCACAGGTCCCTAGTTGTAATTATACGCGAGTGGTAGTTGGTTTGGTTAATATTTTATTCGTGTGACGATAGTTATGATGAGGTGGTTGAGTTTGTACCATCAGTGCAGTGGTGGAGATTGTATTCTCAGTGTAGTGATGGAGATTGTATTCTCAGTGCAGTGGTGGAGATTGTATTCTCAGTGCAGTTGTGGAGATTGTATTCTCAGTGCAGTTGTGGAGATTGTATTCTCAGTGCAGTGGTGGCGCTTGTATTCTCAGTGCAGTGGTGGAGAGTGAAGTTACATACTCGTGAGAGTGTAAGGGCTAGTCAGGTTGGCCTCTCCCTCTCTTCCTCTTACCATTCACCCATCCCCTCTCTCTTCCTCTCTTATTTTTCTCTTCTTTCCCCCTTCTTCCCTCCCTTCCGTTCCCTCCATGCCCCTCCCACCCAGGGATATTGGTGCCATGTTGTCTCTCCCTTCCTTTGGACGGCGAGGGCACTTTATTACCCTTTTGAATGACGGTATATTGTGACATGTTCTCTCATGGCTCTGGGAATATAGCCCAGATACCCAGCTTTCCTTGAACTGGGTAATTTCCTCTTGGATTTAAGACTTCCTCATTGGCTGAGAGTGCCAGGGCCTATGCCTACTTCAAATTGATTGGATATAGGCCTAGAAGTATACGAGCATACTTCCTTGAAGTATACGAGCATACTTCCTTGAAGTATACGAGCATACTTCTTTAAAGCATACGAGACAAAAGACAGTGTGATCTTGTGAGTGCTTGAGAGGGGGATGATCAACCACAAAGTCAGAACACCGGCTAAGAAAGCAAGGGATACAAGGTATTTGTCTATTTAAGTTTCCTGTACACTTTTTATTCCATTACCGTGCCTCTAAGGACAAGATGTTATTAGCTTAAGGATTAATTAATTTGCATTTTTGAATAAAGTTACTGTAAATTATTCTCCTGATATTTTATATATTTCCCTTAATTAATTGCGAGTCATAGATCTTGAAGTGCTGTAGACGTCACCTGTCATCTTATGGGTATTTTTGTTAAAATATTCCCCTTGTTTTATATGAAGTAAATGCAGAAGGAATTCCATTCATGCAGTAAGTATAAGAACATCAGAGTTGCCTAACACTCGGTATTAGTGGACTGCTCTCTTCCTGAGTCAGTCAGCCTAATTATCAAAGTTCCAGGAGGAGTGGTAGCGGCATTATTTGTTTTATGAATAACATGGTCTTCCATCTGGTCAGTAAGAATTGTGAAGATATTTTAAACATCTTTGTCATTTCTCCCAACTTCCCCCTGCTAGCTTTTTTGAGTATTTTCTACTGCGAGAGCGGACTCTTCCCAGTTCCTTTGGGTTATATCAATGCAATTAGTACAACCTAAAAGTGTTCGAAGTTGTGGCAACCATTGCAGCGAGCTGTTCATTTCAGAGTCGTTAGAATGGTGACATTTCAGTAGTGTTACAAGAGATATAAGAGCGTGTGATATTAGGTAATGTTGGATGAAAGAAGCAATTGGGAAACGCATCTTAACTAGACACGTCAGATTCGACTACCATCCTGTAGGAACCTGATCAGATGGGAGGAGTAGATGCAGGAGTGAGAACCTGTGTGCTGGAGGGTTTATCACAGCCTGGCCCGGGAGATGTAGCCTGATAATGGATTCTACCTAAGTTTACTGTTGATGGTAGACTTCGGGCTGCAGGGTAACAATGATACCTGGTTGATGGGGTTCTGGGAGTTCTACTACTCCCCAAGCCCGGCCCGAGGCCAGGCTTGACTTGTGAGAGCTTGGTCCACCAGGCTGTTTCTTGGAGCGGCCCGCAGGCCCATATACCCACCACAGCCCGGTTGGTCCGGCACTCCTTGAAGAAAACTATCCAGTTTTCTCTTGAAGATGTCCACGGTTGTTCCGGCAATATTTCTTATGCTCGCTGGGAGGACGTTGAACAACCGCGGACCTCTGATGTTTATACAGTGTTCTCTGATTGTGCCTATGGCACCTCTGCTCTTCACTGGTTCTATTCTGCATTTTCTTCCATATCGTTCACTCCAGTATGTTATTTTACCGAGTAGATTTGGGACCTGGCCTTCCAGTATTTTCCATGTGTATATTATTTGGTATCTCTCTCGTCTCTTTTTCTAGTGAGTACATTTTGAGAGCTTTGAGACGATCCCAATAATTTAGATGCTTTATCGCGTCTATGCGTGCCGTATATGTTCTCTGTATTCCCTCTATTTCAGCAATCTCTCCTGCTCTGAAGGGGGAAGTGAGTACTGAGCAGTACTCAAGACGGGACAACACAAGTGACTTGAAGATTACAACCATCGTGATGGGATCCCTGGATTTGAAAGTTCTCGTAATCCATCCTATCATTTGTCTGGCTGACGCAATATTTGCTTGGTTATGCTCCCTAAACGTTAGGTCGTCGGACATTATTCCCAAATACTTTATATATATGTATCGTAACTATCCACAAAGAAAACGAAACGAAAAGAGTCTGGGATTATATACCCAACTACACCTGATTAAACAACGAGCCATACACTGCAAAATTATCATTAGTTAGTCCTGCTAACAGTACCGTTTTCTATGTTTTATACCCTGGGCACTTGATGCCCACGAGGGCCTCTCATAGAAGATGGAAGATGACGTGTACATTGTAAGGGTAAACTGCTTCAATTATGCAACTTGTGTATCGTGTACATGCAGTAATAATTCACTGTGTCGGGGGACAAGAAGCCAGAGTGTATTCATGTATTCATACACGTTGGGCTTTTCAACGAGGTGTCCCCCCCACCAAGGCCGAATTACTGACCCCACTCAGGTCGCAACCCAACAGCAAGCTGACCAACTCCTGAGTACCATCTCACTGCTAGGTGAACAGGTGCATTAGTTGAAAGGAAATGTTCCCAACCATTTCTGTCCCAACCGGGATTCGAACCCGGAATTCTTGATTGTGCGTCGAGAGCGAACCCCGACTATACTACCCGGACTCGGTAATGAATTGTTTTACCTATTTTTCTCCCGCCTCCCACGAGGGAGATGGAACCTATAGTTACTATGAGTGGAATGTACATACTATGGCTTCTTGCACCCACAACATTTCACGTCCAAGTGGTTGGGCACCATTCCTTTCCCTCCGTCCCATTACTGGCTCCGGAGGCACTCACTCAGGATAGCACTGGAGGCACTCACTCAGGATAGCACTGGAGGCACTCACTCAGGATAGCACTGGAGGGACACACACACACAGGATAGCACCGGAGGCACACACACAGGATAGCACCTGATTCACACACACAGGATAGCACCTGAGGCACACACACAGGATAGCACCTGAGGCACACACACAGGATAGCACTGGAGGCGCACACACAGGATAACACCTGAGGCACACACACAGGATAGCACTGGAGGCACACACGCAGGATAGCACTGGAGGCACACACACAGGATAGCACCTGAGGCACACACACAGGATAGCACCTGAGGCACACACACAGGATAGCACCTGAGGCACACACACAGGATAGCACTGGAGGCACACACACAGGATAGCACCTGAGGCACACACAGGATAGCACCTGAGGCACACACACAGGATAGCACCAGAGGCACACACACAGGATAGCACCAGAGGCACACACACAGGATAGCACCAGAGGCACACACACAGGATAGCACCGGAGGCACACACACAGGATAGCACCTGAGGCACACACAGGATAGCACCTGAGGCACACACACAGGATAGCACCTGAGGCACACACACAGGATAGCACCTGAGGCACACACACAGGATAGCACCTGAGGCACACACACAGGATAGCACCGGAGGCACACACACACAGGATAGCACCTGAGGCACACACACAGGATAGCACCGTCTACCCATAGGACGTTACAAAACATTAAAGTGTCATTTAGATGCCTTAATTAACCAAGACTCGTTCAGTCACTCTTCGCAGCCTTTGTTAGACCAGTCTGCAGCATCGGTCTGGAGTCCGTACCTTGTGCAGCATAGGTAAGAGGGTTAAGTGTCCGGGTTCGAATCCTCCTCATGGCTCTTGCTGATTTTCTAAGAACTGTAACAACTGTAGCGGACAGAAGCAATGGAGGGGGGACATGATCACAACATTGTCGATAATGAGGGGAAATATAGCACAGAGTGTGCTCGCAGTCACACATGTAAGTATTGTTAGGTAAGTACAACACAACATCCAGCCAACCACCATAGAAAAATCGGCCATGTCTTGATTTATCTGGTGTCCAATATCTGGGTCTTCCCACTGTTTTTCCTGTATAGGTATTTACATAATATTGCTATTAGTATGATATTGGAATCTTGACGGGGACTATTTGGACGCCAAAGTGGGTCATGGGCAGGGAGAGGCGTCTGTATTGTGAATTACAAATTGGAATATTTTTCCAAGTTCAGAGCACCGGCGGGAGGTAATTTGTGGAGGCGATTGAGGCGCCCATGGCGGCGAGAGCCTGAATTAGGTCTCCTGGCGCTGGGGTAAATAGCTGGGTTTACATGGCACTGAGCCACGGATGATGCCTGGGGCACTGTGCTTGGCTCTTCTGAGGTGTGGGGAATGGTCGTGGAGAGAGAAGATAAAGTCACGCATGCGCAGGAACCATTCATATCCTTGTTTACCACATATATAAGACCAATCCTGGAGTATGCGGCCCCAGCATGGAGCCCACATACTCATAGCCCACTCTCTCTCTCTCTCTCTCTCGTTTTGTGCATGTCAAGCACAAAACGAAGCTGGACTAGATGTCACTAGACTAGTCACAGAACTAAGAGGTGTGAGTTACGAGGAAAGACTGCCCGAAATGCATTTAACGTCAATGGAAGACAGAAGAGTTCCTGGAGACATGATCATCATATGAAACAATTCTCAGGGGAATTGACAGATAAAGACATTAACACGGGTGGCACGCGAACAAGGGGACACAGGTGGAAACCGAGTACCCAAATGAGCCACAGGGACGTTAGAAAGAACTTTTTCAGTGTCAGAGTAGTTAACAGATGGAATGTATTAATTCCATACAGTGATGTGGTGGAGGCTGACTCCATACACAGTTTTAAATGCCGATATGATAGAGCCCAGTAGGCTCAGGAAGCAGTACACCAGTTGATTGACAGATGAAATAGGTATGTGATATGCCAAGGACAAGAGAATAGTACCGTCTATGCGCATTCAATGAGATGCGCATTCACAGCGCATCTCATCCAACTTGAGGTACCTGATGTTATCATTCCAGTGGTTGGTGCACAACACACGCTAAGTGACTGTTGTGTCACTTAGTTCTCACTCTACTGAGTCTGTGCTTGGTCTGTTATACAACTGTTAAGACTTGTGAAGTCCTTAGGCATATTTTGATGTAGATTAGTAATAACAAGGGGGATTACCAAGGCCACATCGTAACTGTCAGTATCGTTATCCCCGAGGCACTTGACCTCACCTGGTAGTGCCTGTATAAGGTGAGAGTTCTCATTGTATAATGTTAGTCTGGTCATTGCTGCGCCCACACATGTTCCATTCTTAAAATATTGTGCTGTTCTACTGTTATAATGTTGTGTACTGTTCTCTTGTTACATCAAATTCCTCAAATTGGTTTGTTTACCACCAACACTCTCAGTTTAGGGACTTAACCTTGTTTTTATTTTTACAGGTGAGTAGAGGAAAAGACGACGTCTGACTCCAGTAAGTACGCTCAGAGATTTTCCTCTCCGTAGCTCGTGGTGGGTCGTAGTTTACCAGGTAAGGCTCTCAATTTTCCAACACTTTAATTTAATTTAATAATTCCAGTTTTTCCCTGGAAAACTAACCGCCAATCGGTTAACAATCAGACACCCAATTACTGCTGGATGAACAAAGTCAGTTAAGGATTGTCACCCAGACAATTCTCCCTGGCCAGAACTCGAACCTAGAGATATCACTGGTGGGGGCGA
>NC_059616.1:19393529-19401029 GCF_020424385.1 Procambarus clarkii
CTTGACTTCATTCCGTTTTTTATGCAAATTCAGACAAGGTAAATCTAACGCTTGTTCCTCTGTCACCCCATCACTCCAGTACTCATATAGTAATTACACAGTTCAGCATACCTTGATGATATATTGGACTTGTACCCAAGATTAACCATGTAATGTATCAATTATATAATGTATGTATGTGATGTAACTATATAACCTGAGCTTGTAAAAGCACCTTCATCACCTTCAGTGATTAAGTGCTTAATTGCACACTAGTTTCTCTATCAGCTATCTCACTCTGTCAGAGTAAAAGAGAGAAATGTATGTGAATGCATGTGTGTGTGTGAATATATGCATGTATATATGTATATGTACGTATATGTGTGTGTGTGTATGTATATGTATGTGTATAAAGTATATATGGAAGCTGATCAGAATTACATTTCACCTTTGTGAATGAACATTAATGACACTATGTAAAGGACACATCGAACACTTTATGTAGGGCATACGTAAATCTGTGTATCTATGTATTTACGTATGTAGGTTAGCTTAGCATTTTAAAAGCACCGAATCACCTTCTGTGGTTGATTGTTCAATAAACCCTTGAACTATATGTTTAACACATCTCTAACCCTGTCCATGGAGGACAGAAGAAAATGTATATATGCTGGTTAGCATTGTAAATGTCTGGCCACGTCTGTGGTAGAAAATAATAATAAAAAAAAAGTCACTCACTGTTATCCCCCCCACCCCACCCTCATTCCCTGTCACCACCTCCCGTAAAGTCTCTGTCATGGCTGTCATGCGAAGCTTGTGAAAGGGGATGTTTGGGCAATGCAAACTTCCAACGATACCTGCACAGACTGCAATCATGCTTCCCCTCCCCCCCCCCCCCCCCTCCGCTCTGTGAACAGGTGTGCAACAGGGGGGGGGGATAGATGGGGAGGGGGAGAAGTATACCTCCTTGTAATCTCCCTTCTGTCAAAGAGCGGTAATTAAATTCAGTTTTGCATGTGATAAATTGTTCGATTGGCAAAAAATATTCATGGAAACACAATCTCCTTCGATGGAATTTTGATCTTGGGTGAGGAATTTGATTAGTCTCGAGGCAAGTTTCTTCAGATGAGCTATGGAATATGGTGATGAGGGTGTACTCACCTAGTTGTACTCACCTAGTTGTGCTTGCGGGGGTTGAGGTCTGGCTCTTTGGTCCCGCCTCTCAACTGTCAATCAACTGGTGTACAGGTTCCTGAGCCTATTGGGCTGTATCATATCTACACTTTAAACTGTGTATGGAGTCAGCCTCCACCACATCATTTCCTAGTGCATTCCATTTGTCAACTACTGTCACTGGAAAAAGTTCTTTGTAATATCTCTGTGGCTCATTTGGGCATTCAATTTCCACCTGTGTCCCCTAATGCGTGTGCCCCTTGTGTTAAATAGCCTGTCTTTATCTACCCTATCAATTCCTTTGTGAATCTTGAATGTGCTTGATATGGGCGTCAGGGGACAGGTCTGGCGTGATATCAACCCCCAGGTCTATCCCTCTCTCTGTCTCTTGAAAAATTTCATCTGCCAAATGATACCTTGTATCTGGCCTCCTGCTCCCTACACCTATCTGCATTACATTACATTTGCTTGGGTTGAACTCGTAACAACCATGTGTTCGACCATTCCTGCAGCATATCCAGGTCTTCTTGATGCCTCAAGCTGTTCTCCTGTCTCAATCCTTCTCGTAATTTTGGCATTGTCAGCAAACATTGAGAGGAATGAGTCTATACCCTCCGGGGGATCATTTACGTTTATCAGGAACAAGATAGAGTACAGAGCCTTGTGGGACTCCACTGGTGACTTCACGCCATTATGAGGTCTCACCCCTCACTGTAACTCTCTGCTTCCTATTGCTTAAGTATTCCCTTATCAACAATGTCAACAATGGTGGCACTCTTCCACCACCCCTGCCATCAATGGTTGCACTCTTCCACCACCCCTGCCAACATTGGGGGCACTCTTCCACCACCCCTGCCAACATTAGGGGCACTCTTCCACCACCCCTGCCAACAATGGGGGCACTCTTCCACCACCCCTGCCAACAATGGTGGCACTCTTCCACCACCCCTGCCAACAATGGGGGCACTCTTCCACCACCCCTGCCAACAATGGTGGCACTCTTCCACCACCCCTGCCAACAATGGTTGCACTCTTCCACCACCCCTGCCAACATTGGGGGCACTCTTCCACCACCCCTGCCAACAATGGAGGCACTCTTCCACCACCCCTGCCAACAATGGGGCACTCTTCCACCACCCCTGCCAACAATGGTGGCACTCTTCCACCACCCCTGCCAACAATGGTTGCACTCTTCCACCACCCCTGCCAACATTGGGGGCACTCTTCCACCACCCCTGCCAACAATGGAGGCACTCTTCCACCACCCCTGCCAACAATGGGGGCACTCTTCCACCACCCCTGCCAACAATGGTGGCACTCTTCCACCACCCCTGCCAACAATGGTTGCACTCTTCCACCACCCCTGCCAACATTGGGGGCACTCTTCCACCACCCCTGCCAACATTGGGGGCACTCTTCCACCACCCCTGCCAACATTGGGGGCACTCTTCCACCACCCCTGCCAACATTGGGGCACTCTTCCACCACCCCTGCCAACATTGGGGGCACTCTTCCACCACCCCTGCCAACATTGGGGGCACTCTTCCACCACCCCTGCCAACATTGGGGGCACTCTTCCACCACCCCTGCCAACATTGGGGGGCACTCTTCCACCACCCCTGCAAACATTGGGGGCACTCTTCCACCACCCCTGCCAACATTGGGGGCACTCTTCCATCACCCCTGCCAACATTGGGGGCACTCTTCCACCACCCCTGCCAACATTGGGGCACTCTTCCACCACCCCTGCCAACATGGGGGCACTCTTCCACCACCCCTGCCAACATTGGGGGCACTCTTCCACCACCCCTGCCAACATTGGGGGCACTCTTCCACCACCCCTGCCAACATTGGGGGCACTCTTCCACCACCCCTGCCAACATTGGGGGCACTCTTCCACCACCCCTGCCAACATTGGGGGCACTCTTCCACCACCCCTGCCAACATTGGGGGCACTCTTCCACCACCCCCCCTGCCAACATTGGGGGGCACTCTTCCACCACCCCTGCCAACATTGGGGGCACTCTTCCACCACCCTGCCAACATTGGGGGCACTCTTCCACCACCCCTGCCAACATTGGGGGCACTCTTCCACCACCCCTGCCAACATTGGGGGCACTCTTCCACCACCCCTGCCAACATTGGGGGCACTCTTCCACCACCCCTGCCAACAATGGAGGCACTCTTCCACCACCCCTGCCAACAATGGGGGCACTCTTCCACCACCCCTGCCAACAATGGTGGCACTCTTCCACCACCCCTGCCAACAATGGTTGCACTCTTCCACCACCCCTGCCAACATTGGGGGCACTCTTCCACCACCCCTGCCAACAATGGGGGCACTCTTCCACCACCCCTGCCAACAATGGGGGCACTCTTCCACCACCCCTGCCAACAATGGTGGCACTCTTCCACCACCCCTGCCAACATTGGGGCACTCTTCCACCCACCCTGCCAACATTGGGGGCACTCTTCCACCACCCCTGCCAACATTGGGGGCACTCTTCCACCACCCCTGCCAACATTGGGGGCACTCTTCCACCACCCCTGCCAACATTGGGGGCACTCTTCCACCACCCCTGCCAACATTGGGGGCACTCTTCCACCACCCCTGCCAACATTGGGGGCACTCTTCCACCACCCCTGCCAACATTGGGGGCACTCTTCCACCACCCCTGCCAACATTGGGGGCACTCTTCCACCACCCCTGCCAACATTGGGGGCACTCTTCCACCACCCCTGCCAACATTGGGGGCACTCTTCCACCACCCCTGCCAACATTGGGGGCACTCTTCCACCACCCCTGCCAACATTGGGGGCACTCTTCCACCACCCCTGCCAACATTGGGGGCACTCTTCCACCACCCCTGCCAACATTGGGGGCACTCTTCCACCACCCCTGCCAACATTGGGGGCACTCTTCCACCACCCCTGCCAACATTGGGGGCACTCTTCCACCACCTCTTTAGGGGGCCTCGTAGCCTGGTGGATAGCGTGCAGGACTCGTAATTCTGTGGCGCGGGTTCGATTCCCGCACGAGGCAGAAACAAATGGGCAAAGTTTCTTTCACCCTGAATGCCCCTGTTACCTAGCAGTAAATAGGTACCTGGGTGTTAGTCAGCTGTCACGGGCTGCTTCCTGGGGGTGGAGGCCTGGTCGAGGACCGGGCCGCGGGGACACTAAAGCCCCGAAATCATCTCAAGATAACCTCAAGAAGAAACCCTGCCAACATTGGGGCACTCTTCCACCACCACCCTGCCAACATTGGGGGCACTCTTCCACCACCCCTGCCAACATTGGGGGCACTCTTCCACCACCCCTGCCAACATTGGGGGCACTCTTCCACCACCCCTGCCAACATTGGGGGCACTCTTCCACCACCCCTGCCAACATTGGGGGCACTCTTCCACCACCCCTGCCAACATTGGGGGCACTCTTCCACCACCCCTGCCAACATTGGGGGCACTCTTCCACCACCCCTGCCAACATTGGGGGCACTCTTCCACCACCCCTGCCAACATTGGGGGCACTCTTCCACCACCCCTGCCAACATTGGGGGCACTCTTCCACCACCCTGCCAACATTGGGGGCACTCTTCCACCACCCCTGCCAACATTGGGGGCACTCTTCCACCACCCCTGCCAACATTGGGGGCACTCTTCCACCACCCCTGCCAACATTGGGGGCACTCTTCCACCACCCCTGCCAACATTGGGGCACTCTTCCACCACCCCTGCCAATATTGGGGGCACTCTTCCACCACCCCTGCCAACATTGGGGGCACTCTTCCACCTCCCCTGCCAGCATTGGGGGCACTCTTCCACCACCCCTGCCAACAATGGGGGCACTCTTCCACCACCCCTGCCAACAATGGTGGCACTCTTCCACCACCCCTGCCAACAATGGGGGCACTCTTCCACCACCCGTGCCAACAATGGGGGCACTCTTCCACCACCCCTGCCAACAATGGGGGCACTCTTCCACCACCCCTGCCAACAATGGGGGCACTTTTCCACCTCCCCTGCCAACATTGGGGGCACTCTTCCACCACCCCTGCCAACAATGGGGGCACTTCCACCACCCCTGCCAACAATGGGGGCACTCTTCCACCACCCTTGCCAACAATGGTGGCACACTTCCACCACCCCTGCCAACAATGGGGGCACTCTTCCACCACCTCTGCCAACAATGGGGGCACTCTTCCACCACCCCTGCCAACAATGGTGGCACTCTTCCACCACCCCTGCCAACAATGGGGGCACTCTTCCACCACCCCTGCCAACAATGGGGGCATCTGTCAAGGCGGGGCATGACACATTGATATCTTCCCTTTCTTCACCACTTCATTCTCTCCTTCCTCTTCTTCCTCCTCCTTTCTCCTCTCCTTCCTCCTCCTATTCTTTTTCGTCCTCCTTCTAGTTTTTATGTTCGTCTTGTGTTATATTTTAATTAATTTTAATTAATTTTTCCTTTTATTTTAATATTATTTATTACAGTAGTTTCCCCCTCCTCTCAACCCCCGTCCTTGACCCCCCTCTCCATCACCCCTCCCCGCCCCCTCTCTCCATCACCCCCTCCCCGCCCCCCCCTCTCTCCATCACCCCCTCCCGCCCCCTCTCTCCATCACCCCCTCCCCGCCCCTCTCTCCATCACCCCCTCTCTCCATCACCCCCTCTCTCCATCACCCCCTCCCCGCCCCCTCTCTCCATCACCCCCTCCCCCTCCCCCTCTCTCCATCACCCCCTCCCCGCCCCCTCTCTCCATCACCCCCTCCCGCCCCCTCTCTCCATCACCCCCTCCCCCTCTCTCCATCACCCCCTCCCCCTCTCTCCATCACCCCCCTCCCCGCCCCCTCTCTCCATCACCCCCTCCCCGCTCTCCATCACCCCTCCCGCCCCCTCTCTCCATCACCCCTCCCCGCCCCCTCTCTCCATCACCCCCTCCCCGCCCCCTCTCTCCATCACCCCCTCCCCGCCCCCTCTCTCCATCACCCCCTCCCCGCCCCCTCTCTCCATCACCCCTCCCCGCCCCATTCTCTCCGTCACCCCCTCCCCGCCCCCTCTCTCCATCACCCCCTCCCCGCCCCCCCTCTCCATCACCCCCTCGCCACTCTTCTGACCACCTTATTCTCCCTCTTTTCTGCCCCCCCCCCCCGCCTCTCTTTCCTCACCTCTCGTCTCTCCCTTTTCCTCCTCCCCCCTACCCAACGCCCCTCTCCCCAGCAGCTGGGGAGCCCATTAATATTCCCCAGGTCCTGGGGGGGGGGCACTGTTATTACCAATTTTACTCCGGCGTCCTTTTTATCTCGCCCCCTATTTTGTGCACGCCTTATATTAATGTGCTCGCTGGCTCTGTCACCCTACTGCTGACCCCTGTCCCCTGGTGTACCCCTGTCCCCCCTGGTGTACCCCTGTCCCCCCTGGTGTACCCTGTCCCCCCTGGTGTACCCTGTCCTCCCTGGTGTACCCCTGCCCCCTGGTGTACCCCTGCCCCCCTGGTGTACCCCTGTCCTCCCTGGTGTACCCTGTCCTCCCTGGTGTACCCTGTCCCCCCTGGTGTACCCTGTCCTCCCTGGTGTACCCCTGTCCCCCCTGGTGTACCCTGTCCTCCCTGGTGTACCCTGTCCCCCTGGTGTACCCTGTCCTCCCTGGTGTACCCTGTCCTCCCTGGTGTACCCTGTCCCCCTGGTGTACCCTGTCCTCCCTGGTGTACCCTGTCCCCCCTGGTGTACCCCTGTCCCCCTGGTGTACCCTGTCCCCCCTGGTGTACCCTGTCCCCCCTGGTGTACCCTGTCCCCCCTGGTGTACCCTGTCCCCCCTGGTGTACCCTGTCCCCCCTGGTGTACCCCTGTCCCCCTGGTGTACCCTGTCCCCCTGGTGTACCCTGTCCCCCTGGTGTACCCTGTCCCCCCTGGTGTACCCTGTCCCCCTGGTGTACCCTGTCCCCCCTGGTGTACCCTGTCCCCCTGGTGTACCCTGTCCCCCCTGGTGTACCCTGTCCCCCCTGGTGTACCCCTGTCCTCCCTGGTGTACCCTGTCCCCCCTGGTGTACCCTGTCCCCCCTGGTGTACCCTGTCCCCCCTGGTGTACCCTGTCCTCCCTGGTGTACCCTGTCCTCCCTGGTGTACCCCTGTCCCCCTGGTGTACCCCTGTCCCCCCTGGTGTACCCCTGTCCCCCCTGGTGTACCCTGTCCCCCCTGGTATACCCTGTCCCCCCTGGTGTACCCTGTCCCCCCTGGTGTACCCCTGTCCCCCCTGGTGTACCCCTGTCCCCCTGGTGTACCCCTGTCCCCCCTGGTGTACCCCTGTCCCCCTGGTGTACCCCTGTCCCCCCCGGTGTACCCTGTCC
>NC_059616.1:19406029-19508324 GCF_020424385.1 Procambarus clarkii
CCCCTCTCCCTTCTCTTCTCCGCCTTTCCTCCCCCTCTTTCCTTCTACCTCTACCCCCCCTCCTGTCCTCCCCATTCCATCGTCTCTTCCCCTCTCCCCTTCACACTTTCCCCTCTCCCCCCCACTGTCCCCTCCCCACCCCACTCTCACCCTCCCCTCCCCCTGGGTGTCAGCGTGCGGGGGTGATTGAGGTGTCAGGAAAATGAACATAGATGAGCGGATTTAGATTAAATTTGACTGTAGCACCGGGTAATTGTCCAGAAATAAATGATTTGTGTTTCCCTCTCAAAGTTATTCATATACACAAGGTGTGTGACCGCGCGTGCGTGCGTGCACAGGTGATGTGTTGTCTGGGGTGGTTCACTCCCAAGGAGTTCACGCTCCAAGTACAGTAAGATCGTCCTGTTTACTACGAGGGTGCCGTGGTGGAGGCTTTTACCCAGGGGCGTCTACCTGGGGAATGAAGAGGGGGTTGCTGCCTCTTTTAAGTTCCGCCCACTGACATGGCTGTGGTTGATGTCAGTGGCGGCTTCGTTGGGTAGTTATTGTCGTGTGTCGAGGAGACTGTGGCGTTGACCGCTTTATCCAGTGGTGTGAATGACTCAGGTTAAGGAATATATGGAAATTGTGATGGGAGTTTTCAGGGTTATTATTGATTTTTGCTTTGTTAATGGTTTGCTAAATAATAATTGTTTAGTGTTTATTGATGGTAATTTATATTTATTATTATATATTTATAGATTTAGCTCTTGATACTGATTGTAGTTTATCATTAGTTATTACGTCGGAGTAATGTTTTTAGTTCTTTCCCTTGGTGTAGTGTGGTGTGGTGTAGTGTAGTGTGGTGTGGTGTAGTGTAGTGTAGTGTGGTGTAGTGTAGTGTGGTGTGGTGTGGTGTGTGGTGTAGTGTAGTGTAGTGTAGTGTAGTGTAGTGTGGTGTGGTGTGGTGTGGTGTGGTGTGGTGTAGTGTAGTGTAGTGTAGTGTAGTGTAGTGTAGTGTGGTGTGGTGTGGTGTAGTGTGGTGTAGTGTAGTGTAGTGTAGTGTAGTGTAGTGTAGTGTAGTGTAGTGTGGTGTGGTGTAGTGTAGTGTGGTGTGGTGTGGTGTGGTGTGGTGTGGTGTGGTGTAGTGTGGTGTGGTGTAGTGTGGTGTGGTGTGTGGTGTGGTGTGGTGTGGTGTGGTGTAGTGTGGTGTGGTGTGGTGTGGTGTAGTGTGGTGTGGTGTAGTGTGGTGTAGTGTAGTGTGGTGTGGTGTGGTGTAGTGTGGTGTAGTGTGGTGTAGTGTAGTGTAGTGTGGTGTGGTGTAGTGTAGTGTAGTGTGTAGTGTGTAGTGGTGTGGTGTAGTGTAGTGTAGTGTAGTGTAGTGTGGTGTGGTGTGGTGTGGGCAACAGTATAGTGAAGGCTGGGTGTGGGAGGTGTGGTGTTTGCAGAGGGTGGGGGGGGGGGACGTGTAGGGGTCTTGAAGGTTGGTAGAAGGAGACGAGGAGAGGTGGCGCAGGAGTGGGAGTGATGTGGCAGGCTGGAGGCATTTGAGGGAGGCGAGTCAGGGAGATGTGAAAGGAGGAGTTAAGCAGAGGAAGTGATCTGAGGGAACAGGAGTGGAAAGGACGAGGGGTGGAAAGGAGGGGAGAGAGATATATTGTATGGAAGATCCCTATACTGCCGTCTACACCATGTTCACAAATGTCAGTCTTATCCAGTAAGCTTAGTAGCGTGTGTAGGCTCTCAGAGCTGTTGTGTACGTCGGTGGTGATGGTGTATTAGCCGAGGCTGTTATGGTGGGGCTTGTGTGGGGGGGGGTGGAATGGCCCTTCCAACCCTCTGTTATAAGTCAAAATAATGGCGCCTATCCACCAGGAACAATAATATTAGGCTGACCATAAAAACGGGACGAGTATGGATTAGGTCCAATCTGGTGTAGAGGTCACGTGACGCTGACACACACTACGGGCACCCGTGAAGAAATAATTAGCCGGGTTTTTCAGTGCTTTCTAAAATATCTGACCATTTCATTAACCGAACTGGGCGTGGGAGGAAGCGCGGGTCCGGATAAACGAGGTCCGGGTGTCGCCGGTGGCCATAAAAAACGCGAGTCTTCAGGATTATCTTTTGTATGCGAGGCGCGTCGGGGTAGGACGGTTCGGTTAGAGGAAGTGATTATTGGCCGTTGTCGCAAATGGCTCCAGATTAGAGTCCAGTGGGCGTTTGTCCAGCTCTTGGAACGCTCCCGGCCAAGATCTGTAGGCGAATTTAGATCTTATTCGTTGATGGCGGAAGAGTTGTAATAGTCGGGGTCATGAGGTTGGTTCCAGCCCTCTTTATATCATGGAAGGTCTGCTAGGGACACTTCTTCAAGAGACAAAGCGGCGCTGGAATCGAGGCTCTCTGGGAATCCGCGCCAAGATCCAAATTCCAGGCCTTTGAAATGATGCCGGCCGGTCTGGAAACCTTAGTGGAGGAAGGCGAACCAGTCTGGAAACTAGTGGAAGAAGGCTGTGTACATTAGGGCGTTAATCACTCGAGGCGGACGCTGGAACCCGGGCTCCCGCGCACCACCAACCAATCACCGCCCGCCTTGCCTGGAAACCGGAGGGACCCCAACCAATCAGCGAACTTGCCGAGCGTCTGACTGGAATGCTGGAATGTCTCCGTGGTAATAATGAGCGCTCTGATGAGTCGCCACTGGATAGCTCACAGTCACCACGGCCAAGGAAATGGGCGGGCTCAGGCGAAAATGAAATACGACTTTTTTTTCGGTGTTGGGGAAGTGCGTGTGGGGAGGGGGAGGGAGAGACCCCCCTTTTTTATAGATAAGAGCTTTTCATCGGCGGTGAGGCGGGTGTGACCAGTGATGCGGAGGCTGGTGATATGGTCTGGATAAATTCTTTCTTTATTCTTAACTGTAATCTCGGAAGCCTGGGAGGAGGGGGGGGGGGGTGGAAGGTAATATTTAACTTTTTTTTAATCCTTGATTTGCGTTGACAGAATGCAGGACTGGAGCGTCTGTTATTATCATTGTCTGGCGTGGTGGTGTGTGGGGGAGGTGCTGGGTGTGTGTGGGGGAGGTGTTGGGTGTGTGTGTGGGGGAGGTGTTGGGTGTGTGTGGGGGAGGTGCTGGGTGTGTGTGTGGGGGAGGTGCTGGGTGTGTGTGTGGGGGAGGTGTTGGGCGTGTGTGTGGGGGAGGTGTTGGATGTGTGTGTGGGGGGGAGGTGCTGGGTGTGTGTGGGGGAGGTGTTGGATGTGTGTGTGGGGGAGGTGCTGGGTGTGTGTGGGGGAGGTGTTGGATGTGTGTGGGGGGGAGGTGCTGGGTGTGTGTGGGGGAGGTGTTGGGTGTGTGTGTGGGGGAGGTGTTGGGTGTGTGTGTGGGGGGGAGGTGCTGGGTGTGTGTGGGGGAGGTGTTGGATGTGTGTGTGGGGGAGGTGCTGGGTGTGTGTGGGGGAGGTGTTGGATGTGTGTGTGGGGAGGAGGTGCTGGGTGTGTGTGGGGGAGGTGTTGGATGTGTGTGTGGGGGGAGGTGCTGGGTGTGTGTGGGGGAGGTGTTGGATGTGTGTGTGGGGGAGGTGCTGGGTGTGTGTGGGGGAGGTGCTGGGTGTGTGTGGGGGAGGTGTTGGATGTGTGTGTGGGGGAGGTGTTGGATGCGAGTGTGGGGGAGGTGCTGGGTGTGTGTGGGGGAGGTGTTGGATGTGTGTGTGGGGGGGAGGTGCTGGGTGTGTGTGGGGGAGGTGTTGGATGTGTGTGGGGGGGAGGTGCTGGGTGTGTGTGGGGGAGGTGTTGGATGTGTGTGTGGGGGAGGTGTTGGATGTGAGTGTGGGGGAGGTGTTGGGTGTGTGTGGGGGGGAGGTGTTGGGTGTGTGTGGGGGGGAGGTGTTGGGTGTGTGTGGTGGGAGGTGTTGGGTGTGTGTGGGGGAGGTGTTGGATGTGTGTGTGGGGGAGGTATTGGATGTGAGTGTGGGGGAGGTGTTGGGTGTGTGTGGGGGGAGGTGTTGGGTGTGTGGGGGGGAGGTGTTGGGTGTGTGTGTGTGTGGGAGGTGCTGGGTGTGTGTGTGTGGGGGAGGTGTTGGGTGTGTGTGGGGGGGAGGTGTTGGGTGTGTGTGTGTGGGGGAGGTGTTGGGTGTGTGTGTGGGGGGGTGGAAGTGTATCAGGCGAGCTCTCCTCTAGGTACCTGGGCACCTTCATCACCTCTCTTTTTAGTTAATGATTTGATATCTTTTGTCATAACCACCGTTGTCTCCACCTCCTTCTTTCAGTTATACCTTCTCCTCCTCGTTATCTTTACTTTCACTTCTCTCTTTCTTTCAAATTTTGTCCTTTAGCTCGTCCCCGTTCACTTGGGCTGGACGGTAGAGCGATGGTCTCGCTTCATGCAGGTCGGCGTTTAATCCCCGACCGTCCAAGTGGTTGGTCATCATTGCTTTTCCCCGTCCCATCCCACATCATTATCCCTTTCCAGTGCTATATAGGCGTTATGGTTTAGCGCTTTCTCCCGATAGTTCCCTTCCTTCTATTAGTCCCGTCCACCCCTCAATTCACCCCCTCCCCCTTCACCCCCCCCCCATCCTACCCCTCCCCCCCCCCCCCATCACTGCTCGTCCATGCGCGTGTTTTACTGCTCTTTATGGAGTATTAGTGAGCTATACTCTTGTAGCAATAAGACGCGTAATCCCATGCTTGATATTGAGAGCGGCGATCATACTGGCTCTGAGCCGGGTGTCGTTACAGCCACACAAAATATTGAGAATATTGTATCTGATTTTGATACTTTTTGTAATCGTGTAATTTTGTACAGAAAGTATTTTATGAATCGAAGTTTGTGTACTTCACCGCCAGGTGGTGCTGGTGGCGAGTGATGCGCGCATTGCCAAGCTTTTGTTGGTATTGGGACTGTTGCTGAGTGCCAGGCTAGGCCAGGCTAGGCCAGGCTAGGCCAGGCCAGGCCAGGCCAGGCCAGGCTAGGCCAGGCTAGGCCAGACCAGGCTAGGCCAGACCAGGCCAGGCCAGGCTAGGCCGGGCCAGGCTAGGCCGGGCCAGGCCAGGCTAGGCCGAGCCAAGCTAGGCCAGGCTAGACTTATTTTGGTGGTTAATATTTTCCAGAAACATTTAGCACTAGGGGCAAGTTAAGTCATGCTATTTTCAGATCATTTGGTGGGTGTTGTTATGATGCTGGAGGCGGACGGAATACAGCATGACCCCGTGTAGCAGCGGCTTGTTATGTGGTCTAGTATGAGACCACCGTCTGGCTCTCCACACACCCCATGTCTGTCATACTGTCTGCTGTCACCACACACACCACCCCCACACTCCCACCCCCACTCTCCCACCACCATCCACAAACTCCCACCCCATAAACCACAACACCACTCCCCACACCTTAAACACCCCTACACCACCCCCACCCCCATACACCCCCATCTTGTACACCCCAACACCACCCCCTACCCCATACACCCCCACACCACCCCTACCCCATACACCCCCACACCACCCCCACCCCATACACACCCCCACACCACCCCCACCCCATACACACCCCCACACCACCCCCACCCCATACATACCCCCACACCACCCCCTCCCCATACACCCCCACACCACCCCCACACCACCCCCCACACCACCCCCACACCACCCCCACACCACCCCCATACACCCCCACACCACCCCCATACACCCCCACACCACCCCCATACACCCCCACACCACCCCCATACACCCCCACACCACCCCCATACACCCCCACACCACCCCCATACACCCCCACACCACCCCCATAAACAACCACACCACCCCCATACACCCCCACACCACCCCCATACACAACCACACCACCCCATACACCCCCACACCACCCCATACACCCCCACACCACCCCATACACCCCCACACCACCCCCATACACCCCCACACCACCCCCATACACCCCACACCACCCCCATACACAACCACACCACCCCCACACCACCTCCATACACCCCCACACCACCCCATACACCCCCACACCACCCCATACACCACCCCATACACCCCCACACCACCCCATACACCCCCACACCACCCCATACACCCCCACACCACCCCCATACACCCCCACACCACCCCCATACACCCCTCACACCACCCCATACACCCCCCACACCACCCCACACACACACACACCACCCCCACACCACCCCCATACACCCCCACACCACCCCCACACCACCCCATACACCCCCACACCACCCCCATACACCCCCACACCACCCCCATACACCCCCACACCACCCCCATACACAACCACACCACCCCCATACACCCCCACACCACCCCCATACACAACCACACCACCCCCATACACCCCACACCACCCCATACACCCCCCCACACCACCCCATACACCACCCCATACACCCCCACACCACCCCATACACCCCCACACCACCCCATACACCCCCACACCACCCCCATACACCCCCACACCACCCCCATACACCCCCACACCACCCCCATACACAACCACACCACCCCCACACCACCCCCATACACCCCCACACCACCCCATACTCCCCCACACCACCCCATACACCACCCCATACACCCCCACACCACCCCATACACCCCCACACCACCCCATACACCCCCACACCACCCCCATACACCCCCACACCACCCCTATACACCCCCACCCCACCCCCCATACACCCCCATACACCCCCATACACCCCCACCACACCACCCCCATACACCCCCACCACACCACCCCCATACACCCCCACCACACCACCCCCATACACCCCCACCACACCACCCCCATACACCCCCACACCACCCCCATACACCCCCACACCACCCCCATACACCCCCCCACACCACCCCCATACACCCCCATACACCCCCACCCCACCCCCCATACACCCCCACACACCCCCACAGCAAGAGAATATTCCAGGCGTGTTCCCCCGCCTTGATTGGACCGGGGTATAGCTTTCATGCTAACGGCTTTTATGATCTTACTCCACTCTGTTGACCTCTCAAGTTGCCATAGTTGTGGCGACCAGGGACGGTCGTGGCTCCACGCTCGCCAATTCCGGTTTTGTCCTACGAGCTTCATTGGCTTTTATTAACAACCTGTTCTCAGACCAGGCTCGTTAAAGCAGCGGCCGTTTCCCCCAGACGCATTCATAATTCTGTATAGTGCATTACCAATAGGTTTGTTCTCATACATAAAATAATAATATTATATATTAAAGTTTTATGTATAGTTAGGCGTATGTTAGGTGTTTTGATTCTGTTAGCGATGATTTGCATTTGAGGTTCGTGGGTGAAGCATTTACGGTGTTGAGATTCAAACAGTTCGCCGGCCAACCCGTCCTCGACTTAAAGTCCATTACATCCAGCGGTCGACCCCACAGACGCATTCATAAATTTTAACATGCTGTTCATTCAAAACCGGAATTTTCTCAAGTATAAATTAATATTATAATGGCATATTGTGTATATATAAGCATAGGATAGGTTAGGTGTTTAGGTTCTGTTGGCGATTATTTGTATTTGTAGTACGTGGGTGAAGCATTTACAGCGTTGTGGTTCGAACAAAATTCGTCAGTGAAGCACTTGTTCTGGAAGTGTTCGAACGTCAGCAGTTGAGAGTCGTGTGTAAACCGCTTTTCATTCATAAACAGTGGGTTTGGCGGCTGGATTAACGAGCTTGGATCTTTGTATGCGAGGACGGGCTGTGTGGTTACATGCGACTCCAAACTGCTTGTTTTCGAGCTTATTTTAGACAATGCTTTGATCACTTCCCAGATCAAAGTATTGATCTTCTCAAATAATTACTAACTGAACCATCTTAACTATATACAAAATTATTATACATAACATTAATTTAGATTAGAGAAAAATACCGGTTTTGATATCTATTGATAATTCAGGTCTGTCATGCTTTGCATGATTTCAAGTTTGACTTTATAACTCATCTTCCAAATAAACTCAATACATTCGTCGATTTATGGAGGAAATGTATTTATTCACGAATTATATCTGATAACGCTTGAAGCTTTTCTTTAAACATAACAAAAAATATGTAATTTTTTTACATATAGATAATAAACCCACCTCATCAACAGAGGCCAAATGCTCGTTAACCCACCCGCCAAACCGTCTGTTTATGAATGATGAACACTTCACACACGACTCTCAGCTGATGACGCGTGCACTGCTCCGGAGCAGTGCCTCGTTCACGTCCTCTGCTCGGATACCACCGCCATAAGCTGCTCAGCCCGTCCTCCAAACAAAGATCCAAAAGTGATTCCATGCACCCGCCAAACCCCCTGTTTATGAATGAAAAGCGGTCTGGTGATGGAACAGCTCCAGCTGTTCCAGCTGCACTAGTGTGGGAGACATTTCAAGGTCAGTACGTAGAAGAGAGGCAAGGTAAGTATCAGGACAAAGCTGTCATCCAATATGACAACGACTGGATCTACTGCCATGTTCAGACGGAATTCAAAGCCAAACAAATCAATGCATAAATGTTCGAAATAAGGCAAATAGGACACCGGGATTTATTTCTAGGAGCGATAGCAACAAAACACCTTGTGTTATTCTATAGTTATATCTTGCTCCTGTTAGGCTCCATTTAGATTATGCAGTTCAATTTTGGTCGTCGTACTACGAAATAGGTATAGATTCACTAGAATGCGTTAGCCGAAGGATGAGAAGGTTGACCCCGCAAATTAGATATCTTCCATATGAAGAGATTGAAAAAGCTTAATTTACATGGTGTAGAAAGGCGAAGAGTTAGGGGGTGACATGGTCGAAGTGGACGTAAGTGGATGAATAACTCTGATATATTTATGGTATTAAATCTAACCATACAAAACACAACACGAAACAATGGGTTTAAACTTGACATGTTTGGGATGAGGAAAGATCTGAACACATTATGGCTTGGTAATATGGTTGGTAATTTGTGGAAAAGATGTAGATTAGACATGTATGAATGAGTTCAGGTGTATATAGATTGAAGCGGTCACGTCTTATGTTCTCTGTCAATCCGCGTAAGTATTTTGTACGTCTCTATTATGGCTCCCTCTATCGCCTCTTTTCTAGCGTCGTCAGATTTAGTTCCTTCAGTCTCAATTCATATCGCATCCCTCTACAGTTCTGAGACGATCCTCGTCGCAGACGTCTGCAGGTTTTCGAGTTTGATTTTGTTTTGTTTTTAGATTGGGGCTCCACGGTGGTCCTGCATACTCTGGTCTCTGGTCTCACGTTGGTGGTGTACAGCGCCCTAAAAGATTGGGGCTCCACGCTGGTCCTGCATACTCTGGTCTCTGGTCTCACGTTGGTGGTGTACAGCGCCCTAAAAGATTGGGGCTCCACGCTGGTCCTGCATACTCTGGTCTCTGGTCTCACGTTGGTGGTGTACAGCGCCCTAAAAGATTGGGGCTCCACGGTGGTCCTGCATACTCTGGTCTCTGGTCTCACGTTGGTGGTGTACAGCGCCCTAAAAGATTGGGGCTCCACGCTGGTCCTGCATACTCTGGTCTCTGGTCTCACGTTGGTGGTGTACAGCGCCCTAAAAGATTGGGGCTCCACGCTGGTCCTGCATACTCTGGTCTCTGGTCTCACGTTGGTGGTGTACAGCGCCCTAAAAGCCTCCTCACTTAAGTTTCTGAATGAAGTTCTAATTTTCGCCAGTGTAGAGTACGCTGCTGTCGTTATCCTATTTATATGTGCCTCAGGAGTTAGATTAGGTGTCACATACACTCGCAGGTCTCTTTCTCGAATCGTTACAGGTAGGCAGTTCCCCTGTGTGCGTGTGTGTGTGTGTGTGTGTGTGTGTGTGTGTGTGTGTGTGTGTGTGTGTGTGTGTGTGTGTGTGTGTGTGTGTGTGTGTGTACTCGCCTATTTGTGCTTGCGGGGGTTGAGCTTTGGCTCTTTGGTCCCGTTTCTCAACTGTCAATCAACAGGTGTACAGGTTCCTGAGCCTACTGGGCTCTATCATATCTACACTTGAAACTGTGTATGGAGTCAGCCTCCACCACATCACTGCCTAATGCATTCCATTTGTCAACCACTCTGACACTAAAAAAGTTAAGAGGTGTGTGTGTGTCTAGTATGTGTGTGTGTCTAGTGTGTGTGTTTGTGTGTGTGTCGTCTGGTGTGTGTGTCTGGTGTGTGTGTGTGTGAGAGCACACTCCAGTATGGGGCAGCAACACCCCCATAAAACACTCCCCATATCATAAGAGTGACAGCTGCCTCCCTCGCCTCTACTTCCACCCACACGCCCTGAACCTTCCCAACATTTTCCATCAACATCTCCAGAAGCCAAATGTCGCACCGGAAGGAAACCAAATCCCATGAAGAATTCGATGAGGATCGACGTGCGAAATTAGAAATGTAATATCAAGATTTAGAAGTACAAAGCTCTCCATCAGACAACCCATAAAACTCGGCCCCCTGTCGACGGGGCGTATTTGGACCTCGGTCCCGTTTACGCGACTCCCGGTTCCAGTCCTCGGGTCCTGGCGTACTGTCGGGGTCAATAATATACCGGTGCGTAATTACGAGTATGAGGAATGGTATAAGCGGCAGTGGTGAGGCGGGAAACAACAGACCAATAAAGCAAGATTCACAGTAGGAGAGGGACGGGGCTATTCCGAGGGACTCATAAATCGCACCCAGCATAGCCTCTCACCCTTGTTTCTTTTCATATCTTCTGTGAAATATATGCAGTAAACAAACAAAACACCCCTCGTTATAGTTAGGTTTGAGCAGGGAATGGCTACTGTAAGGGCTGGCAGCCGCATTGTGAAACTCCATAAAGATTCTAGTCTTCTATCAGCGAGTCTGGCCGGGGATCCCGACCAGCGCCGCGATGCTCGCTTCTTATTTGGCCACGCCCTCCTCCCGCGCCGCCGCCTCGCCGCCCTCCTCCAGGTCGTTAGGGCGCCTCGCCCTCCTCCAGGTCGTCTCGCCCTCCTCCAGGTCGTCTCGCCCTCCTCCAGGTCGTCTCGCCCTCCTCCAGGTCGTTAGGGCGCCTCGCCCTCCTCCAGGTCGTCTCGCCCTCCTCCAGGTCGTCTCGCCCTCCTCCAGGTCGTCTCGCCCTCCTCCAGGTCGTTAGGGCGCCTCGCCCTCCAGGTCGTCTCGCCCTCCTCCAGGTCGCCTCGCCCTCCTCCAGGTCGTCGGGGCGCCTCGCCCTCCTCCAGGTCGCCTCGCCCTCCTCCAGGTCGCCTCGCCCTCCTCCAGGTCGCCTCGCCCTCCTCCAGGTCGCCTCGCCCTCCTCCAGGTCGCCTCGCCCTCCTCCAGGTCGCCTCGCCCTCCTCCAGGTCGCCTCGCCCTCCTCCAGGGCGCCTCGCCCTCCTCCAGGGCGCCTCGCCCTCCTCCAGCGCGCCTCGCCCTCCTCCAGGGCGCCTCGCCCTCCTCCAGGTCGCCTCGCCCTCCTCCAGGGCGCCTCGCCGCCCTCCTCCAGGGCGCCTCGCCGCCCTCCTCCAGGGCGCCTCGCCGCCCTCCTCCAGGGCGCCTCGCCGCCCTCCTCCAGGGCGCCTCGCCGCCCTCCTCCAGGGCGCTTCGCCGCCCTCCTCCAGGGCGCCTCGCCGCCCTCCTCCAGGGCGCCTCGCCGCCCTCCTCCAGGGCGCCTCGCCGCCCTCCTCCAGGGCGCCTCGCCGCCCTCCTCCAGGGCGCCTCGCCGCCCTCCTCCAGGGCGCCTCGCTCCAACGTCTACAGTCATAACTCAGGGTTATAGACTGAAGATTTTGTTTATTAATATTTTATATAACATTATAAGTTTATAATTTCACATTTGTATTATTAAGGAACATTTTGTTGACAAAATCACCATAATTGATCAAATGATTTATCTTATTATTATTATTTTAATGATATTCATTCTTTTTATCAAGTTTTGAAACAACAATAATTGACAATTATATTCTCCGTTGCAGAAATTTAAATATACTAAAAATGAAGCCATTTTATTAAATAATGGAAAGCTAGAAGACGTTGTTACCTAAGCCCAAGCGTTGGATGAAGCTGGCCAGGAGCAAGGTAACACGCAGGAGAAGCTTTGATTAGTGTTTATGGCTTCCAAACCTGCCTTATCCACGCACCCGGGGCCAAATTCACGAAGCAGTTACGCAAGTACTTACGAACGTGTACATCTTTCCTCAACCTTTAGCGGCTTTGATTACAGTTATTAAACACTTTAAAAGCATGAAACTTCCCAATCAACTGTTGTTATTGTTATAAACAGCCTCCTGGTGCTTCGGAGCTCATTAGCTGTTTAATAATTGTAAACAAAGCCGCCAAAGAATGAGAAAAGAGTAACAGGTTCGTAAGCGCTTGCCTAACTGCTTCGTGAATCTGGCCCCCTGTATATTGGTCAGCTTCACCCAGGCTCCTACTATATTGCACAAGTAACATCGCGTTCATGTAACGAAATGGTATATCCGATATACAGAAAAGGGCAGATTATATCATCAAACATTGCAAACACACAAACACCTTTAAACTCGCATATACAAGTAGATGTATCCTTTAGTAACCAAAGTTTCCATCCTAAATCTTTAGTTATTTCTTATGCATTCCATACCCATCCCGTGGGTGGTGGTGGACCCTGTACCCATCCCGTGGGTGGTGGTGGACCCTGTACCCATCCCGTGGGTGGTGGTGGACCCTGTACCCATCCCGTGGGTGGTGGTGGACCCTGTACCCATCCCGTGGGTGGTGGTGGACCCTGTACCCATCCCGTGGGTGGTGGTGGACCCTGTACCCATCCCGTGGGTGGTGGTGGACCCTGTACCCATCCCGTGGGTGGTGGTGGACCCTGTACCCATCCCGTGGGCGGTGGTGGACCCTGTACCCATCCCGTGGGCGGTGGTGGGCCCTGTACCCATCCCGTGGGCGGTGGTGGACCCTGTACCCATCCCGTGGGCGGTGGTGGACCCTGTACCCATCCCGTGGGCGGTGGTGGACCCTGTACCCATCCCGTGGGCGGTAGTGGACCCTATACCCATCCCGTGGGCGGTGGTGGACCCTATACCCATCCCGTGGGCGGTGGTGGACCCTATACCCATCCCGTGGGCGGTGGTGGACCCTTTGCCCATCCCGTGGGCGGTGGTGGACCCTGTACCCATCTCGTGGGTGGTGGTGGACCCTGTACCCATCTCGTGGGTGGTGGTGGACCCTATACCCATCCCGTGGGCGGTGGTGGACCCTATACCCATCCCGTGGGCGGTGGTGGACCCTTTGCCCATCCCGTGGGTGGTGGTGGAAAAGGATTACAGAGGTACATAATGGGTTCAGTAACAACCCCCCATTCATAATACAGTTAGCTCAGCAGGTAATAGTGTTGCTGTAATTTATAGAAATAAATTATATAAACAAAATTTTAGATATTTATTGAAATAAATTATGCATCGTTATTTGTCATGTGTTATGGAAAAGGTAACTTTGATCGCAGAAAGTTAGAAATGGTTGTCGAGTTGTGATCAGTATACGCGAGTCTCACTTGTACTCACCTAGTTGTGCATGCGGGGGTTGAGCTCTGGCTCTTTGGTCCCGCCTCTCAACTGTCAATCAAAAGGTGTACAGATTCCTGAGCCTACTGGGCTCTATCATATCTACATTTGAAACTGTGTATGGAGTCAGACTCCACCACATCACTGCCTAATGCATTTATTCCATTTGTTCCATCAACTACCCAGACGCTGAACAATTCTTTATAATTTTTCTGGGTGTCATTTGAGTACTAAGTTTCCACCTGTGTCCCCTTGCTCGAGTTCCGGCCGTGCTAAATAGTTTGTCTTTGTACACCCTGTCAATTCCTCTGAGAATTTTATACGGGTGATTATGCCTCCCCTTAATCTTCTGTCTTCCAGGAACGTGAGATTTCCCGTAGCCTTTTCTCGTAACTCGTTCCTCTCACCTCTGGGACTAGTCTGGTGGAATACCTCCTAATCTTCTCGAGCTTTGTCTTGTGTTTAACGAGGTATGGACTTTAGGTTGGAGCTGCATACTCCAGGATTGGTCTGACATATGTGATATACAAGGTCCTGAACGATTCCTTACACAAGTTTCTAAAGGCAGTTCTTATGTTGGCCAACCTAACATATGCCGCTGATGATATCATTTTGATGTGGGCCTCTGGGGACAGGTTCGGTGTGATATCAACCCCCAGATCTTTCACTCTATTTGACTCTTGCAGGATTTCACCTCCCAGATGGTACCTTGTGTTCAGCCTTCTGCTCCCTTCATCTAGTTTCATTACTTTACACTTTTCTGAGTTGAACTTTAGTAGCCATTTTCTAGACCATTCCTCTAATTTGTCCAGGTCTTTTTGTAGTCTCTCTGTTCCTCTGTTTCATAATGTTCCTTCTCATAATTTTAGTAACAAGAAACATTGAGAGGAATGAGTCTATACCCTCATAAGATCGTTTACATATATTAGAAACAAGAAGGGTCCAAGTACAGAGCCCTGTGGGACTTCCCTGGTGACATCTCGATACTCTGATGCCTCCCTCTCTCATTGTTACTCGCTGTTTCCTATTGCTTAGATACTCCCTTATCCACTGGAGCACCTTACCTGTTATTTCTGCCTATTTCTCCAACTTCTGTCACAGTCACTTACGTTGTACTGTGTCAAAGGCGGTCTGACAGTCTGAGAAAATGCAGTCTGCTCACCTCTCACTTTCGTGCCTAGTTTTTGTCGCCTGGTCACTTAATTCTGTTAAGCCTGCGAGGCAAGATTTACCTCTCCTGAACCCATGCTGGTGGTGTGTTACAAAGCTGCTTCTCTCCAGATGTTCTGCCAGCTTCCTTCTCACGATCATCTTCACCACCTTGCATGGTATACAAGTTATGATCAGTGCGCGCGAAATGTGATAGTCACCCCTCTATTCTCAGAATTTTGTAAACCATTTTCTTAGTTAATAACGAAACATTGACATAATATTCAGAAGCAAAACACGGGGGCTATTACTTATTGCCAAAGTATTCAGATTGAACATCAAGATTACAGCAAGCCAGGTGTTGGGGCCTGGCATTTAATTCATACTGAAACTTCACTTCGTCGCGCACAGTGTTACAAGTTGCTGAACTTCACCTGAGCTCCTATGATTTATTACATTGTTTTCTTATCCATCTGTGTCTCTTCCCTCATATTGCTCGGGCTGTTTCATACCTCATACTCCTAGGCTGTTTCATACCTCATACTCCTGGGCTGTTTCATACCTCATACTCCTGGGCTGTTTCATACCTCATACTCCTGGGCTGTTTCATACCTCATACTACTGGGCTGTTTCATACCTCATACTCCTGGGCTGTTTCATACCTCATACTCCTGGGCTGTTTCATACCTTATACTACTGGGCTGTTTCATACCTCATACTACTGGGCTGTTTCATACCTCATACTACTGGGCTGTTTCATACCTCATACTCCTGGGCTGTTTCATACCTTATACTCCTGGGCTGTTTCATACCTCATACTCCTGGGCTGTTTCATACCTTATACTCCTGGGCTGTTTCATACCTTATACTACTGGGCTGTTTCATACCTCATACTACTGGTCTGTTTCATACATCATACTACTGGGCTGTTTCATACCTCATACTACTGGTCTGTTTCATACATACTACTGGGCTGTTTCATACCTCATACTACTGGGCTGTTTCATACCTCATACTACTGGGCTGTTTCATACCTCATACTACTGGTCTGTTTCATACCTCATACTACTGGGCTGTTTCATACCTCATACTACTGGTCTGTTTCATACATCATACTACTGGTCTGTGTCATACCTCATACTACTGGGCTGTTTCATACCTCATACTACTGGGCTGTTTCATACCTCATACTACTGGTCTGTTTCATACCTCATACTACTGGTCTGTTTCATACATCATACTACTGGGCTGTTTCATACCTCATACTCCTGGGCTGTTTCATACCTCATACTCCTGGGCTGTTTCATACCTCATACTCCTGGGCTGTTTCATACCTCATACTCCTGGGCTGTTTCATACCTCATACTCCTGGGCTGTTTCATACCTCATACTACTGGGCTGTTTCATACCTCATACTCCTGGGCTGTTTCATACCTTATACTACTGGGCTGTTTCATACCTCATACTACTGGGCTGTTTCATACCTCATACTACTGGGCTGTTTCATACCTCATACTCCTGGGCTGTTTCATACCTTATACTCCTGGGCTGTTTCATACCTCATACTCCTGGGCTGTTTCATACCTTATACTCCTGGGCTGTTTCATACCTTATACTACTGGGCTGTTTCATACCTCATACTACTGGTCTGTTTCATACATCATACTACTGGGCTGTTTCATACCTCATACTACTGGTCTGTTTCATACATCATACTACTGGGCTGTTTCATACCTCATACTACTGGGCTGTTTCATACCTCATACTACTGGGCTGTTTCATACCTCATACTACTGGTCTGTTTCATACCTCATACTACTGGGCTGTTTCATACCTCATACTACTGGTCTGTTTCATACATCATACTACTGGTCTGTGTCATACCTCATACTACTGGGCTGTTTCATACCTCATACTACTGGGCTGTTTCATACCTCATACTACTGGTCTGTTTCATACATCATACTACTGGGCTGTTTCATACCTCATACTACTGGGTTGTTTCATTCCTCATACTACTGGGCTGTTTCATACCTCATACTACTGGGCTGTCATACGTCATACTACTGGGATGTTTCATACCTCATACTACTGGTCTGTTTCATACCTCATACTACTTGGCTGTTTCATACCTCATACTACTGGTCTGTTTCATACCTCATACTACTGGGCTGTTTCATACCTCATACTACTGGTCTGTCATACCTCATACTACTGGTTTGTTTCATACCTCATACTACTGGTCTGTTTTATACCTCATACTTCTGGGCTGTTTCATACCTCATACTACTGGGCTGTTTCATACCTCATACTACTGGTCTGTTTCATACCTCATACTACTGGTCTGTTTCATACATCATACTACTGGGCTGTTTTCATACCTCATACTACTGGGTTGTTTCATTCCTCATACTACTGGGCTGTTTCATACCTCATACTACTGGGCTGTCATACGTCATACTACTGGGATGTTTCATACCTCATACTACTGGTCTGTTTCATACCTCATACTACTGGTCTGTTTCATACCTCATACTACTGGGCTTGGAATTATTAATAGGCCAGCATTTCACCGTATTACACTTGTTGAAGCTAATTACATAATACTAATTCATTATGTCAAGGGACAGGCAGCCAGCATATACATATAGTACATCAATCGTACTGTATACGTTTTGGGGGTGATCCTGGATGTCATGGGTTCGAATCCTGGTCGGGTCATTCCGAATCCTGGAGTTCTTATAGTGACATATAGTATATGGTTGGTTTATATCACGTACAAGCCCAGCCCCCCCCCCCCCCTTCCTCCAGGGTCGAATGACTGACCTTCTCGAAGATGACACCACCACAACAAGCTAACTCCTCGGTACATATTTACTACCAGGTGGACAGGGGCATTAGGTGATATAGAAATGCGCCCAACCATTTTTGTTCCGTCCCGGATTCGAGCTCTGAATTCTCGATCGGTGGCGCATGGGACACATGTTGTCGTGTTAGATTCAGCTACTGGGAGCAAACAATTCCCTATGGGGCTATGGGACTTTGGGACTACAGAGCTATGGGACACGTGGTGAAATGTGTCGCGGTACAGAGGTTACAGAGGCACATTATGGGTTCAGGAACCGAGTCACAGACATGCACAAAGACTCGAACAAATGGAACCTTCGACAAGCCGCCGGCTTCCTGTCCTCGTCGAGGCCGGAAGAGAGATTGTAGCCCCTCATTCAAATTCAGATGCTGTGATGTTCGTGAGTTTGTCTCAGTTTTGGGTAAAATAGATGAAAACGTTAAGTAAGATCAGTGCAGACATGAGAGAAAATGGACTGTGATATCAGTATGCTTAAGGGCTAACTATGTTGTTACCCAGTTGTGGTTTTGGGCTACCTTAATTTACCTCAGGATCACTGTCTTTCCTGTACACGGTTTTTGAAACTGCATAATTGTTTTTGCGACCTATTAGTGTGTCACAAAATAAATAAATAAAAGGGCTCACGAAAAACTGAAAAAATCGACTAAATGCGGGTTTTGAGCAGATGAGAGCAACTCTCTCTCGAACACTGCCTGAAACACTATGCGTACTAGTGGCTTTAGGTATTGTATGTACTGTTATGATCTCGGCCTACAGGAGAAACGAGTCTCCCTCCTTGAGAGTTATTCGTCAAGCCTGACATAACTAGAAGGTCTAGCAAATATTGAGGTGATAACCCATATGTAAAATAGTTGTTTGGATATGTGTAACAGTTTGAGATTATGGGCAATGAAGGAGAAAACAGATAAATGACTGGCTAGGAGATGTGGACATTTTGCTGGAGGCGTGAGGCTCGCTTCTGGAGGACCTTGACCTCACTTGAGTGCCAGACATCGCAGGGGGAAGCCGCGCTCCGTTGAGCTCCCGTCAGAAGGGAACCCCTAGTGATATATCTCTAAGAGAAGAGAAGTGTGCAGACGTGCCAGCTGTGGAATCGAGCTGGGGACGTGTGGTCTCAAGTCGTGGACGATAATTAGTGAATATTAAGCCGCCCGGAGGCATTATTGTGGGCCGTGGGAGCGCCCTGACCAGACGCCGTCAGAGGGAAAGCGCCCTCGACCAATTAATCTGTGGTAAGCACAATATACGCCAGTTCATAGTGATCACTTGTAGTTGGTCGTGTGCCCAGCGACAGTAGCAATGTTTATTTATAAGTTAGACATGTTTTAATAAGGCAGAAAGCCTGAAATAAGAGAGTGGAGAGGGAGGAACACGGAGCGACGTCCGCCCCCTCTGAGCGCTGGCGGACGACTGAGGGAGCCTGGCTCCGGATGGAGGAAGACCCTCCCAGCGAGTGAGGACCGCCGCCAGGCGAGGTGGAGTATGGACCCGCCCAAAACGGGGGAGTCCACTCTCACTGTATGTAGAGGACAGATAGAGGTTTGAGGCAAGCATATTGTGTGGTTATTTTTGTTTATGTGTTAAAGGGGAACATTTTATTGGAACGTCGATGGGTTGCAGGTTTGTCTTTGGGGAAGAAGTTGCTGAGAACTTCGAAGCCAGCAGATGAAGTAGCTGATGAGACTCCAAGGTAGTGGAGCAGAGGACCTCGAGCTGTGAGGAGAAGCAGCAGTGAAGAGGAGTGTCACGTGCTTCTGCAGAGGTGGAGAAGCACCATAGTTGCTCGGGGAAACTTCATGGTGTAGCAGCCAAGAGAGCTGTGGAAGAACCTAACAGAAGGGTGAAGCACCGTAGTTGCACAAGGAAACTTCATGATAGCAGCCTGGAGGAGCTGCAGAGGATCCTGGTAGTGAAGCCCGGAAGAACCTAAGGATTTTAGGGTTGTGAACTTCCAGAGGTGGAAGGGGAAGTTCTGGTGGATTACTTATAGGGAGTTGATAGTGTTTGGTTGTCATTAGCGTGCAAGACGCAGTGAGAGGTGAGTGACTGGTGGCATTCTTATGTCAAGGAGTGATTTAGTCTGAAGCTTAGAGTTGCAGTCGTAGGCTTGATTACCTACAGATGTATGTGCTCGAGGACTGACAGTGATCGATTAATCATTGTTGTGTATCAATGAACATTTATACTGATATATGTGATTGCATTCAAATGCTGATTTTCTATATATACATTATCTTGCTGATAGTGAAACAGTGTATGTAGGCTTGACCAACTTGAGGAGGTTAATAGTATCAGGTGGTGAACCAGGAGATAGGATACCACTTGATAAGCTGATAATAGAGTTCTGATGGTGTTGGAGTGCAACCTGATTGTGATATTATAGAGTATAGGATTCATTATTATTATATGTGTGTATGTATCGTGTATGTGCTTTGTCCAGTAAATGTGTCACAATTTGCTGGTGTTTGCCCTTGTCCTAGTGAGGCTTCCCAGGAGGTAGTAAAGAAGGAGAGAGAAAGAACCAAGAACCACTGCTGTGGACAGGGTAGGAGGTAATACTAGTAAGTCATAGGGGATTGAGGAGATCATATCTTATCTAAGGAGAGAGTGGGGAGTCACAGCGGCTCGAGTGGGTGTGTGCACGTGACAACGAGGCTAAGTGTTGAAGCCGCATCCCCTAAACGTGTGACGTTGAGCCCCTCTCCAAGAGCCAGAAGCGCCAAGGGTGATCTCCTAGTATAAGCACTCTGCCGAGTTGTGGGTTGGGTTGTCCATAGAGAAGGATCGACGACGACAACACCAACCAACCCACGAGTCTATAATAGTACTACCTCTATCTTTAAATCTAACAGAATGTTTGTACTGTAACTCTGCAACTATATATGTACTTTTCCTAAATAATTTTATTATTATTATTATTATTATTATTATTATTATTATTATTATTATTACTCGCACTCATTACTCATCATTGGAAGTGACGAGACGGGTAGTAAGGTAGTTGCTGCACTACTGCATCTTAATAGTTCATTTACATTGAAGAATTATTCTGAGGAATTAAGTTTGTCATAATTGTGGATTAATGTTAAGAAAGAGAATTTCCACTGTTTAAGTAAAAACCCTGCGTTGACATTATTACCTTTTACTGCTGCACACTTGTGTGAACTATCGTTACCCACATTAACTTAAACACGGAAGATATAAACGAGCTCAACACTGCACTTGACATGTAATAATAATAATAATAATAATAATAATAATAATAATAATAATATATTTAGGAACAGTACATACATAGTTGCAGAGTTACAGTACAAACATTTTGTTAGTTAAAGAAAGAGGTAGTACAAACAATACCTAAAGCCACTAGTACGCATAGCGTTTCGGGCAACGCTATGTGTATAGCATTGTCTTCCCGTGTTCCACAGTGGTGTCAAATACCTGGGACGAACAAGCATATATTCTCGTTAAATGAAAATGTGTTAAACAGTTCTGTTTACTGTGTGTGTGGCCAGCATTTCATGCAAAATATTTCTTTTCATTTGTCTATATTCTTCCTAGAAGTAGAAATATGTAACTGAATACGTTCCATCCATAAATATGCATTTGTGTCAATAGTAAATAAAGGAACATAATTCAGTTTGTGTCTAATTACTACACATAGGCCTAGTGAGTCGGAACACAAAATGCAGTTCTTGGCCTTTGTACTAATCATATTTACAGCGGGATCACTGGGTTTATGATTTTAATTTGTTCCACTTTCTTTGTTAACACTTATTGAGCTAATAAGATCTTAAGATCTTGGTCTTAACATCATAATGTTAAGACCAAGAGACGATGGTGATGGAGACGGTGGTGATGGAGAGGGTGATGGAGAGGGTGGTGATGGAGAGGGTAGTGATGGAGAGGGTGGTGATGGAGAGGGTGGTGATGGAGAGGGTGGTGATGGAGAGGGTGGTGATGGAGAGGGTGGTGATGGAGAGGGTGATGGAGAGGGTGGTGATGGAGAGGGTGGTGATGGAGAGGGTGGTGATGGAGAGGGTGGTGATGGAGAGGGTGGTGATGGAGAGGGTAGTGATGGTGAGGGAGGTGATGGTGGAGAGGGTTGTGATAATGGAGATTTTGATTGATAAAATATTGCCTATTATAAAAGATTTTTATTGTAAAAAAACATTGTTGCCTTCAGCGATGCCATGTTTATTGTTGTGTTTTTGTTTGTTTCAGGTAAGTGTTGATGGAGTTTACGTCACGTGGAGGAGGAACGTGAGTACCAGCTGAGGTCACTCTTGTAATGTGGGTACCAGCTGAGGTCACTCTTGTAATGTGGGTACCAGCTGAGGTCACTCTTGTAATGTGGGTACCAGCTGAGGTCACTCTTGTAATGTGGGTACCAGCTGAGGTCACTCTTGTAATGTGGGTACCAGCTGAGGTCTCTTGTAACGTGGGTATCAGCTGAGGTCACTCTTGTAACGTGGGTACCAGCTGAGGTCACTCTTGTAACGTGGGTACCAGCTGAGGTCACTCTTGTAATGTGGGTACCAGCTGAGGTCACTCTTGTAACGTGGGTATCAGCTGAGGTCACTCTTGCAACGTGGGTACCAGCTGAGGTCACTCTTGCAACGTGGGTACCAGCTGAGGTCACTCTTGTAACGTGGGTACCAGCTGAGGTCACTCTTGTAACGTGGGTACCAGCTGAGGTCACTCTTGTAACGTGGGTACCAGCTGAGGTCACTCTTGTAACGTGGGTACCAGCTGAGGTCACTCTTGTAACGTGGGTACCAGCTGAGGTCACTCTTGTAACGTGGGTACCAGCTGAGGTCACTCTTGTAACGTGGGTACCAGCTGAGGTCACTTGTAACGTGGGTACCAGCTGAGGTCACTTGTAACGTAGGTACCAGCTGAGGTCACTCTTGTAACGTAGGTACCAGCGGAGGTCACTCTTGTAACGTGAGTACCAGCTGAGGTCACTCTTGTAACGTAGGTACCAACCCTTATCAAGTCGAAACTGTGGAAGAATGATGAAGCCGTTATTAAGAGATGAGGTGAGAGAAAATGAGGTGAGGTGAGATACAGTGAGGTGTAAGATGAACCTGGACCGCATGAGAACAGTTAAGAGTCCGGACCGAATGGTCAGCACCGGCTCCATGCAACACGGGTCAGGTTATTAGTCTCCCTAGCCTCATATTGTGACATTCTCCGCCTACCATTGAAGCCTAATGTTCGGTAGGCCTGTCACTATTCTACTTCTTCGCAAGCTCCATTTGTCCTTAATTTACCTCCTTGTGTAATGTGATATTCGTCAATTAGCTGGCCTATTCAGAGCGTGTATTTTCCGTTTTTCTTTATCTTTTATGTAACATACTCGATACTGTATATTGCATACAAACCCACGTGAGTGTATACAATGGATCAATTATTACTCTTTAAAGAAGTCTTTGAGGAGTATTATCCTATGGTCTGTTAAAATTAACATATACTACGTTATTCGCCATTGTTTCGTATATCATAAAACATCACAAAATTAACCAGTAATTGTTAAAAGGGAATTACATCTCAGTAAACCACATTGAAAGTTGTTAATATTGTAAGTTCGTCATGTCCTTGTTATATGTGTAAATATTGGTGTCATTTAGGAGTTTCTACTCGTATGGAACTGTTGCCTGTTCGAGTGAGTTACAGTGTGTGTTCAAGGGATCCATTGTTTAGGTACTCTAATATCTCGTGTGGCACAGCGTACACCATCCGTGAAGACTGCTGATTTTATTAGAATTGACGTTCTAAATACGTCCCAATCGAAGAACATAAACAGAACTATGCAGCCCGTGCACATAAACAAAGGCCAAAGTCCATTCCATGCACCCGCTGAATCCCAGCTGTTTATGAATGAAAAACAGTTTACACACGACTCACAACTGATGACGTCCGAACACTTCCGGAATAAGTGCTTCACTGACGAAATTTCTTCGAACCACAACGCTGTAAATGCTTCACCCACGTACTACACACACAAATAATCTCCATCAGAACCTAAGCACCTTTCCTAACAAATGCCTAAATAAGCTCAGTACATTAATATATAATATTAATTTATAATTTAGAACATTTCTGATTTGAATGAACAGCATGTTTAGATTAATGAATGAGTCTTTGGGGTGGACTGGAATGGACTTGATCTGCGAACGGGTTGTACCTGCCAGAGCGCACAGCGTACGTCATGTCGTAAGGCACAGCGTACGTCATGTCGTAAGGCACAGCGTACGTCATGTCGTAAGGCACAGCGTACGTCATGTCGTAAGGCACAGCGTACGTCATGTCGTAAGGCACAGCGTACGTCATGTCGTAAGGCACAGCGTACGTCATGTCGTAAGGCACAGCGTACGTCATGTCGTAAGGCACAGCGTACGTCATGCCGTAAGGCACAGCGTACGTCATGTCGTAAGGCACAGCGTACGTCATGTCGTAAGGCACAGCGTACGTCATGTCGTAAGGCACAGCGTACGTCATGTAAGGCACAACACACATCATGTTGTAAGGTACAGCGTACGTCATGCAAGGTACAGCGTACGTCATGTAAGGTACAGCGTACGTCATGTACTAAGGCACAGTGTCCGTAATGTCATAACGCACAATGTACCTCATGTCGTAATGCACAGCGTACGTCATGTCGTAAGGCACAGCATACGTTATGTAAAGTACAGCGTACATCTTGTCGTAAGGCACAGCGAACGTCATGTCGGAACGTCACGTCATGCTGTACCCACATAGCGGCGGCGGCGGCCCTGGATAACCTGCCCACAGCACGTCCCGCACTCACCTGTCCAAGGCCCTCGTTCGCGCCCAAGGCCCCCATTCGCACCTAAGGCCCTCGTCCGCGCCCAAGGCCCCCATTCGCACCTAAGGCCCTCGTCCGCGCCCAAGGTCCTAGACTCACAAGCACCGTCCTCATCCCTCACCCAGTACTGGTTTGTGTCATTCACCCTTCCAGTTTGTATACACTAAATAATATATCTTAAAGACTGGACGGCAACTGACACTAGAGTATTGTTTATCAAGCCGCCATGTTCAGTGTGACTCCCTCCTCCTTACAAAAGCGGTTCTGGTCAAGGGGGCTTTTGGGATCTGTCAAAACTCACTTTTATATTAAAAGTTCAGCACACTGTATTTATAATATGAAACAATATTACCATCCTGTATAGAATATATTTTGTTAAATTCAGGAAGGGTTTAATATACCACGGCTGGCCGTAACCACGGTGGTGCAGGACTTGACACATGTGATTATAAGTAGAATAATGAGTGGAAGTGTCGATAAGGAAGCGGTGTTGTCCGGGGTGACACTGCCAGGGTGACACTGTCAATGTGACACTGCCAGGGTGACACTGCCAATGTGACACTGCCAGGGTGACACTACCAGGGGTGACACTGCCAGGGGTGACACTGTGCCACACGAGGCCAGGCGCCCACCATATGCTTCATACATGGGTCGTCACTATGCACACAAGAGTACAGGTGTATTGATACCTTTCAAATTAAACTCTCGTTACATCACTAATTTACGTTACATCACTGACACGCATCACTAATGCGTGTCACTACTTTACGCACTAAATTGGCTTCATACCATATAAAAAAAAACATTTATCCCTAAACCAGAAAATACAGCCCCTCCGAAGCCGGGGAATTTTCACCTGGGATGAAAATGGCGCCGGGGCGGGTATTGTGACCCCCGAGTTTAGGAGAGTATTGTTGGTGACGGCCCGTTGTCGTTTGTGTCGTGTGATGAACAAGGCACAACGACAGGTGCCGTGCGCTCATACTTGGTTATATCTCTGGTATATATTATATATCTCTGGTATATATTATACCTGCCACCCCCATGTCTAGGAAATATGTTGGCGGGGGATGGGTAGGGAGAGGGGATAAGAATGGGGACTTGGTACCGTCGGGTTGGGTGCCTTATGAAACCCATCCATCAAGTGCAGGCGAGTATAATAACGAGGCACTCTTGCAAGGAGGAAGGGGGGGGAGGTGTTAAGTAGCTTCGTAAAGATGCTAGAATAAAAGCTCCTTGGGCAAGGAAGTATTGAGTAGCATCTTGGGTGGTGTTACAACTAGGATAAATTATTGCTCATGTTAAACAGGAATAGTTCACTCTAGTTCCTTCATTAGGGTTTTAAAAGAAAGAACTGTAGTGAAAACAACTTATAAACCATTATAATGCCAGTGTAGTTTACATACTAATGAATCAAATATAATCTACATTCAGAAGTAACTTAGAATAAAGTTCTCGCCTAGTTGTGCTTACAGGGGTTGAGCTTCGGCTCTATGGTCCCGCCTCTCAACTGTCAATCAACTGGTGTAAAGATTCCTGAACCTACTGGGCTCTATCATATCTTTAGCTGATACTGTGTATGGAGTCAGCCTCCACCACAATGTGGTAATGATTAAGAGTTCAGTGAGAAGAGAACTTACTTCAGTAAAGCAGTAAACAGTTGATGAGGCTGACGAGCATGAGCTGATATTAATAACTGCTCACAATTGAAATCACCAAGAGCTTGGCACTCTTCATAAACCTCATGCATTAATATGTTAGCGATGATATTCTTATCATCATCAGTGGTAAAGCACTCGCCCGGTGCTTCGCGAGCACTTGGGCCTGGGTTCGTATCCAGGCCGGGGAGAATTGACTAGGCCCCAATCCTTAACTGTAGCCTCTGTTCACCCAGCAGTGAATGGGTACCTGGTTGTTGAACCATTTGACGGGTCGTATTCCGGGGAAAATTAGGATTAAGGACCTGCCCGAAACGCTACGCGTGCTAGAACACCTTAGCCACCTTTACCGGGTGTGTTTCCCTAGGTGTTAGTGTGATTCGTTGCCAAGTTATAACAGAACGCAGTGTTGCAAGAACTGTTGCTAATTTGTATTTTAATATTCTGGCCAATGGCTCTACTGTTATGTTCTCAGCTCGCGTTATCTTGTTCAACATTAAGATGCTCCATCAAGAAACAATAAGAATGCAAGTTCACTCACAGGTTGAACTGTTTATATCTTACACAGTAATAAAATTTAATCATTTAGCGATAAATCTGAACGCACGCTGTATGAAATGGCAACCCATCTTAAGAAACAAGTAGTGTATTATGAAGTCTAGTAATAAGAAACAGCAGCTTCCCTGTGACTCTGTAATATCTCCATAGCTCAAACAATTATGTATTAGCGAGAAGACCTACCATTAATGTATGATGTAAAAGGCCATTAATGTATGATTTATAAGACCATTAATGTATAATGTCATTAATGTATAATGATTAACTGTAAATACAGTGTTATTAAAATGGAATATTCTCTGTAACTAGCTGACACTATAATTATAAGGTATGAAGAATAAATGTAATTGTTAATGTAACAATCTCCGTTGAGGTCTGATAAAAATCTTTTGTGCCCTCTGCAATCCTTTTTTGCGCTACCGCTCACAGGGCAAGTATGTGGTGCACAATAAACTAGCGGCCTCCGGTGGCAACACTCACTACCACGCCTCCCACTGTTGCTGGTCTTGGTATGAACTGTGGCTGGTCTCAGTGTGCCTCCTGCTGACTGTTTTCTCAAAGGTGCAGTGTAGCTGCAGCAACAGTGTTACTCCATCCCCCCTCTGTGGATCCGGTCTCGCCTTGTGGTGCTGGAGTAGTGTGGAGGAGGGTGGGGGTGCTGGAGGGGGGATGGGGGACAATAAGAGGCTGGAGGAAGTAAACTGTTACATTACACCACAGACGTGATCTGCAGGTGTCCCTCCTCGTGTTACTGCCCACTGCTCCGGGGACTGCTGCTGCTGCTGCTGCTGCTGCTGCTGCAGCTGCTGCAGCTACTACTGGTTCGTCACCAGGCATTTTTTTTTTTAACCAGCATATATACATTTTCTTCTTTCCTCCATGGACAAGGTGAGAGATGTGTTAAACATATAGTTCAGGGATTTATTGAACAATCAACCACAGAAGGTGATTGTAGTGCTTTTAAAATGCTAAGTTAACCTACATACGTAAATACATAGATACACAGATTTACGTATGCCCTACATAAAGTGTTCGATGTGTCTTTTACATAGTGTCATTAATGTGCTTTTACAAATGTGAAATGTAATTCTGATAGGTTTCCACAAATACTTTATACACATTGATTCATAAATATGCACACACACTTACACATATATACATACACATACATATACATACATACATATACACACACATACATACACACACACATACATACACATATATTTATGTCTCTCCTACTGTGGCAGGTAAGATAGGTGATATAGAAACTAGTGTGTTATTAAGCACTTAACCACTGAAGGTGATTAAGATGCATTTATAAGCTCAGGTTATATAGTTACATACATTGTTTAACTGATACATTACATGGTCAATCTTGGGTACAAGTCCAATATATTATCAAGTGTTCCAGTACTCATACAGTAGTTACAGAGTTCAGAATACCTCAGCCCAGGAGGGCGAAAGTCAGTCAATATGGGACATTCTACAATATAATGTTCAAGAGAGTGCATGTTTTCTCTTTCACAAAGTTGACACATTGTGTACTCGACATTTGGGTTTTGAGAAAGCTGCCAGATACGTCTATATCCCAGGCGTATTCTGGCCACTATAACATCACATTGCCGGGTTCTTGTTCTATTAGTCCCATATGTGAATGTCTCCTCACGATATCTATCATAATATTTAATGCTACAACTTTCAGGTCTTTGTGAATTTGTTAGGTCGGTGAGATCTTCATTAGATATTTGTTTAAGTATTCTCTTTGTCACTGCTAATGAAAAACCCATTTCAATTTCTACCACTGGTTTTCTACAGGCTGTCTTAGCAAGCATATCAACAGTGTCATGCCTTGAGATGCCAACATGTGGTGGTATCCAAAGGAATTTCATTCCAAATCTGTTTTCTTCAACAGCTAAAACATTCATTCGTATATCACTGACTATTTTCTGGGTGTTACTACTCTGTGCGTCCACTGGAGGGTTCGTCACCAGCATCCACTGTTCTAGCAAGTTGTTCTAGATAAGCTGTAACCTGTAAGCATCCTTTAAAGGTACACAGATGTGTTGAGGTACAACACAGCCCTGAGTGACAGGTGAAGTAACACTACATGTTGTACTCAGCATCTAGCATCACCACCCGTAAATCTTATGACGTTTAACGAAGGCAAAACTGTCTCAACAGAAATACATATATTTCTTGCTCTGAACAAAGCTCAAAGACTATGCAAATTGGTGCTATGTAATGTAATATTGATGGACTAGCACGAGTTTAGATACTTCTTGAGTCTTGCTTAAATTAATTACTCACTGTGTTATTCTACTGGGAAGTATAGTAAGTATAGAACTAATACTGTATGTAATTCTATATATTGTATTTCACAGCTCGCCTGACTCCCTCTCACTCCTCTTCTGACCCTTCTTATTACCCTCCCCCCCCCCGCTTGACCCCTCACTCCCCCTCGCCTCTCCCCTCTCTCCTGGACTTACCAGCTAATATAAAAAGTGGGAGGCCTAATAACATTGTGGCCATAACTAGGCCAGCTGCCCCCCTCCTTCCCCCAGGTCCCCCCATGTGATATTGGACCAGGGGGGGGGGGGCGACCCCCCAGGCTTGTCCTTCTTATCCTTGTTCCTGGTGTTGTTTTGCTGTTTTTTGTTATTTGTCTCATTTTCATTCTTCCCGTCTGTGTTTGTTTCTCGTAAAATCCTTATTCTTTCTTGTCTGTTATTTTTAAAATTGTTTTCCTTCGTTGGTGGCGTTAATTTTTGTGTAGTCAGCGTTCGTTTCCTTGTTTTTCCTCTAATTTTCCCTCGCATATTAATTAATTTATTTATTTATTTATATACAAGAAGGTACATTGGGTTTGTGAGAATACATAGCATAGTATTTACAATCTTGTAAAGCCACTAGTACGCGCAGCGTTTCGGGCAGGTCCTTAATCTAACAGATAATTTTAAGTAGGTAAATTCTAGCAGAATTAATACAATGATAACAGATACCTTGCAAGAAAAAATGAGATGAGAGAGATTAAGTATATTAAAGCACATTGGTATATTAAAGCTCTGATTGATTACATTGACAGCTTGATTGGTAATTTAAACAAGATTAATAGACAAAATATCTAACACGCTGTGATAATCTGTTAGTTAAACCTTTTCCTGCTGTACCAAGACTTTGTAAACTATAGTTCCCTAAGCTTGTGTAACCTGGTCCTGGCATCTGTGAGTTACCCCATGATTGTGTGTGTGTGTGTGTGTGTGTGTGTGTACTCACCTAGTTGTGTTTGCGGGGGTTGAGCTCTGGCTCTTTGGTCCTGCCTCTCAACTGTCAATCAACAGGTGTACAGGTTCCTGAGCCTATTGGGCTCTATCATATCTACACTTGAAGCTGTGTATGGAGTCAGCCTCCACCACATCACTGCCTAATGCATTCCATTTGTCTACCACTCTGACACTGAAAAAATTATTTCTAACTTCTCTATGACTCATTTGGGCACTGAATTTCCACCTGTGTCCCCCTAGTGCGTGTGCCCCTTGTGTTAAATAGTCTGTCTTTATCTACCCTGTCTGTTCCTCTGAGAATCTTGTATATTGTGATCATGTCCCCTCTAACTCTTCTGTCTCCCAGCGACGTGAGGTTTAATTCCCGTAGTCTTTCCTTGTAGCTGATGCCCATCAGCTCGGGTACTAGTCTGGTGGCAAACCTTTGAATCTTTTCCAGTTTAGTCTTATGCTTGACTAGGTATGGACTCCATGCTGGAGCCGCATACTGCAGGATTGGTCTGACATATGTGATATACAAAATTGTGAAATATTACTTACACATTACCTGTGGCTTTGTGTGTTTACTAGTTGTGTTTACTAGTTGTGTTTTTGCGGGGGTTGAGCTTTGCTCTTTCGGCCCGCCTCTCAACTGTCAATCAACTGTTTACTAACTACTATTTTTTTTTCTCTCTCTCTTCACACCACACACACACACACACACACACACACACACACACACACACACACACACACACACACACACACACACACACACACACCAGGAAGCAACCCGTGACAGCTGACTAACTCCCAGGTACCTATTTACTGCTAGGTAACAGGGGCACTTAGGGTGAAAGAAACTTTGCCCATTTGTTTCTGCCTCTTGCGGAATCGAACCCGCGCCACAGAATTACGAGTCCTGCGCGCTATCCACCAGGCTACGAGTGTGTGTGTGTGTGTGTGTGTGTGTGTATATATATATATATATATATATATATATATATATATATATATATATATATATATATATATATATATATATATATATATATATATATATATATATATATATATATATATATAATGTGTGTGTGTGTGTACATATATAAAATTGTGTGCCATCCAAAATGTTATTCGCAAAACCTGTCGAATTTGATATGCAATATCTGTGTTAGAAAACTTTGGCATTTGTATCGTAAAGTTTGCTGGGTAAGAAATCTCTCTCTCTCTCACTCTCACTCTCACTCTCACTCTCTCTCTCACTCTCTCTCTCACTCTCACTCTCACTCTCACTCTCACTCTCTCTCACACACACACACACACACACACACACACACACACACACACACACACCCACCCACCCACCCACACCCCTCCCTCCCTCCCTCCCTCCCTCCCGGACAGACAACAACGCCTACATGGCGTCCACTTCCTTGCCCGGACAAATGAGATGATTCAATAACGTGAGTGTGTGTTCGCTGAGTGAACATAACGAGTTCTTCCTCGTGTTCCTGCGACGTGAGAACCCCGCCCCCCCCCCCCCCCCCCACACTCACACCAGCCCCCACTACCCCCCTCCCCACTCTTCCCCCGCCCCCCACACTCACACCAGCCCCCACTACCCCCACCCCACTCTTCCCCCGCCCCTCCTCAACGTAACCCCGTCTAACATATGTACATTTCTAAGACAAATTCGTCGTTTAATGAATAATAATTTATTATGAATAATAATCAGCAGGCATCCAGAGTGGATCAGTGAGTGGATCAGTGAGTGGATCAGTGAGTGGATCAGTGAGTGGATCAGTGAGTGCATCAGTGAGTGCATCAGTGAGTGCATCAGTGAGTGCATCAGTGAGTGCATCAGCGAGTGCACTCACTCAGGTTGACCGGTGTTGGGATCAAATTAGTTAATACTAAATTGGTTCCCGGAGCGCCCGGGTCGACCAGATCTCCCAGTCGACCAGATCTCCCAGTCGATGTTTGTGTGCATCTGTATTGGTGTCTGTACATTTATCTGTCTCGTCCTCTGTCTCTCTTTCTCTTTCTCGGTAAGGGTCTGTCAGAATGTTTCTGGTTTGTTGAGAGCAAAGGAAGATAAGTAGCTTTTTGCCTAATTTTACCAAGATCGGTGTGTAATATTTTATATTAACAAAATAATAGATTTTTTAATGGGATGAGACGTTATCTAATTCATAGTGCCAATATATGTGCGTGTGTGTTGGAGGAGTATGGAGAGTGCGCGTGTGTGTTGGAGGAGTATGGAGAGTGCGCGTGTGTGTTGGAGGAGTATGGAGAGTGCGCGTGTGTGTTGGAGGAGTATGGAGAGTGCGCGTGTGTGTTGGAGGAGTATGGAGAGTGCGCGTGTGTGTTGGAGGAGTATGGAGAGTGCGCGTGTGTGTTGGAGGAGTATGGAGAGTGCGCGTGTGTGTTGGAGGAGTATGGAGAGTGCGCGTGTGTGTTGGAGGAGTATGGAGAGTGCGCGTGTGTGTTGGAGGAGTATGGAGAGTGCGCGTGTGTGTTGGAGGAGTATGGAGAGTGCGCGTGTGTGTTGGAGGAGTATGGAGAGTGCGCGTGTGTGTTGGAGGAGTATGGAGAGTGCGCGTGTGTGTTGGAGGAGTATGGAGAGTGCGCGTGTGTGTTGGAGGAGTATGGAGAGTGCGCGTGTGTGTTGGAGGAGTATGGAGAGTGCGCGTGTGTGTTGGAGGAGTATGGAGAGTGCGCGTGTGTGTTGGAGGAGTATGGAGAGTGCGCGTGTGTGTTGGAGGAGTATGGAGAGTGCGCGTGTGTGTTGGAGGAGTATGGAGAGTGCGCGTGTGTGTTGGAGTGAGATGTCCGCCAGTTCACTTGCTTTATTGGTAATCCCATCGATATTTGAGTACATTACCTTGAAGCTCACTTTCCTACATCCATTTTCACCCTCACTCCCCACAAGTGTAGTAAGTTGTTCCATGGTCACTGCTACTTGGGTAGGCTCATTCTTTTCACTGATGAGGTCAAATTCCTCCAAGGTTGCTTGGTTTGTTGCCTCCTGATTTAGTGCAGGGGCTTCTCCTTGTTCTATTGTGAAGACCTCCTGGAATCTCTTGTCGAGTTCTTCACACACCTCCTTGTCATTCTCTGTGTATCTGTCTTCCATGCAACGGTGTGTGCCCGCCTCTCAAGTGTGTGTGGGGGGGGGGGGAGGGGAGGGGGAGAGGGTAACGTGTGTGTGTGTGTAGGAGGGTGGGGAGTAAGGGAGGAGGCTGGAGACATATTGAGAGCATGAGGGAGTACAGCCTCGTCCTCTGCATGCTAAGATAGGTTGGACGAGTGTGGAAGGGGGGTAGGGGGATGGCTAAAGGGGGGGGGAGGTCCAGTGCCGTGTAGGACCTGCTGGTGGGGGGGGGTAATATCCCCAGCAGGTGGCATTTGTCAGCAGGACTGGGGGGGGGGAGGTTGGTCTTGGAACAGTGTGTTGTGTCGGGGAGGGGGAGGGGGTAGGGGAAGTTGTGGGGCTGGAGTGATGGGTAACGGGGGGGGTGGAGGTGGGGGGTAAGACAGTGGGGTTTCGTTAAAGTACTGCATTGCATGTAGGGAGTAAGGAAGGGTGTTGTGAAACGGGTTATTGTTTGTACAGGGTGAGAGGGGGGGGGGGTAGTAATTGTGTACATGTAGGGAGGGGAGGTTGTGTACATGTACTAAGGGACAGGGAACCCTAGGGGTGTGCGTGCGCGCAGGCGTACATTCACCTGGAATGCAAGAATTACCTTCCCTCAATGCTGTTACTTGTTAATTAACAACTGTAACATGTGAGTGTGTCTCAACACTCCTGCTGCTCCGCTTCTGTTATGCTGAAGAAATTCTTTCTCTTATCTTGTCTCACTTGGAATATTGGGGGATCGAACGGTGACCCTTCAGTAAGCGAGGCCTTCTCTGTACCGACTAAGTCCAACCATAATGATATAAGGTGTCATTAGCCATTCCGTATAATTGAGTTTCCTTAAGGACCAGCTAACGCAAACACTTACGAACCTATACATCTTTTCTCAATCTTTGGCGGCTTTGTTTCCAATTATTAAACAGCTAATGAGCTCCGAAGCACCAGGAGGCTGTTTATAACAACAGTTGAATGGGAAGTTTTCATGTTTGTAAACTGTTAAATAAATGTAGCCAAAGCCTTCAAAGATTGAAGAAATATGTACACGTTCGTAAGTGCTTGCGTAAGTGCTTTCGTGAATCTGACCTCAGACTTGCGGCATGTCTGCAGTTTTTCACTTTCCTTCAATGGTCTTACAGTTGAGAGTTCCAGATTTGTGCTGCAGACTCATGAGTGTGAGTCTGATACATGTATAGTTGGCCAAAGTTAGGGACAGGATGCCTGTTTGCTTACCGAGGTCGCCTTTGACCAATCACTGACCTTCCCCAGGTCGTAACCCTCTTACACAGTTATCTTACACCCGGATTTCTATTTACTACAAAGTGAAGAGATATATCAGGTGAAAGGAAACTTTTCTCAAACGCTTCTGAACTGCCGCAGTAATGAACCCGGGCGATTTTATTCTCGCAGACCACATCTAGCTTGGATATTTGTATCACCCTGAAAAAGGATGTGAAGTTATTCCGTTCCATTCCAGCTCTTTCCACTCCAATTTTGTCTCCTGATTGTTCGTCAAATCTGTCCATTCACCCTGTGTTACCCTTCTGTTCCATTCATACCGTCTCATTCCCCTGGACCATCCCGTTGATTAATTCTTCCTTTATCATCTCTTTAATCAAATCTTTAATCAGTTTTGCCTTTATTTTGATTCAGTAATTCTCTCTCGTTGATAATACTTATGGCCGAGTGCTCCCTCTCCCCTGGATATATCCTTCCCTGTCTCTATCACATCTATATTTGAAACTGTGTATAGAGTCTGCTTCCACCACTTCACTGCCTAATGCATTCCATCTGTTTCCCTGTAATGTAACCAAAAGGTTGTGCCTAGGATGCAAATATATCATCTGAACATATTTTTTAAATAAAAATATCTATTCATTATTTAACCAATTCTAAAGTCTATGGACTCGGCACCGAAGATTTCCAATCCAAAGTTTTCTTGAAAGTTAGGCATTGGAGCCCCAACTTCGTGAGGCTACTGGGACGGCTCCCATAACACTCCCAATAACATAACCATTAATCCTGTAAGGTTTAATGGCAATAGCCCCAAGTACCTGGTGTGGGAAAATTATCGGGAGTGATATAATGAGAACTACTACGGACTTGTACTGTATTAAATTAAAAAAAATTATTATTTTTTTTAAATTATTATTTTGTACTGTACTAAATTAAAAAAAATTATTATATAAAATAATACTGTTTGCAAAATTAATTCAACTAATGTCCCCAGCTAGGGTCGTAAATCCTAGGTCCTCTTTCCTAATGACAGACTGTGGGCAGTAAGGGGCAGGTGGGGTCCCTAAGGGTGAATGGAGATGTTGATTGAAGATAGACAATCCACCTGCAGACAATTCAACACATCAATTTGTATTGTTAATACAAGGATAATATTACATAAACTCAGTTCTAATAACTGAACACTGGTTCTGTTTAAATCTTGGATGTAAACATGTACACAGTCCGGCCTAGCACCATAACAGCCAATATTCATATACTAATGAACACAACAATTTGTATTATAGAGGTATGATGTATATGAATATGCAATCAAATGACCTTAAATGTGGTTCAAGTACTGTTAACTAAGTAAGCAATTGTTAACTTAATATAAATGATCAATTATAATAGTAATCTTGGTAATATCAGAATCATCGACCGTAAAAAGCCCAGTTCCCGCCCCCCCCCCCCCCCAGGGTACTGTGCTGACTCCAGTACTTTCTCTGTCTCATACCGAGACACAAGTACACAAACCATAGTACCGTCTCCGCCTTTACAGATGACACTAAGGTTTTATGACAATAGAAATTCTAGATGACACGCTTGACCTTGGAAACTGATTTAAACCAGGTCCTTCCCTGGGCCACAGAAAACATGATAAGTGAAGGCAAGGTCCAGTTTCTGCACTGTCCTAAAAACTACGAAATCAAAATAAAAACCACACTAAAAAAACGTAGTAAAAACTAAAGAAAAAAAATAGCCTCTGGGTAATCATATCTGATAACTAGCTATCAAGGAACACCATAGCGTAGTTGTCACAACTGCATGAATAATGAGAGGTTGAATAACAAGACACCATAGGTGCTAAACCATAGATGGTACTTCCTAAGCCACTAATCTTATCAAGATGAAATAATTTTGCACGCAAACAGTTCCATTCATAGCTGAAGAAATTGTTGATCTGATTGCATACAATTTCCCAGACATTACTTGGAGCTCAGGCGAGAGAAATACAAATGTAAATATTCACACACAGGAAAATATTAGAGGGACTGGTGCCAAACCTGCACACAGAAATAACTCCACTTGAAACCAGGAGACATGACAGCAAGTGCAAAATAGCCCCGTTGAAGAGCAAAGGTGCAATAGGTGCGCTGAGAGACAATTTTGTCAACATTAAGGACCCAAGACACACTCCCTCTAGAACACCAAGAATACAACTAGCCGACGTCTCAAGGTGTTGTGAAGGGAACTTGATAAACATCTCCAAAGTGTTCCTTTGTAACAGGAGTGTAACTCATGTGTCGGATTGAGAGCAGCGGCGTCTGACGGGACACACGGGACACAGGGGGGACATACGGGACACACGGGTCACAGGGGGGGACATACGGGACACAGGGGGGGACACAGGGGGGACACACGGGACACAGGGGGGGACATACGGGACACAGGGGGGGACATACGGGACACAGGGGGGGACATACGGGACACAGGGGGGGACATACGGGACACAGGGGGGGACATACGGGACACAGGGGGGGACATACGGGACACAGGGGGGGACATACGGGACACAGGGGGGGGACATACGGGACACAGGGGGGGACATACGGGACACAGGGGGGGACATACGAGACACAGGGGGGGACATACGGGACACAGGGGGGGACATACGGGACACAGGGGGGGACATACGGGACACAGGGGGGGACATACGGGACACAGGGGGGGACATACGGGACACAGGGGGGGACATACGGGACACAGGGGGGGACATACGGGACACAGGGGGGGACATACGGGACACAGGGGGGACATACGGGACACGGGGGGGACATACGGGACACAGGGGGGGACATACGGGACACAGGGGGGGACATACGGGACACGGGGGGGGACATACGGGACACGGGGGGGACATACGGGACACGGGGGGGACATACGGGACACAGGGGGGACATACGGGACACAGGGGGGGACATACGGGACACAGGGGGGGACATACGGGACACAGGGGGGGACATACGGGACACAGGGGGGGACATACGGGACACAGGGGGGGACATACGGGACACAGGGGGGGACATACGGGACACAGGGGGGGACATACGGGACACGGGGGGGGGACACACGGGACACAGGTGGACACACGGGACACAGGGGGGGACATACGGGACACAGGGGGGGACATACGGGACACAGGGGGGACATACGGGACACAGGGGGGGACATACGGGACACAGGGGGGGACATACGGGACACAGGGGGGGGACATACGGGACACAGGGGGGGACATACGGGACACAGGGGGGGACACACGGGACACAGGTGGACACACGGGACACAGGTGGACACACGGGACACAGGTGGACACACATGCTAACCATCCCCCCTCTGTACTCGTCTAATTGTGCTTGCAGGGGTTGGGTTTCGGCTCTTTATTCCCGCCTCTCAACTGTCAGTAAACTGGTGTACAGGTTCCGGAGCCTATCGGGCTCTATCATATCTACATTTAAAACTGTGCGTGGAGTCAGCCTCCACCACATCACTGTCTAATGCATTCCGTCTGTTAATTATGACACTGAAAAATTTATTAATAATGTCTCTATGACTCATTTGGGTACTTGATTTCTATCTGTGTCCCCAAGTGTGTGTGTGTGTGTGTCCCGTGTGTTAAATAATAGGGTCTTTTTCTACCCTATCAGTTCCTCTCAGAATCTTGTATGTCGTAATCATGTTCCCCTAACTCTTCTGTCTGGTGCTTCATACTCCACGATTGGTGATCTACATACTCCAATGCTTCCTATTGCTTAGGTACGCCCTTATCCAATGGAGCACCCTACCAATTACTCCTGCCTATTTCTACCTCCAATTTATGTATCAGTCTCTGATGGGGTACTGTGTCAAAAGCTTTCTAACAGTCTAAGAAAATACAGTCTGTCCATCCTTTTCTTTCTTGCTTAATCTTTGTCACCTGGTCGTAGAATTCTATTAAACAAGTAAGGCAAGATTTACCCTCCCTGAACCCATGTTGATGGTGTGTGACAAAGTCCCCTTATCTCCAGATGTGTTGCTAGGTATTCCTCACAATCTTCTCCATCACCTTGCATGGTATACACATTAGACACTGGCTTATAGTTCAGTGCCCCTTGCCTGTCACGCTTTTTGTATATTGGGACTATATTAGCTGTCTTCCATATTTTTGGTAGGTCTCCCATCTCCAGTCTCGATTGAAACGGTCTTGATTCATGCAGGTCGCCGTTCAATCCCCGACCGTCCAAGTGGTTGGGCACCATTCCTTTCCCACGTTCCATCCCAAAACCTTATCCTGACCCCTTCACAGTGCTATATATCCGTAATGGCTTTTCGCTTTCCCCTGAAAATTTCCTTCCCTTCCCCGTCTCCAGTGACCTACTATACACCATTAAAAGTGGCAAGTAAAGTGCTTCTGCACACTCTTTCAGTATCCAGGGAGATATTCCGTCAGGTCCAACAGCCTTTCTCACGTCCAATGTGTGTGTTAATAAATGTTAATAATTCCGTTATTAACATGACCTGCAAGGTGATAACGAAAGGAATTCCTTATTTTGCAGAAATCAATTTACGGCCATCATTTAGCCTGTGGCCGACATGCCTTTTCAGAACATAACAGTTTTCCCCAGAACTCGTTCTGCCAATCGCTTTACAACCAGGTTGCCAATTAGTGCTTGGTACCCAGGGGCTGATAGTGCAGGGACCGGGCCCTATGGCTCCACTCAGCCCAGGACTCGAACGCAGGTCATAATATAGCACCCGCGGTGACAACCCTGACAAACTGATACTTAGCCTGAACAGTGAGGACACAGCCAGGCCGACAGTGAGGACACAGCCAGCCAGGCCGACAGTGAGGACACAGCCAGCCAGGCCGACAGTGAGGACACAGCCAGCCAGGCCGACAGTGAGGACACAGCCAGGCCGACAGCGAGGACACAGCCAGGCCGACAGCGAGGACACAGCCAGGCCGACAGCGAGGACACAGCCAGGCCGACAGCGAGGACACAGCCAGGCCGACAGCGAGGACACAGCCAGGCCGACAGCGAGGACACAGCCAGGCCGACAGCGAGGACACAGCCAGGCCGACAGCGAGGACACAGCCAGGCCGACAGCGAGGACACAGCCAGGCCGACAGCGAGGACACAGCCAGGCCGACAGCGAGGACACAGCCAGGCCGACAGCGAGGACACAGCCAGGCCGACAGCGAGGATACAGCCAGGCCGACAGCGAGGACACAGCCAGGCCGACAGCGAGGACACAGCCAGGCCGACAGCGAGGACACAGCCAGGCCGACAGCGAGGACACAGCCAGGCCGACAGTGAGGACACAGCCAGGCCGACAGTGAGGACACAGCCAGGCCGACAGTGAGGACACAGCCAGGCCGACAGTGAGGACACAGCCAGGCCGACAGTGAGGACACAGCCAGGCCGACAGTGAGGACACAGCCAGGCCGACAGTGAGGACACAGCCAGGCCGACAGTGAGGACACAGCCAGGCCGACAGTGAGGACGCAGCCAGGCCGACAGTGAGGACGCAGCCAGACCGACAGCGAGGACGCAGCCAGGCCGACAGGGAGGACACAGCCAGGCCGACAGGGAGGACACAGCCAGGCCGACAGGGAGGACACAGCCAGGCCGACAGGGAGGACACAGCCAGGCCGACAGGGAGGACACAGCCAGGCCGGCAGGGAGGACACAGCCAGGCCGACAGGGAGGACACAGCCAGGCCGACAGGGAGGACACAGCCAGGCCGACAGGGAGGACACAGCCAGGCCGACAGGGAGGACACAGCCAGGCCGACAGGGAGGACACAGCCAGGCCGACAGGGAGGACACAGCCAGGCCGACAGGGAGGACACAGCCAGGCCGACAGGGAGGACACAGCCAGGCCGACAGGGAGGACACAGCCAGGCCGACAGGGAGGACACAGCCAGGCCGGCAGCGAGGACACAGCCAGGCAGACATACAGTGAGGACACAGCCAGGCAGACATACAGTGAGGACACAGCCAGGCCGACAGCGAGGACACAGCCAGGCAGACATACAGTGAGGACACAGCCAGGCCGACAGCGAGGACACAGCCAGGCAGACATACAGTGAGGACACAGCCAGGCCGACATACAGTGAGGACACAGCCAGGCCGACAGCGAGGACGCAGCCAGGCAGACATACAGTGAGGACACAGCCAGGCCGACAGCGAGGACACAGCCAGGCAGACATACAGTGAGGACACAGCCAGGCCGACATACAGTGAGGACACAGCCAGGCAGACATACAGTGAGGACACAGCCAGGCCGACAGCGAGGACACAGCCAGGCAGACATACAGTGAGGACACAGCCAGGCCGACAGCGAGGACACAGCCAGGCCGACAGCGAGAACACGAGGCCACAGTGAGAGGGAGGAAGGTCCTCCCAGCAGGTCAAGCGTGAGTGGCCCACTTTTTATTAGTCATTGTGTAGGGGTGAGCGTCGAGGCCCAGCTAATGTGGGGGCCCATGTGGTGTCTCTCCCCCAGCCACCCCCTCCGCTCCCTGTTGCTGCTTCAACTGCTGTTGAAGCAGCAACTGCTTCCTCAGCTGAAGTTTTGCAGCTGAGGAAGACAAGGCCAGACCAAAGCCCACACCAGACCAAGGCCCACACCAGACCAAGGCCCACACCAGACCAAGGCCCACACCAGACCAAGACCCACACCTGACCAAGGCCCACACCAGACCAAGGCCCACACCAGACCAAGGCCCACACCAGACCAAGGCCCACACCAGACCAAGGCCCACACCAGACCAAGCATCCCACCATGTGTACTGGTAACTCCCCTCCCCCCCCCCCCCCCCGCTCACCTGCTAATTCATAATACATACGTACTAATAATAAATGACGACAGGTTCGCCACACCAAAATCGAACTACAAATCTATATTACTGAGCCCAGCTAATGAACGAATCCCCAGATGTGAGGCTTACAAATCCGCAGCAGCAACAGCTGAAGCAGCAGTAGCAGCTGAAGCATCAGCAGCAGCAACAGCAGCCGCTGCTTGCTGCTGCGGATTTGTAAGCCTCACATCTGGGGATTCGTTCATTAGCTGGGCTCAGTAATATAGATTTGTAGTTCGATTTTGGTGTGGCGAACCTGTCGTCATTTATTATTAGTACGTATGTATTATGAATTAGCAGGTGAGCGGGGGGGGGGGGGGAGGGGAGTTACCAGTACACATGGTGGGATGCTTGGTCTGGTGTGGGCCTTGGTCTGGTGTGGGCCTTGTCTTACTTCTTGTGCTTTTATTACCCTTTGTGTCGAGGGAGGAACCCATATCTTAATGCGTTTCGGTCCATCACTAGCACCCTCCCGTGTGTACTCGCCTATTTGTGCTTGCGGGGATTGAGCTTTGGCTCTTTGGTCCCGCCTCTCAATTGTCAATCAACTGGTGAACAGATTCCTGAGCCTACTGGGCTCTATCATATCTACATTTAAAACTGTGTATGGAATCAGCCTCTACCACATCACTGCCTAATGCATTCCATCCGTTAACTACTCTGACACTGAAAAAGTTCCTTCTAACGTCTCTGTGGCTCATGTGGGTACTCAGTTTCCACCTGTGTCCCCTTGTTCGCGCCCCACCAGTGTTGAATAGTTTATCCTTGTTTACCCGGTCAATTCCTCTGAGGATTTTGTAGGTTGTGATCATGTCTCCCCTTACTCTTCTGTCTTCCAGTGTCGTAAGGTGCATTTCCCGCAGCCTTTCCTCGTAACTCATGCCTCTTAGTTCTGGGACTAGTCAAGTGGCATACCTTTGGACTTTTTCCATCTTCTTCTTATGCTTGACAAGGTACGGGCTCCATGCTGGGGCCGCATACTCCAGGATTGGTCTTACATATGTGGTGTACAAGATTCTGAATGATTCCTTACACAGGTTCCTGAACGCTGTTCTGATGTTAGCCAGCCTCGCATATGCCGCAGACGTTATTCTTTTTATGTGGGCTTTGTGTGTGTGTGTGTGTGTGTGTGTGTGTGTGTGTGTGTGTGTGTGTGTGTGTGTGTGTGTGTGTGTGTGTGTGTGTGTGTATTCACCAAGTTGTATTCACCAAGTTGTGTTTGCGGGGGTTGAGCTTTGCTCTTTCGGCCCGCCTCTCAACTGTCAATCAATTGTTTACTAACTACTTTTTTCTTTTCTCCACACACACACCCCAGGAAGCAGCCCGTGACAGCTGACTAACTTCCAGGTACCTATTTACTGCTAGGTAACAGGGGCACTCAGGGTGAAAGAAATTTTGTCCATTTGTTTCTGCCTGGTGCGGGAATCGAACCCGCGCCACAGAATTACAAGTCCTGCGCGCTATCCACAAGGCTACCAGGCCCCTGTGCGCGCGCGTGTACCACCCCTGTTAAATAAGCTATCCTTATCTGCCCTTTCAATTCCTCTGAGAATTTTGTATGTGATGATCATGTCTTCCCGAGCTCGTCTGCCTTCCAGTGTGTGAGGTGCAGTTCCCGCAGCCGTTTTCGTAACTCATGCCTCTTAGTTCTGGGACTAGCCAGTGAGTGGCATACCTCTGAACTTTGTCCAGCTTCGTCTTGTGCTTGACAAGGTACGGGCTCCATGCTGGGGCCGCATACTCCAGGATTGGTCTTACATATGTGGTATACAAGGTTCTGAATGATTCCTTACACAGGTTTCTGAAGGCATTTCTTACGTTATCCAGCCTTGCATACGCCGCTGATGTTATTCTTTTGATGTGGACTTCAAGAGACAGGTTTGGTGTGATATCAACTCCTAGATATCACCTCTGTCCGTTTCATGAAGGACTTAATCTCCCATTCGGTATCCTGTGTCTGGCCTCCTATCTCCTCCGCCTAGTTTCAGTACCTTACTTTTACTTGGGTTGAACTTTAGTAGCCATTTGTTGGATCATTCCATCAGTTTGTCTAGGTCATCTTGTAGTCTCATACTATCTTCCTCTGTCTTAATCCTCCTCATAATTTTTGTATCATCAGCAAATATTGAGAGGAACGAGTCTGTACCCTCTAGGAAATCATTTACATATATCAGAAACAGTATTGGTCCAAGGACTGAACACTGAGTAACTCCACTGGTGACACCTCGCCACTCTTGAAACCTCAGCCCTCACAGTGACTCGCTGTCTTCTGTTGCTTAGGTACTCCCTTATCCATTGGAGTACCTTCCCTTTCACTCCAGCTTGTGCACTAGTCTCGTATGTGGTACTGTGTCAAAGGCTTTCTGGCAATCCAAAAATATGCAGTCTGTCTACCGCCTCTTTCTTGTCAGATTTTTGTTGCCTGGTAGGAGAACTCAATTAATCCTGTGAGGCAGGACTTACCATCCCTGAACCCATGTTGATGTTGTGATACAAAGTTCTTCCGCTCCAGATGTTCCTCTTTTTTTTTTTTTTTTTTTTTTTTTTTTTTTTTTCCACAAAACTTCTCCGTCAACTTCCATGGAATGCATGGTAGGGACAATGCTGTCTGTACCCCTTCTTATATATCGGGACTACATTTGCCGTCTTGAAATTTTTTTGGCAGTTGTTATCAGTGATTTGTTATACACCATGGAGAGTGGCAGGCACAGTGCTTCTGCTCCTTCCTTTAGTATCCATGGGGAGATTCCATCCGGGTCTGTAGCCTTTTTCATGTCCAATTCTAGCAGATGCTTTCTCACATCCTCAATGGTAATCCCGAACTCCTCTAGTGGTGCCTAGATAGATATTCTCTCTTATCTCTGGGACTTCCCCTTGCTCTGATGTAAAGACCTCCTGGAATACTACCTTCAATTTCTTATTGAGTTCCTCGCACACTTCCTTGTCTTTTGTAGTGAAACTGTCTGCCCCTATCCTCAGTTTCATTACCTGTTCCTTCACTGTTGTTTTTCTCCTGATGTGACTGTGCAGCAATTTAGGTTAAGTCTTTGCCTATTTGCTATGTCGTTTTCATGTTGCCCTTCTACCTCTCTTCTCACCCTGACGTATTCATTCCTGGCTCTCTGGTATCCTTCTCTGCTCTCATGTGTCCTGTTATTTCTATATTTATGTGTGTGCGCTCACCTATTTGTGCTTGCGGGCGTTGAGCTCTGGCTCTTTGGTCCCGCCTCTCAACCGTCAATCAACAGATGTACAGGTTCCTGAGCCTATTGGGCTGTATCATATCTATACTTGAAACTGTGTATGGAGTCAGCTTCCACCACATCACTACCTAATGCATTCCATTTGTCAACCACTCTGACACTAAAAAAGTTCTTTCTAATATCTCTGTGGCTCATTTGGGCACTCAGATTCCACCTGTGTCCCCTAGTGGGTGTGCCCCTTGTGTAGCCTGTCTTTATCTACCCTATCAATTCCCTTCAGAATCTTGAATGTGGTGATCATATCCCCCAACTCTTCTGACTTCCAGCGAAGTGAGGTTTAATTCCCGTAGTCTCTCCTCGTAGCTCATACCTCTCAGCTCGGGTACTAGTCTGGTGGCAAACCTTTGAACCTTTTCCAGTTAAGTCTTATCCTTGACTAGATATGGACTCCATGCTGGGGCTGCATACTCCAGGATTGGCCTGACATATGTGGTAAATAAAGTTCTGAATGATTGTACTCACCTAATTGTGCTTGCGGGGGTTGAGCTCTGGCTCTTTGGTCCCGGTGTGTGTGTGTGTGTGTGTGTGTGTGTGTGTGTGTGTGTGTGTGTGTGTGTATTTGTGTGTGAGAGAGAGAGTGATTAAGTGAGTTAGGTATTGTTACCCGCCAAACTTTGTGAGGTGTTGAGTGCATTACCAGCCACTGGCTATAATAACATGAGTGGGGGAAGTTATCCTCACCCGGGGAGTGGCCAATCACAGCTGTACTCACCTAGTAGTGCTTGCTGGGGTTGAGCTTCGGTTCTTTGGTCCAGATTTTTTTTATTCTTCGGTTCTTTGATGACATCCTCTGAAATGCTAATCAACTGGTGTACAGGTTCCTGAGCCTACTGGGCTCTATCATATCTACATTTAAAACTGTGTATGGAGTCAGCCTCCACCACATCACTCCCTAATGCATTCCATCTGTTAACTACTCTGACACTGAAAAAGTTCTTTCTAACGTCCATGTGACTCATTTGGGTACTCAGTCTCCACCTTGTTTCAACTTGTTCGTGTACCACCGGTGCTAAAATGTCTTGATTCTTCTCAAAATGTTATCATCATCATCATCAAACACTGAGAAGAATGAGACGGCTGGAAGATCATTTACATGTCACAAACAGGAAGGGTCCGAAAACAGAGCCCTGTGGGACTCCGCTGATGACCTCACACCATTCTGAGGTCTCACTCCTCGCAGTAATGCTCTGCTTCCTGTTGCTTAGGTACTCCCTTACCCTCGGGAGCACCTTACCACTTACTCCTGCCTCTTTGTCCAACTTCTGCAAGTTGTGCGTGCATAAGGGCGTGTGTTTGTGGGTGTTTTGTGTGGGGGTATTTATATATTTATTTACAATTTGAACCTGAAGGATCGGGTTTTAGCTCTTGGACCCCGCCTTTCTAACAGCGTTCTAATGTTCTAACAAAGACAGATACACACCTGTGTGTGTGTGTGTGTTGGGGGGGGGGGGGGGCATGATCACCATATACAAGATTTTCGAAGGAATTGATAAGGTGGATAAAGACACAAGGGGCACACCCACTAGGGGAACGCAGGTGCATATTGAGTGTCCAAATGAGCCATTAAGACGATATAAAAAAAATTTTTACGTCAGACTAGTTAATAAATGGAATGCATTAGGATGTGATGTGGTGGAGGCTGACGCCATACACAGTTTTAAGTGTAGATATGATATGAGCTGCCCCGACCAGCCTATGTCCGTCCTGTACCCCAGACCATTTCTCCTGCGAATTTGCGTGAGACTAACTCAAAGCGTCTGGCCTCCAACTTTGAACAGACAGATGATTTTAGAACTTCCCACCAGCAAAATATTTGAAAAATATATAAAAAAAATCTTTAAAAGTATGAAAAATTATGCACGGATCTCTAAAAAATTAATAAATTTCCTAATCACCATGGTTGACCTGGGTAGCGTAAACAGGTCATTCTCCCACAGCTCCAAAGACTTTCTCAAAGCCAAATGGAAACTATAATATTTTTGAAATATTTCACACTGCTAGGCTCGTCTTATCACCAAACCTCCCACACGCCAATGGGAAACTTCTATATTATTTTTATATGAGAGGTGGAGGTAGTGAAGAGAGAGACAGAATGAGACACGCTAACATAGAGAGATTGACACACTAACATAGAGAGATAGACACCCTAACAGAGAGAGAAAGACACCCTAACAGAGAGAGAAAGACACCCTAACAGAGAGAGAAAGACACCCTAACAGAGAGAGAAAGACACCCTAACATAGAGAGATAGGCACACTAACATAGAGAGATAGGCACACTAACATAGAGAGATAGGCACACTAACATAGAGAGATAGGCACACTAACATAGAGAGATAGGCACACTAACATAGAGAGATAGGCACACTAACATAGAGAGATAGGCACACTAACATAGAGAGATAGGCACACTAACATAGAGAGATAGGCACACTAACATTGAGAGATAGGCACACTAACATTGAGAGATAGGCACACTAACATTGAGAGATAGGCACACTAACATTGAGAGATAGGCACACTAATATAGATAAATAGACACACTAACATTGAGAGATAGACACACTAATATAGAGAGATAGACACACTAACATAGAGAGATAGACACACTAACATAGAGAGACATAGAGATACAAAGAGCAACATAGGCCTACTGAGAGAGACAGGGTGAGAGAACCACCACCTTAGAGACAACAATAACAGAGGTCGACGTTGAGATAGAGACAGGAAGAGAACGAAGGAGAAGGGGGGGGGGAGAGGGAGGTTTCAAGTGAATGAAAGAGATAGAGGGAGACAGATGGAGAGGGTCGGAAGAGGAGAGGAAAGGCGAAAGAGGGAGGAGATTGGGGGAGAGGATGGAAGGGGCGACGGGGGTGAGACGAGGAGGGAGAGAAAGTTGAAAACGGGGGGAATCGAAAGAGGGGTGGGAGATTGGAAAAGAGGGGGGGGGAGAGAGAGAGAGAGAGAGAGAGAGAGAGACCTGGGTGCAGGTGGAGAGGCGGGGATTGGGATAGATGGTGTACTCACCTATTTGTGCTTGTGGGGGTTGAGCTCTGGCTCTTTGGTCCTTCCTCTCAACTGTCAATCAACAGGTGTACAGGTTCCTGAACCTATTGAGCTCCATCATATCTACACTTGAAACTGTGTATGGTGTCAGCCTCCACCACATTACTCCAATTGTCAACATTCCATTTGTCAACCACTCTGACACTAAAAAAGTTCTATCTAATATCTCTGTGGTTCATTTGGGCACTCAGTTTCCACCTGTGTCCCCTAGTGCGTGTGCCCCTTGTGTTAAATAGCCTGTCTTTATCTTCCCTATCAATTCCTTTGAGAACCTTGAATGTGGTGAACATGTCCCCCCTAACCCTTCTGCCTTCCAGCGACGTGAGGTTTAATTCTCGTAGTCTCTCCTCATAGCTCATACCGTGTGAGTGAGCGTGTGCGCATGCGAGCTCGTAAGCTGTTTAACTGAACAGATATTCTGAATATTGTAATATTTTCGTGAAACAAAAAATCCAACCCAGAAACTTGAGAATGAAATTAAAAATGGAACTTAAATCCGTCATTCATGGTAATCTTTCCCAGAAACGTGACCTGGCCTGACCAGGCAGCCGCTATTAAGGAAATTATCCCTGGCAGTCTCTGTGCAGTACAATAAGACCCGGACATGCCATTCTTGGGAGATTAAGTTAGATGTCTGTGAAGCAGCTCTTGGAATAATACAATGGAGAGCTGTGAGGAAGCTGCGAGATCTCTGCCACTCACAAGATCAGGTACCAACCCCACACTGGTGTTAGACTTAGGCTTGTACTATCATGTGCATGTAAATAAACATTTCTTTGCTTGTGGGGGGGGGGGGGAAGGGATTGAATCTTGCTTTGTTTGCGTAAAAACTTTACCTACATAAAAAATTAGGTTACCTAAAACAAATCTTCCCTAATTAAAAAATAACTCTTACGTTAAAAATTACTCTTCTCTTACCTATGTAAATAAATAACTTCCCTTACCTATGTAAAAAAATAACTCTACCCTTACCTACGTAAACAATGTTGTTAAATAAAACCAAAAAACCGTAAAAAAACTATCTTTGCTAAATAAGCAAGAAGAATGTTGTTGATGTGTAAGATGAGTGGTGTTGATGGTGAGACAATCACCAGGAGAGAGCACTAAGCCAAGACCACGCTATACCACCTGGCAGGGTTATAAGGATAACGCCCTGGAATATAAGGACGGAACGCAGCGCAACTGCTTGAATCATCGGGAATCGAGCGCCGACCAGCAAGGGGCTCGGCTGTCGCGAAAATATATTTTGTGCTGTGTAAAAATAATAACAAAAAGAAGAACAAGGGCAGGGCTGAACAGAAAAGCACTGTTCCCCCCTTCCTCCTCCCCCCCCCCCCTCTTCCAACCCCCCCCCCTCTTCCTACCCCCCCTTCCCCCCCTCCCTCCTACCGTCCAGTTCACTAATGACTTGACATGTGATGTATCAGGTAAGTATTTCTTCATAGCTCCCCCCCCCCCCCCACAGCTCTGGGGCGAACACTCTACCTCACCACAACACATTTTCTAGTTCCCTTTTGGGCTTTTTGAGATGGGGGGGGGGGGGCCCACGATGGGGGGAGGAGGGGGTTGGGGGATAGGGAGGGGTGGGGGTTATGAGTATGTTGGGGAAGGGGCAAGGGATGGGAGAGGAAGAGTACAGGATGATGGTGTGTGCTGGCCGGTGATAACCAAGAAAACGCTTTTTAACTTTTAATGTCCAAACTTATTGTGTGTTAAAGTTGGTGAGCGTTCATATGTCACCTGGCTTGGTTTACTTCCCCCTGTATCACAGGCGGGTGTGGCTTGGTTTACTTCCCCCTGTATCACAGGCGGGTGGGTGTTCTTCATTGTGTTCTTTTACTTAAGGTGCTCCTCTATGGTGTTCCCTCTCAAGGTGTTCCTCTATGGTGTTCTTCCCTCAAGGTGCTCCTCTTTGGTGTCCTGGTGTTTTCTCAAGGTGGTGTGGTGGTTTTCACACCTGGTGGTGTGGTGGTGTCTCAAGGTACACCTCTATGGTGTTCAGGTCAGGGGGTTCACCTCTCAAGGTGCTTCTCCAAGGTGTTCTGGTCTAGTGTTTTTTCCCCTCAACACCAGGTGACTGTAGATTAAGAGCCGGACCATTGAGCTGAAACTCAACCTCAGCACTCACAATTAGTTACACACACACACACACACACACACACACACACACACACACACACACACACACACACACACACACACACACACACTTATGGGGTAAGGGGTTACCCTAGATGAAAGACTATCAGATATAGAGGTGACAGCAGAGGAGGTAATGAAACAGTTGACAACTCTAGATGCAACTAAAGCAGTTGGACCAGACAAAGTATCACCGTGGATACTAAAAGAAGCAGCACAGGCCCTCAGCGTGCCTCTGGCAATGATCTTTAATGAGTCGCTTATGTCAGGAGAATTGCCCAGTTGCTGGAAGAAGGCAAATGTCGTGCCGATCTTCAAGAAAGGTGATAGGGAGGAGGCACTTAACTATAGACCTGTATCACTGACAAGCACCCCCTGTAAAATACTGGAAAGAATAATTAGGCTACGACTGGTTGCACACCTGGAGAACATTAGGTTTGTGAACAAACATCAACATGGGTTCTGGACAGGGAAATCGTGCCTAACAAACCTGGAATTCTATGATAAAATAACGAGGATAAGACAGGACAGAGATGGTTGGGCAGACTGCATATTTCTGGACTGCCAAAAAGCCTTTGATACAGTACCGCACATGAGACTGCTGTTCAAGCTCGAGAGGCAGGCGGGGGTGGGGGGAAAGGTCCTAGCATGGATAAGGAACTACCTAACAGGAAGGAGCCAAAGAGTTACGGTAAGGGGCGAGAAGTCGGACTGGCGAACAGTAACAAGTGGAGTACCACAAGGATCGGTGCTGGGACCAATTCTATTTCTTGTATATGTTAACAACATGTTTACAGGCGTAGAGTCCTACATGTCGATGTTTGCGGATGACGCAAAGTTGATGAGAAGAGTTGTGACAGATGAGGATTGCAGGATCCTCCAAGAGGACCTGAACAGGTTGCAGAGATGGTCAGAGAAATGGCTACTGGAATTCAACACGAGCAAATGTAAAGTTATGGAAATGGGACTAGGAGATAGGAGACCAAAGGGACAGTACACAATGAAGGGGAACAGCCTACCTGTAACGACGCGTGAAAGAGACCTGGGGGTGGACGTAACACCTAATCTATCTCCTGAGGCACATATAAATAGGATAACGACAGCAGCGTACTCTACACTGGCAAAAGTTAGAACATCATTCAGAAACCTAAGTAAGGAGGCATTTAGGGCGCTTTACACTGCCTACGTAAGGCCAGTCTTAGAGAATGCCGCCTCATCATGGAGTCCCCATCTGAAGAAGCATATAATGAAACTGGAAAAGGTTCAGAGGTTTGCAACGAGACTCGTCCCAGAGCTACGAGGGATGGGGTATGAGGAGCGCCTGAGGGAACTGAGCCTTACGACACTAGAAAGAAGAAGGGAGAGGGGGGGACATGATAGGAACGTATAAGATACTCAGAGGGATTGACAGAGTGGATATAGACGAAATGTTCACACGGAATAGTAACAGAACGAGGGGACATGGATGGAAGCTTGAAACTCAGATGAGTCACAGAAATGTTAGGAAGTTTTCTTTTAGCGTGAGAGTAGTGGGAAAATGAAATCCACTTCAGGAACAGGTTGTGGAAGCAAATACTATTCATAATTTTAAAACCAGGTATGATAGGGAAATGGGACAGGAGTCATTGCTGTAAACAACCGATGCTCGAAAGGCGGGATCCAAGAGTCAATGCTCGATCCTGCAGACACAACTAGGTGAGTACAACTAGGTGAATACACACACACACACACACACATACACACACACATACACACACACACATACACACACACACATACACACACACACATACACACACACACATACACACACACACACACACATACACACACATACACACACACACATACACACACACACACACACACACACACACACACATACATACACACACACACACACACACACACACACACACACACACACACACACACACACACACACACACACACACACCTGTTGATTGACGGTTGAGAGGCGGGACCAAAGAGCCAGAGCTCAACCCCCGCAAGCACAACTAGGTGAGTACAACTAGGTGAGTACACACTCTGTCCCCTGCAGCCCATATCAAGAGGATAACATCAGCGACATATGCCAGGTTGGCTAACATAAGAACGGCATTCAGAAACTTGTGTAAGGAATCATTCAGAACTTTGTATACCACATATGTCAGGCCAATCCTGGAGTATGCAGCCCCAGCATGGAGTCCATATCTAGTCAAGGATAAGACTAAACTGGAAAAGGTTCAAAGGTTTGCCACCAGACTAGTACCCGAGCTAAGAGGTATGAGCTACGAGCAGAGGCTACGGGAATTAACTTCGCTGGAAGACAGAAGAGTTGGGGGGGACATGATCATCACATTCAAGATTCGCAAGGGAATCGATAGGGTAGATAAAGACAGGCTATTTAACACAAGGGGAACACGCACTAGGGGACACAGGTGGAAACTGAGTGCCCAAATGAGCCACAGAGATATTAAAAAGAATTTTTTAGTGTCAGAGTGGTTGACAAATGGAATGCATTAGGAAGTGATGTGGTGGAGGCTGACTCCATACACAGTTTCAAGTGTAGATATGATAGAGCCCAATAGACTCGGGAATCTGTACACCTATTGATTGACAGTTGAGAGGCGGGAACAAAGAGCCAGAGCTCAACCCCTGCAAGCACAATTAGGTGAGTACACACAATTCACAACGTCACTAAACTGAAATGTATTAGAGTACCCGAACCTAACCTAACCAAGGCCCCACGAATATAAAACGGAATATCACGTCAACTTTGCGAGGTGCTATGATATTCAGTACATCATTTGTTGGTCTTAGGGGTGGGATTTATAGGTCAAAATGTTCTAGAGAACATTCCTAAAGAACTAGAATGTTCTAGAGAACGTAGTATTTCAGAGAACGGGTTGGGTAGAAATTGTGGGGGATGAGATTGGGGGAGTTGGGTATAAGGGGGGTCGGCATGGTATATGGTGGGGGGGGGGAGTATGAGAGTGCACTCATGGTGGGTGTGGAGAGGCTGTAGGAGAGAGAGAGAGAGAGAGAGAGAGAGAGAGAGAGAGAGAGAGAGAGAGAGAGAGAGAGAGAGAGAGAGAGAGGGAGGGAGGGAGGGAGGGAGGGAGGGGCCCCAGGCATGAATATGGGTCTCCTCTAGTCCTTCCATTGCACCTCTCTGGCTGTATAAAAGGAATTTAATAACTTGTGGCCAACATGAGAAGGGGGAGGAGGAGGAGGAGGAGGAGGCAGCGTTCAGTGACCAGCGGTGACTCTTCCTCCTTCTCCTCCTCCTCTTCCTCTTTTCAACATCGCTGACACACCGGCTCCGACCGGGAGCCGGTCGGCCGAGCGGACAGCACGCTGGACTTGTGATCCTGTGGTCCTGGGTTCGATCCCAGGCGCCGGCGAGAAACAATGGGCAGAGTTTCTTTCACCCTATGCCCCTGTTACCTAGCAGTAAAATAGGTACCTGGGTGTTAGTCAGCTGTCACGGGCTGCTTCCTGGGGGTGAAGGCCTGGTCGAGGACCGGGCCGCGGGGACACTAAAAAGCCCCGAAATCATCTCAAGATAACCTCAAGATGACACCCTCTCCTTTCCTTGTAATTGTTTTATAAACGGTACTAAGAGCTCTCCCTCCCACAGCTCATTGTATGAAGGCTTAGAACTCTCCCTCCCACAGATCATTGTATGAAGGCTTAGAACTCTCCCTCCCACAGCTCATTGTATGAAGGCTTAGAACTCTCCCTCCCACAGCTCATTGTATGAAGGCTTAGAACTCTCCCTCCCACAGATCATTGTATGAAGGCTTAGAACTCTCCCTCCCACAGCTCATTGTATGAAGGCTTAGAACTCTTCCTCCCACAGCTCATTGTATGAAGGCTTAGAACTCTCCCTCCCACAGATCATTGTATGAAGGCTTAGAACTCTCCCTCCCACAGCTCATTGTATGAAGGCTTAGAACTCTCCCTCCCACAGATCATTGTATGAAGGCTTAGAACTCTCCCTCCCACAGATCATTGTATGAAGGCTTAGAACTCTTCCTCCCACAGATCATTGTATGAAGGCTTAGAACTCTCCCTCCCACAGATCATTGTATGAAGGCTTAGAACTCTTCCTCCCACAGATCATTGTATGAAGGCTTAGAACTCTCCCTCCCACAGATCATTGTATGAAGGCTTAGAACTCTCCCTCCCACAGATCATTGTATGAAGGCTTAGAACTCTCCCTCCCACAGATCATTGTATGAAGGCTTAGAACTCTCCCTCCCACAGATCATTGTATGAAGGCTTAGAACTCTCCCTCCCACAGATCATTGTATGAAGGCTTAGAACTCTCCCTCCCACAGCTCATTGTATGAAGGCTTAGAACTCTCCCTCCCACAGATCATTGTATGAAGGCTTAGAACTCTCCCTCCCACAGATCATTGTATGAAGGCTTAGAACTCTCCCTCCCACAGATCATTGTATGAAGGCTTAGAACTCTCCCTCCCACAGATCATTGTATGAAGGCTTAGAAGTCTCCCTCCCACAGATCATTGTATGAAGGCTTAGAACTCTCCCTCCCACAGCTCATTGTATGTAGGCTTAGAACTCTCCCTCCCACAGATCATTGTATGAAGGCTTAGAACTCTCCCTCCCACAGATCATTGTATGTAGGCTTAGAACTCTCCCTCCCACAGATCATTGTATGTAGGCTTAGAACTCTCCCTCCCACAGATCATTGTATGAGGGCTTAGAACTCTCCCTCCCACAGATCATTGTATGTAGGCTTAGAACTCTCCCTCCCACAGATCATTGTATGAAGGCTTAGAACTCTCCCTCCCACAGATCATTGTATGAGGGCTTAGAACTCTCCCTCCCACAGATCATTGTATGTAGGCTAAGAAGGAACACAACCCACCAACCAATCAGGAGATCAATTCGGCTCTTCTTCACCCTCCGATCTCCAGAGCTGAAGATATTTCATGTCGTTCCTTCTTTAACAGTAAGTACTGAGAGTAACTATAGAACTAGCAAGGTCTTGTGTGTATAATGAACGGTGAAGAACGTTCACACGAGGCGTTCAGCGAGGGAACGACGCCCACTCTCACTTGGGTCTTCTGGTATGTGAAAAGACTATAGGGTCTAGTGGGCCTGACGGTTGAGTGGACATCGCTCGGGATTCCTAGTCCCAAGGTTTTGGGTTCTATCCCCCAGTTAAGGCGGAAATAAATGGACAGAGTTTCTTTCGCCCTGATGCACCAGTTCACCTAGCAGTAAATAAGTACATGTGGATTAGACAGCTGCTACGGGCTGCTTCCTGAGGGTGTGTGTAACAAAATGGAGGCCTTGTCGAGGACCGGGCCGTGGGGGGGCGCTAAGCCCCGAAATCATCTCAAGATAATCTGAAGATAAGATAACCCCGTTCACCACTTGTCCCCCTCACTTTCACCACCTGTCACCCTCACTTTCACCACCTGTCCCCCTCACTTTCACCACCTGTCCCCCTCACTTTCACCACCTGTCACCCCCCACTTTCACCACCTGTCACCCCCCACTTTCACCACCTGTCACCCCCCACTTTTACCACCTGTCCCCCTCACTTTCACCACCTGTCCCCCCTCACTTTCACCATCTGTCACCCCCCACTTTCACCACTTGTCCCCCTCACTTTCACCACCTGTCCCCCCTCACTTTCACCACCTGTCCCCCCTCACTTTCACCACCTGTCCCCCCTCACTTTCACCACCTGTCCCCCCTCACTTTTACCACCTGTCACCCCCACTTTCACCACCTGTCACCCCCACTTTCACCACCTGTCACCCCCACTTTCACCACCTGTCACCCCCACTTTCACCACCTGTCACCCCCACTTTCACCACCTGTCACCCCCACTTTCACCATCTGTCACCCCCACTTTCACCAACTGTCACCCTCACTTTCACCACCTGTCCCCCCTCACTCTCACCACCTGTCCCCCCTCACTTTCACCACCTGTCCCCCCCCCCACTTTCACCATTATTTTCCTTCCTTGGTCAGCAACTCTTCCTCACCACACACATTCCCTACCCAACCACTTGGGCTGGACGGTAGAGAGACGGTCTTGCTTGGTGCAGATCGGCGTTCAATCCCCGACCGCCCAAGTGGTTGGGCACCATTCCTCCCCCCGTCCCATCCCAAATTCTTATCCTGACCCCTTCCCTGTACTGTACATAGTCGTAATGGCTTGGCGCTTTCCCCTGACAGTTCCCTTCCTCTTTCTCCCACTCCCCCTATTTCTACCTCCTCACTGTTCCTTCGTGTCCCCGTCTCATTACCCTTTTCCATTTACCCTCGCCCTTCATTCTTCTTCCCACTTCTTCCTCATCCCCTCCTTTCCACTTCCTCTCATTCCCCTTCCCTCCTCCCCCTCATTCCTCTTCCCCCTCCCCCCCTTATTCTTCTCCCATCATCCCTCATTCCTCTCCCCCTCATTCTTCTCTCCCTCTCCCTCATTCTTCTCCCTCTCCCTCATTCTTCTCCCTCTCCCTCATTCTTCTCCCTCCTTCCCCCTCATTCCTCTCCTCCCCCCTCATTCCACTTACCAATCCCACATCATTCCTCTCTCCCTCATTTCTCTCCCCCTCATTCCTCTCCCCCCTCCCCCTCATTTCTTTATCCCTCCTCCTCATTCTTCCCCCCCCCTCCCACTCATTCTTCCCCTCCCTCCCCCTCCCCCTATCCCCCCTCCCTTCCCCTCCCCCTATCCCCCCTCCCCACCCCAGCCTTGGCACCTCGTCGAAAGCTCTAAAATATTACAAGTCCACGACTCTTGATTGAACCTTGGACTCTGCATAACAGAATGGGCTTAAGCGTTACCCTGGAGTCCGTCGCCAAAATGAGCTCTTATGACTATGTACATAAGGTCGCCGAGGGGTTGAATAAAGTTGATTTACATGCGCCCCACTTCCCCCGTCCTGACGAGAGCAGCCGTCCATCCCAGCCGAAGAATTTTCATTTCATTTTCATTTCACTTTTTCATTTCATTTTCTCGACATCTTAAACACGCGCAGGTTATTGAAAACTCCGTGTCGCGAGCCGTCCAGTATTATGGGGGGGGGGGGGGGGGTGCGTGGCCGGCCGTGCCTGTCTGTCCTTGGCCGCTCTGGGTCTGTCTCTGGCCTCGCAGTACGTGGCTGGCCGTGCCTCCCCTCGTTTAAGTACGTCGTTGGCCGTGATTACTGGTCAAGTACGTGGCCAGCTGGTTAACTAGATCATTGTACGTGATTCTGGCCGGTTGTACCCGTCCATTTGTGACATTCAGACCACTCTTAAGCGCCTAATACACCGTCGTATTTTGACGTATTCTCAACCTAAGGCCACAAAAATGGTCGTACTAGAAAATGGAAGCGACTCGCGAAATTTACGTACTGTTCCGCTTTCTGTTTTAGGTCCTCTGGTAGGTTAGGATCGGCCACGTTAGTACGACAGTTTCTTGACGATGGGAAACCTTAGGAGGACGGGCAGCCTACGCGACGGTCGCTTCAACTGCTGCTGACAGTTTGCTCAGGCAGCCAGACGGGTCAGTCAGCAATAGGATAAAGTCGATTTTGCCAATTAAGTGGTAACAGTTAGTCTTGCTGCATGGTCTAGCACTAGATAAATAGCTGACGGTCATTTCCAGTAAGCAGTGATTGAAAGTACTGTTCGAACAGCGACATGATCTATTGAATTAGACGTGCAAGACGCTAGTGCTCTCTAGAGTGGAGTACTGCTGCACACTGACAGCACCTTTCAAAGCTGGAGAAATTGCTGACCTGGAGAGCGTGCAGAGATCCTTTACTGCTAGGAGATATTCACATATGGGACTAATAGAACAAGAACTCGGCAATGTGATGTTATAGTGGCCAGAATACGCCTGGGATATAGACGTATCTGGCAGCTTTCTCAAAACCCAAATGTCGAGTACACAATGTGTCAACTTTGTGAAAGAGAAAACATGCACTCTTGAACATTATATTGTAGAATGTCCCATATTGACTGACTTTCGCCCTCCTGGGCTGAGGTATTCTGAACTCTGTAATTACTAAATGAGTACTGGAACACCTAGTATATGAGGCCTAGTATAATACATATATATATACTATATTAGGCCTCAGCATGTATTAGGCCTAGGATGATTAGGTTAGGTTTTATTAGCAACACAAATTAAGCCTTTTCCGGTTTGTCCAAAGTCGACAGGTACCAACTTCTACTGTCTAACTGTCCACTACGTCAAAATATGACCGGTGGACTACCTAGTCCGGTCGGCTGAGCGGACAGCACGCTGGACTGTGATCCTGTGGTCCCGGGTTCGATCCCGGGCGCCGGCGAGAAACAATGGGCAGAGTTTCTTTCACCCTATGCGCCTGTTACCTAGCAGTAAATAGGTACCTGGGTGTTAGCTGTCACAGGCTGCTTCCTGGGGGTGGAGGCCTGGTCGAGGACCGGGCCGCGGGGACACTAAAACCCCGAAATTATCTCAAGATAACTTCAAGATCTCATCTCTCAAGATAGTCACAACAAGAACTGTCTAACCAGGAGGACGGGCTGGAACAAGCCCACCTGACCAATAGGGAGGCCGCTGATCACTTGTCCGATAATGCTAAACAGTATATTGACTACAATTACACGGCGGGAAAACCAAGAGTTTGGCCGATCATCTGGTCGTTAGTGGCAAATTGCAGTTCAGCGGTCACGGTGGTTCTTGTTCAGTCACTTTCTTGCCCACGTTCCTCTATGTCTTCTTTACCGTAATATACGGGGAAAGTTTCCCCCGTGTCCTGTAGCTTGGGGGACCATTCTGTAGCGGGGGAAAGGGGGGGGGGAAAGAGACAGAATTATCAAGGGCCAAGCCAATACGACTATATAGCACTGGGAAGGAGGATCAGGATAAGGATTTAGGATGGGACGGAGGGGGGTGGGGGGAGGAATGGTGCCCAACCACTTGGATGGTCGGGGATTGAACGCCGACCTGCACGAAGCTAGACCGTCACTCTACCGTTCAGCCCAACTGGTTGGACTGGGGAGGGGGGAAGAGTATCATTCTGTAACGGGGAAGGGAATGACATTCAGTATCTTTTTATATATAATATTCCCAAGTGGGCCCCGAGTCTATGGCTGGCTATATGAACTCACTAAACTATATGTGTAACAAATCTCTCACCCTGTCCATGGAGGACAGAAGAAAATGTATATATGCTGGTTAGCATTGTAAATGTGTGGCCACGTCTGTGGTAGACAAAAAACGGTGGTGTGAGTGTGTTGAGGAGAGAGTGTTGACCTCAGTAAGGTTATGACCCGTCTGAGTCCACCACAGCCCAACCAATCCTCTCCTAACCCACCCTAACCAAAATGAGATCCAATTTACGTTGTATATGATGTGAACCAGGTGTGACGTCACCATGACGTGACAGTGGTCATACTGGGGCAGGTTTTAGACCCCTACTTGAGGAGGCCCAAGACCTGTCTTCCATCCCGTATTCTCCGTTCAAAACAGCAACTGTTAAGCTTAACCTGAGACGTACCAACCCAAGCAACCCACCTAACCTATCGAGGCCAATGCAGTGAAAACGTTAATATTTATGGCGGTTTGATATTTACTAATGCGTTGCATTTTTAACGGATTGGTTAATTCCGTGACGAAATACGAAGTACTAAGTGAGAGGACAGGTTGGTTATTTTCAGGTTTTGTGGAAAAATGGTTGAAGAGGTTGTTGTGGCGTGCAAGAGGTAGCTGGCAGTGTGGGAGACCAGCGTTACCCACTGCTCCCCTCCTACAGCTTCCCGCTACTTTCGAATGATGCACGAAACCTGTGCATCTTTTTATTAATCGGGGCGGCTTTGTTTACATTTGATAAACCTCGGTGAAACGACCATAGTGTGAGTGTATAGTGATGTGAGTGTACATGCACTCATGTGTGTACACTGAGTGTGTGTACATCAGTGTACGTACACTTGTGTACAGCATGAGTGTAGTCGTTATAGTCTGGCTTTCACTCTTCACCGGCACCATTGTAGTGTCCAGAGGCGCCATAGGCCTATTGTCGCCTGGCTACACATGTATATATGTGTATAACCATTCTTATTCTTTTTGGGTAGGTTAGGCCCCCATCTCCGCTGTGTGTGTGTGTACTCACCTAGTTGTACTCACCTAGTTGTGCTTGCGGGGGTTGAGCTCTGGCTCTTTGGTCCCGCCTCTCAACCGTCAATCAACAGGTGTACAGGTTCCTGAGCCTATTGGGCTCTATCATATCTACACTTGAAACTGTGTATGGAGTCAGCCTCCACCACATTGCTTCCTAATGCATTCCATTTGTCAACCACTGTGTGTGTGTGTGTGTGTGCGTGCGTGCGTGTGCGTGCGCGTGTGCGTGCGCGTGTGCGTGCGTGTGCGCGTGCGTGTGCGTGTGTGTGTGTGTGTGTGTGTGTGTGTGTGTGTGTGTGTGTGTGTGTGTGTGTGTGTGTGTGTGTGTGTGTGTGTGTGTGTGTGCGCGCGCGCGCGTGCGTGTACTCACCTAGTTGGGCTAACATGGGTTGAACTTCGACTCTTCAGTCCCGCCTCTCAACTGTCAATCACACGTGTGCGCACGAGTGATTGTAACCATCTTGGCTCTTCAGGTGTCTAGGTGTGTCATCACCTGTTAATCATTACCCATCCTGTGGGGTGACGGTGGCACTCCCCCTCCCCCCTCCGTGTTTCTCTGGCAGCTTCGTTAGTGGCACCTGCGCCACCTGGGAGCAAGACCAGGCACCGCAGCCTCCCATTATCTCGCTGTCGCAGGTGGCTTTACCCTGGCACCTGGCACCTGTGGCGGTAATGAGCTGTCTCTTGCTCCCCTCACTCACCTGCCTCGGCTGCCAGCACACCTGCCCCCCCCCTCGTTGTTTCCCCCCCCCCCTCGTTGTTTCCCCCCCCCCCCCCCACTGTAGGCTCTGTGGATGGGATATTTCCCTCACTATAGGCAGAATGGGAGAGATATTTCCCCACTATGGGAAATGTGAGAGGGATATTTCCCTCACTGTGGGCTGTGTGGGTGGGATATTAGTGCTCTGTACTCTGCCTTCCTATCTTGAGGTTATCTTGAGATGATTTCGGGGCTTTAATGTCCCCGCGGCCCGGTCCTCGACCCGGCCTCCACCCCAGGGAAGCAGCCCATGACAGCTGACTAACACCCAGGTACCTATTTTACTGCTAGGTAACAGGGGAATAGGGTTAAAGAAACTCTGCCCATTGTTTCTCGCCGGCGCCCGGGATCGAACCCTGGACCACAGGATCACAAGTCCAGTGTGCTGTCCGCTCGGCTCGACCGGCCTTCCCTGCAGATCTGAACTCAAAACTCTTGAGGTTTGTCCATTTATCTAATTACCTTTTTATCTATCTTATCTTTATCTATCTTCTATCTTATTTTATCTATCTATTGTCCTCTATTGTACCCTTCGTCCTCTTGACATAAAGCTCGCCTTTCCACCAACTAACACTCTTCCCGCTAATCTGGTTCACACTGCTCCTCCTGCTTCTAATGCTGTTGATGTCTGCTCTACTTCCTGTTGCTCTTGTCCTCTCCAATACTTTGGTGAAACTGGCCGTGCAGTAAATGACAGACTTAAGGAGCACAAAAGATGTGTTTAGTCTGCAGACACAAACAATGCTCTCGTCTGTCATGTTAGGGATTCTAATTATCATATTGATTGGTCTTCTAAAATAATCTTTCCTGCCTCTACCCAGACGCCGTCTTGTTGACCCGGCTCCGATACACCCAACATGAACCTGAGTCCTGGCTTTGTTGCTCTTCCCTGCCACAGTACATACTCAAATGTTGAAAGTTTTTTGATGAACGTGACATGACTTAAGCCCCCTTTTTTCTCATTGTTTCGTTCTCTTATTTGTCTTACGTCCCCCATTTTTACTCCTATTATTACCCCCTTACACCCATTTTTTACACCAATCCCTTTCGTACTTTTCGCCTTGCTCTTACCTCCCTCAAAGTTTTCCTCCTCCTTTCTCATCTTTCTCTTGTCTTACTTAATGCCTTTGCTTCGCTCGACTCACCACTTGATGAAACGAAGGACGAAACGTCGTCCAGGACGGTCCAAGACTGACCGAAATGTCGTCACCTCATCATGTAGTATGTGGTTTGGTCAACATTGTAACCTATCCACCGCTGCCCACTGGATGGGGGGCGGTGTGCAGGACAAACATATCAATTGTGACACTAGCTCTCCACATATGTCAGTTGCTTAATTTAGAAACTGTACTTGTAGTCGGTCTCGAACCCATTGTTGATGAGACGATGTATATTGAATTTTGTAACTAGCTCATCAAGATTGTAACTTGCTTAGCTAAATGAATTGTGGGGTTCAGTCCCTTAGCCCATTATGTGCCTCTGTAACCCTTTCCACTACCGCCCTCAAGATGGGTATGGGGTGCATGATAAATTATCTAACTAGGTTAACCATGCGAGTTTTCATGGTAATTTGAAAAGTCAAACTTCATTTCCAAGATGCACATTTCATCACTGAACACCAGGTTTTTGTCACTCATCTGTATTCATGTCCCATTTGCAATATCATGCTGTCTGTTATCAGACAAAAATGGAGCCTGAAATTGCAAGTGCTTGAAGCTTTGAACCAATCCACAAGGGCTGTGACGAGGATTCGAACCTACGTCCGAGAGCATCCCAGACGCTGCCTTAATCGACTGCTTGAAGCTTTGCTAGGAGTCCAGAGTGCCATACCCGATCGAAGGCTCCTGCAGTGTCCAGTGTAACAACACGTCTATTTTGTATTCATCCAGTGCCCGATGCCACTTAGTTTCAGCAAGAGGTCAACAACAGAACGACTTTTCTTAAAACTAAATTCATAACCACATAGTAACCAATGATGGTTAAAAAATGTTCTCATTTGCTGAGAAATTCTCATTTTTTCCCCCAGCAATTGAAAGCAGTGACACTTGCCTGTAGAAACCGAAAAGTGAATGGCTTTTGCTTTCGTGGACTGGACCTGTATGTGCCTGGGTAAGAATCCTTGAGCTAGGCGGAGTTGGTAGATTCGTTCTCAGAGGTAAGAACATGGAACATAAGAATGAAGATACCTGCAGAAGGCCTATTGGCCCATACAAGGCAGCACCTATTGACATTATCTGACCTCACTGGCTTTCCCGTGCCCAATGGCCCAACCACTTGGGGTAGACGGTAGAGCGACGGTCTCGCTTCATGCAGGTCGGCGTTCAATCCCCGACAGTCCAAGTGGTTGGGCACCATTCCTTCCCCCCGTCCCATCCCAAATGCTTATCCTGACCCCTTCCCATTGCTATATAGTCGCAATGGCTTGGTGCATTCTCTCTCTGATCCCTTCCCTCCCCGTGTCCAGTAGATGGTAGAACTCATCTTGTTGATTAATTACTTGAGTAGACTTTGACACAGTACTTGACTCACGCTGTGAAGGTTGCTGTTGTGGCTCAGGCACTGATCTTCTCTATGTTGCTGTTGTGAGTACTAGGACACCATTTACACAAGCCATTCTCTTGTTTAGATAGTAGTTTATGAAACAATGTGCACCATTGTACAAAGATTGATGTTCTAAGCAATTAGTAGAACTTTGTACTATTCACTTTATAGAGTCGAAAAAATTAAGCTAAAAAAAGCTATTTTAAATATTACTATATTACTAGGCCTAGAATAGCGCACATATGTACTATATTAGGCCTCAGATAGCGTGTATTAGGCCTAGGAAGGTTAGGTCAGGTTACTTTAGTTTTTCTTTACAACACAAGTAGGAAATAGTTTCCGGTTTGTGCCACTCAATAGTACCGATTTCTACCATATAATTTCGTTGTAGGTCGGTATATATATACTGTGGTGCTCATCGTTACTATAAGTACTGCCACAACAGGCTGATGGACTGCTCTTACATCTCCTCCAGACCTTGTTCTTGCCTCCAGCAGCCACCTGGCTGTGACTGCCAGACCCTGGCTGACCAGGTGTGTTACTGCCGGCCAGGAACCTGCTGCTGCTCGAGGTCCAGAATGTGACTGGCGAAGGCATGTGTTTAGCTGTTTACATCGCCCCTGGAACAAGGCATTCCAGTCAGTGGCTCAGTGCCGAGACCTGACCGGCTTCGTGTCCCAAAGCCAGAATGTCTTAGTTGATTCTTCACCCCGATCTCACGGAATAAGTAGTGTAGTGAAGACTGGTGATCTGATGAGCCTACGTGTCTCAACGGTCTGCGATGGACTATACTTGCAGGTCAACCAGTTACAACAACATCAAGGGGAACAACCTGCAATATGAGGCGGAAACGTCACAATATTTTCCAGGTCCAAGACTGGTAAGAGGTCATCATAGTCCCTCTGGCTGACACTGGTCGAGGTCATCATAGTCCCTCTGGCTGACACTGGTCGAGGTCAAGATGTGTGTTTGTCCAGACCAGACTATGAACAGTGTGTGGACACAGGACACTGGCACCAATGTGTGGACACAGGACACTGGCACCAATGTGTGGACACAGGACACTGGCACCAATGTGTGGACACAGGACACTGGCACCAATGTGTGGACACAGGACACTGGCACCAATGTGTAGACACAGGACACTGGCACCAATGTGTAGACACAGGACACTGGCACCAATGTGTAGACACAGGACACTGGCACCAATGTGTAGACACAGGACACTGGCACCAATGTGTAGACACAGGACACTGGCACCAATGTGTGGACACAGGACACTGGCACCAATGTGTGGACACAGGACACTGGCACCAATGTGTGGACACAGGACACTGGCACCAATGTGTGGACACAGGACACTGGCACCAATGTGTAGACACAGGACACTGGCACCAATGTGTGGACACAGGACACTGGCACCAATGTGTGGACACAGGACACTGGCACCAATGTGCGGACACAGGACACTGGCACCAATGTGTAGACACAGGACACTGGCACCAATGTGTAGACACAGGACACTGGCACCAATGTGTGGACACAGGACACTGGCACCAATGTGCGGACACAGGACACTGGCACCAATGTGTAGACACAGGACACTGGCACCAATGTGTAGACACAGGACACTGGCACCAATGTGTAGACACAGGACACTGGCACCAATGTGTGGACACAGGACACTGGCACCAATGTGTGGACACAGGACACTGGCACCAATGTGTGGACACAGGACACTGGCACCAATGTGTAGACACAGGACACTGGCACCAATGTGTGGACACAGGACACTGGCACCAATGTGTAGACACAGGACACTGGCACCAATGTGTAGACACAGGACACTGGCACCAATGTGTGGACACAGGACACTGGCACCAATGTGTAGACACAGGACACTGGCACCAATGTGTAGACACAGGACACTGGCACCAATGTGTGGACACAGGACACTGGCACCAATGTGTAGACACAGGACACTGGCACCAATGTGTGGACACAGGACACTGGCACCAATGTGTGGACACAGGACACTGGCACCAATGTGTGGACACAGGACACTGGCACCAATGTGTGGACACAGGACACTGGCACCAATGTGTGGACACAGGACACTGGCACCAATGTGTGGACACAGGACACTGGCACCAATGTGTGGACACAGGACACTGGCACCAATGTGTGGACACAGGACACTGGCACCAATGTGTGGACACAGGACACTGGCACCAATGTGTGGACACAGGACACTGGCACCAATGTGTGGACACAGGACACTGGCACCAATGTGTGGACACAGGACACTGGCACCAATGTGTAGACACAGGACACTGGCACCAATGTGTAGACACAGGACACTGGCACCAATGTGTAGACACAGGACACTGGCACCAATGTGTGGACACAGGACACTGGCACCAATGTGTAGACACAGGACACTGGCACCAATGTGTGGACACAGGACACTGGCACCAATGTGTAGACACAGGACACTGGCACCAATGTGTGGACACAGGACACTGGCACCAATGTGTAGACACAGGACACTGGCACCAATGTGTGGACACAGGACACTGGCACCAATGTGTAGACACAGGACACTGGCACCAATGTGTGGACACAGGACACTGGCACCAATGTGTGGACACAGGACACTGGCACCAATGTGTAGACACAGGACACTGGCACCAATGTGTGGACACAGGACACTGGCACCAATGTGTGGACACAGGACACTGGCACCAATGTGTAGACACAGGACACTGGCACCAATGTGTGGACACAGGACACTGGCACCAATGTGTAGACACAGGACACTGGCACCAATGTGTGGACACAGGACACTGGCACCAATGTGTAGACACAGGACACTGGCACCAATGTGTGGACACAGGACACTGGCACCAATGTGTAGACACAGGACACTGGCACCAATGTGTAGACACAGGACACTGGCACCAATGTGTAGACACAGGACACTGGCACCAATGTGTAGACACAGGACACTGGCACCAATGTGTAGACACAGGACACTGGCACCAATGTGTAGACACAGGACACTGGCACCAATGTGTAGACACAGGACACTGGCACCAATGTGTAGACACAGGACACTGGCACCAATGTGTGGACACAGGACACTGGCACCAATGTGTAGACACAGGACACTGGCACCAATGTGTAGACACAGGACACTGGCACCAATGTGTGGACACAGGACACTGGCACCAATGTGTAGACACAGGACACTGGCACCAATGTGTAGACACAGGACACTGGCACCAATGTGTAGACACAGGACACTGGCACCAATGTGTAGACACAGGACACTGGCACCAATGTGTAGACACAGGACACTGGCACCAATGTGTAGACACAGGACACTGGCAGCAGTGTGAGTGTACACAGTGGACACTGGCAACACAGGACAGTGTTGAGGGTGTCCTGCTCATCTACACTGGTCTACACAGTGGCAGTCACCCCTCATATTATGACACGTGTGTGCTCCCCCTCACTTACCATAGAGGGGGAGAGAGGAACTGTGTGTGCCGTGACTCCCATTCATCTTGTCTCTTGTGCCTCCCAGCGTTATTGGCTTGTTGTCTGTATCGGAAGTGTGGGAGGTGCAGGCCAGGATTGGTATAGTGGTGAGTACACTCGCTCTTGCTCGCTCTCGATCTTGCTCGCTCTCGCTCTTACTCTTGCTCGCTCTCTCTTGCTCTTTCTCGCTCTTGCTCGCTCTCTCTCGCTCTTTCTCGCTCTCCCTCGCTCTCGCTCTCCCTCGTTCTCGCTCTCGCTCTCCCTCGCTCTCGCTCTCTCTCGCTTGCTCTTGCTCGCTCTTGCTCGCTCTCGCTCGCTCTTGCTCGCTCTCGCTCGCTCTTGCTCGCTCTTGCTCTCGCTCGCTCTTGCTCTCACTCGCTCTTGCTCGCTCTCACTCGCTCTTGCTCGCTCGCTCCCTCTCTCTCTTGATCTCTCTCGCTTGCTCACGGCTGAGTGGACAGCGCTTGATGGTTGTAGTCCTAATGGCCCGGGTTCGTTTCCCGGCCGAGGCAGAAAGAATCGGACATATTTTTCACGCTGATGCCCCTGTTCACCTAGCAATAAATAAGTATCTGGGAGTTACGGGCTGCTTTCTGGGAATATGTGAGCGTGTGTTAGAGAGAAATATATGTAGTAGACATAATAGAGGAAAAATATATTGGATAGAAAGGCGGGGTCCAAGAGCTAATAGCTCGATTCTGGAGACACAAATACTAAATACACTCATACACAAGTGTGTGCGGGGGGGGGGGTTATACTTGCACGCGCGTGTGTGGGCGAGTGGTGGCGGTAAACAGGCCGTCGAGTCGCTAAGATTTTCAGTAAACCTCTTACAAAATTCTCCCAGAATGTCACAAAGACACATTTTCATTTCATATCGCCGAGGCTTTCAGGCAGAATGTAAATTTTACATGTTCAGTAGCGACTCCCGACTGGTCAAAGGGGCGGTGGTGGGGCGGGCGGCGGCGCCACCGTCCCGGGAAATCAAATTACCCAACATTTCAAAAACTCACAACAGTGAACAACCATTAATCAAAATGACCCCTCACCCCCCCCCAAGCTTTCCCTTACTGCCCCCCTCACCCTTCGCTTTCCCTAATCCCTCGTTTCCCCTCATCCTTCTCACTCCTCGGGCTCTAACCCTCGCCTATCCACCTCTCACCCCTTACCCATTCTACCCCATTACACTCAACCTTCTTTCCCTTACCCATTCCCTCTCTTACCCTCTCCCATCTCTCAAGGCTCTCACCCCCCTTACCCTCCCCACCAGAACCTAACCTCACCGGTCCTCACCCCCCCCCCCTACCTTCTCCCCCTACCTTCTCCCCCCCTACCTTCTCCCCCCCTACCTTCTCCCCCCCTACCTTCTCCCCCCCCTACCTTCTCCCCCCTTACCTTCTCCCCCCCTACCTTCTCCCCCCCTACCTTCTCCCCCCCTACCTTCTCCTCCCCCCTACCTTCTCCTCCCCCCCTACCCCCCCTACCTTCTCCTCCCCCCCTACCCCCCCTACCTTCTCCTCCCCCCCTACCTCCTCCTCCCCCCTACCTTCTCCTCCCCCCCTACCTTCTCCTCCCCCCCTACCTTCTCCTCCCCCCTACCTTCTCCTCCCCCCTACCTTCTCCCCCCTACCTTCTCCTCCCCCCTACCTTCTCCTCCCCCCTACCTTCTCCTCCCCCCCTACCTTCTCCCCCCCTACCTTCTCCCCCCCTACCTTCTCCCCCCCTACCTTCTCCCCCCCCCTACCTTCTCCCCCCCTACCTTCTCCCCCCCCTACCTTCTCCCCCCCCTACCTTCTCCCCCCCTACCTTCTCCCCCCCCTACCTTCTCCCCCCCCTACCTTCTCCCCCCCTACCTTCTCCCCCCCTACCTTCTCCCCCCCCTACCTTCTCCCCCCCCTACCTTCTCCCCCCCCCCCTACCTTCTCCCCCCCCCTACCTTCTCCCCCCCCTACCTTCTCCCCCCCTACCTTCTCCCCCCCCTACCTTCTCCCCCCCCTACCTTCTCCCCCCCCTACCTTCTCCCCCCCTACCTTCTCCCCCCCTACCTTCTCCCCCCCTACCTTCTCCCCCCCTACCTTCTCCCCCCCTACCTTCTCCCCCCCTACCTTCTCCCCCCCTACCTTCTCCCCCCCTACCTTCTCCCCCCCTACCTTCTCCCCCCCTACCTTCTCCCCCCCTACCTTCTCCCCCCCTACCTTCTCCCCCCCTACCTTCTCCTCCCCCCCTACCTTCTCCTCCCCCCCTACCTTCTCCTCCCCCCTACCTTCTCCTCCCCCTACCTTCTCTCCCCCTACCTTCTCCCCCCCTACCTTCTCCCCCCCCTACCTTCTCCCCCCCCTACCTTCTCCTCCCCCCTACCTTCTCCTCCCCCCTACCTTCTCCTCCCCCCTACCTTCTCCTCCCCCCTACCTTCTCGCCCCCCTACCTTCTCGCCCCCCTACCTTCTCGCCCCCCTACCTTCTCGCCCCCCTACCTTCTTCTCCCCCCCTACCTTCTCCTCCCCCCCCTACCTTCTCCTCCCCCCCTACCTTCTCCTCCCCCCCCTACCTTCTCCTCCCCCCCTACCTTCTCCTCCCCCCCTACCTTCTCCTCCCCCCCTACCTTCTCCTCCCCCCCTACCTTCTCCTCCCCCCCTACCTTCTCCTCCCCCCCTACCTTCTCCTCCCCCCCTACCTTCTCCTCCCCCCCTACCTTCTCCTCCCCCCCTACCTTCTCCTCCCCCCCTACCTTCTCCTCCCCCCCTACCTTCTCCTCCCCCCCTACCTTCTCCTCCCCCCCTACCTTCTCCTCCCCCCCTACCTTCTCCTCCCCCCCTACCTTCTCCTCCCCCCCTACCTTCTCCTCCCCCCCTACCTTCTCCTCCCCCCCTACCTTCTCCTCCCCCCCTACCTTCTCCTCCCCCCCTACCTTCTCCTCCCCCCCTACCTTCTCCTCCCCCCCTACCTTCTCCTCCCCCCCTACCTTCTCCTCCCCCCCTACCTTCTCCTCCCCCCCTACCTTCTCCTCCCCCCCTACCTTCTCCTCCCCCCCTACCTTCTCCTCCCCCCCTACCTTCTCCTCCCCCCCTACCTTCTCCTCCCCCCCTACCTTCTCCTCCCCCCCTACCCTTCTCCTCCTCCCCCCCTACCTTCTCCTCCCCCCCTACCTTCTCCTCCCCCCCTACCTTCTCCTCCCCCCCTACCCTTCTCCTCCCCCCCCTACCTTCTCCTCCCCCCCTACCTTCTCCTCTACCTTCTCCTCCCCCCCTACCTTCTCCTCCCCCCCTACCTTCTCCTCCCCCCCTACCTTCTCCTCCCCCCCTACCTTCTCCTCCCCCCCTACCTTCTCCTCCCCCCCTACCTTCTCCTCCCCCCCTACCTTTCTCCCCCCCTACCCCCTCCCCCCCTACCTTCTCCTCCCCCCCCCCCCTCCCCCCCTACCTTCCTCCCCCCCCTACCTTCTCCTCCCCCCTACCTTCTCTCCCCCCTACCTTCCCCCCCTACCTTCTCCCCCCCCCTACCTTCTCCCCCCCTACCTTCTCCCCCCCCTACCTTCTCCCCCCCCCTACCTTCTCCCCCCCCTACCTCTCTCCCCCCCCTACCTTCTCCCCCCCCTGCCTTCTCCCCCCCCCCTACCTTCTCCCCCCCCCTACCTTCTCCCCCCCCTGCCTTCTCCCCCCCCCTACCTTCTCCCCCCCTACCTTCTCCCCCCCCCCCTACCTTCTCCCCCCCCTACCTTCTCCCCCCCCTACCTTCTCCCCCCCCCCTACCTTCTCCCCCCCCTACCTTCTCCGCCCCCTACCTTCTCGCCCCCTACCTTCTCGCCCCCTACCTTCTCCCCCCCTACCTTCTCCCCCCCCTACCTTCTCCCCCCCCCCGCTTCCTCACAACTTTATCCACAACATTTATATTTCCATGGTGTAGTGTGGTGGAGAGCCGTGTTCTGTTGAGTGGGTGGTGGAGAGCCGTGTTCTGTTGAGTGGGTGGTGGAGAGCCGTGTTCTGTTGAGTGGGTGGTGGAGAGCCGTGGTCTGTTGAGTGGGTGGTGGAGAGCCGTGTTCTGTTGAGTGGGTGGTGGAGAGCCGTGTTCTGTTGAGTGGGTGGTGGAGAGCCGTGTTCTGTTGAGTGGGTGGTGGAGAGCCGTGTTCTGTTGAGTGGGTGGTGGAGAGCCGTGTTCTGTTGAGTGGGTGGTGGAGAGCCGTGTTCTGTTGAGTGGGTGGTGGAGAGCCGTGTTCTGTTGAGTGGGTGGTGGAGAGCCGTGTTCTGTTGAGTGGGTGGTGGAGAGATGTGTTCTGTTGAGTGGGTGGTGGAGAGCCGTGTTCTGTTGAGTGGGTGGTGGAGAGCCGTGTTCTGTTGAGTGGGTGGTGGAGAGCCGTGTTCTGTTGAGTGGGTGGTGGAGAGCCGTGTTCTGTTGAGTGGGTGGTGGAGAGCCGTGTTCTGTTGAGTGGGTGGTGGAGAACCGTGTTCTGTTGAGTGGGTGGTGGAGAGCCGTGTTCTGTTGAGTGGGTGGTGGAGAGCATCAGTGTTCGGTTGAGTGAGGGTGGTGAACAGCACCAGGATTCGGTTGAGAGTGATAGCGGATTATTGCCACTATAGTGGAATTATGAATAGTGGAATATGGGTGTGGTTGGTTACACCGGGTGTAGGCGTGATCGACGGTTAATACCGGCTAAAGCGGGTGTAGCCCCCTGGCTAAAGCAGGTGTAGCCCCCTGGCTAAAGCAGGTGTAGCCCCCTGGCTAAAGCAGGTGTAGCCCCCTGGCTAAAGCAGGTGTAGCCCCCTGGCTAAAGCAGGTGTAGCCCCCTGGCTAAAGCAGGTGTAGCCCCCTGGCTAAAGCAGGTGTAGCCCCCTGGCTAAAGCAGGTGTAGCCCCCTGGCTAAAGCAGGTGTAGCCCCCTGGCTAAAGCAGGTGTAGCCCGCCCTCTGGATAAAGCAGGTGTAGCCCGCCCTCTGGCTAAAGCAGGTGTAGCCCGCCCCCTGGCTAAAGCTGGTGTAGCCCGCCCCCTGGCTAAAGCTGGTGTAGCCCCCCCCTTGCTAAAGCAGGTGTAGCCCCCCCTGGCTAAAGCTGGTGTAGCCCCCCCTGGCTAAAGCTGGTGTAGCCCCCCCTGGCTAAAGCTGGTGTAGCCCCCTGGCTAAAGCAGGTGTAGCCCCCCCCCTGGCTAAAGCAGGTGTAACCCCCCCTGGCTAAAGCTGGTGTAACCCCCCTGGCTAAAGCTGGTGTAACCCCCCCTGGCTAAAGCTGGTGTAACCCCCCCTGGCTAAAGCTGGTGTAGCCCCCCCTGACTAATGCGGGTGTAGCCCCCCTGACTAAAGCGGGTGTAGCTCCCCCCCTGACTAAAGCGGGTGTAGCTCCCCCCCTGACTAAAGCGGGTGTAGCCCCCCCAATGACTAAAGCGGGTGTAGCCCCCCCTGACTAAAGCGGGTGTAGCCCCCCTTGACTAAAGCGGGTGTAGCCCCCCTGACTAAAGCGGGTGTAGCCCCCCCTGACTAAAGCGGGTGTAGCCCCCCCTGACTAAAGCGGGTGTAGCCCCCCCTGACTAAAGCGGGTGTAGCCCCCCCTGACTAAAGCGGGTGTAGCCCCCCCTGACTAAAGCGGGTGTAGCCCCCCCTGACTAAAGCGGGTGTAGCCCCCCCCCTGACTAAAGCGGGTGTAGCCCCCCCCTGACTAAAGCGGGTGTAGCCCCCCCCCCTGACTAAAGCGGGTGTAGCCCCCCCTGACTAAAGCGGGTGTAGCCCCCCCCTGACTAAAGCGGGTGTAGCCCCCCCCCGACTAAAGCGGGTGTAGCCCCCCCCCGACTAAAGCGGGTGTAGCCCCCCCCCTGACTAAAGCGGGTGTAGCCCCCCCCTATGACTAAAGCGGGTGTAGCCCCCCCTGACTAAAGCGGGTGTAGCCCCCCCTGACTAAAGCGGGTGTAGCCCCCCTGACTAAAGCGGGTGTAGCCCCCCCTGACTAAAGCGGGTGTAGCCCCCCTGACTAAAGCGGGTGTAGCCCCCCCCTGACTAAAGCGGGTGTAGCCCCCCCCCTGACTAAAGCGGGTGTAGCCCCCCCCTGACTAAAGCGGGTGTAGCCCCCCCCCCCTGACTAAAGCGGGTGTAGCCCCCCCCCCTGACTAAAGCGGGTGTAGCCCCCCCCTGACTAAAGCGGGTGTAGCCCCCCCCTGACTAAAGCGGGTGTAGCCCCCCCCCCCCTGACTAAAGCGGGTGTAGCCCCCCCCCTGACTAAAGCGGGTGTAGCCCCCCCCTGACTAAAGCGGGTGTAGCCCCCCCCCCTGACTAAAGCGGGTGTAGCCCCCCCCCCCCTGACTAAAGCGGGTGTAGCCCCCCCCCTGACTAAAGCGGGTGTAGCCCCCCCCCCTGACTAAAGCGGGTGTAGCCCCCCCCCTGACTAAAGCGGGTGTAGCCCGTCCCTGACTAAAGCGGGTGTAGCCCCCCCCCCTGACTAAAGCGGGTGTAGCCCCCCCCCCTGACTAAAGCGGGTGTAGCCCCCCCCCCTGACTAAAGCGGGTGTAGCCCCCCCCTTGCTAAAGCAGGTGTAGCCCCCCCTGGCTAAAGCTGGTGTAGCCCCCCCTGGCTAAAGCTGGTGTAGCCCCCTGGCTAAAGCAGGTGTAGCCCCCCCCCCCCTGGCTAAAGCTGGTGTAACCCCCCCTGGCTAAAGCTGGTGTAACCCCCCCTGGCTAAAGCTGGTGTAACCCCCCCTGGCTAAAGCTGGTGTAACCCCCCCTGGCTAAAGCTGGTGTAACCCCCCCTGGCTAAAGCTGGTGTAACCCCCCCTGGCTAAAGCTGGTGTAGCCCCCCCCCTGACTAATGCGGGTGTAGCCCCCCTGACTAAAGCGGTGTAGCCCCCTGACTAAAGCGGGTGTAGCTCCCCCCCTGACTAAAGCGGGTGTAGCTCCCCCCCTGACTAAAGCGGGTGTAGCTCCCCCCCTGACTAAAGCGGGTGTAGCTCCCCCCCTGACTAAAGCGGGTGTAGCTCCCCCCCTGACTAAAGCGGGTGTAGCCACCCCAATGACTAAAGCGGGTGTAGCCCCCCCTGACTAAAGCGGGTGTAGCCCCCCCCTGACTAAAGCGGGTGTTGCCCCCCTGACTAAAGCGGGTGTAGCCCCCCCTGACTAAAGCGGGTGTAGCCCCCCCCTGACTAAAGCGGGTGTAGCCCCCCCCTGACTAAAGCGGGTGTAGCCCCCCCCTGACTAAAGCGGGTGTAGCCCCCCCCTGACTAAAGCGGGTGTAGCCCCCCTGACTAAAGCGGGTGTAGCCCCCCCTGACTAAAGCGGGTGTAGCCCCCCCCTGACTAAAGCGGGTGTAGCCCCCCCCCTGACTAAAGCGGGTGTAGCCCCCCCCTGACTAAAGCGGGTGTAGCCCCCCCCCTGACTAAAGCGGGTGTAGCCCCCCCCCTGACTAAAGCGGGTGTAGCCCCCCCCCCCCCCCCTGACTAAAGCGGGTGTAGCCCCCCCCCTGACTAAAGCGGGTGTAGCCCCCCCTGACTAAAGCGGGTGTAGCCCCCCCCTGACTAAAGCGGGTGTAGCCCCCCCCTGACTAAAGCGGGTGTAGCCCCCCCTGACTAAAGCGGGTGTAGCCCCCCCCTGACTAAAGCGGGTGTAGCCCCCCCTGACTAAAGCGGGTGTAGCCCCCCCCTGACTAAAGCGGGTGTAGCCCCCCCCTGACTAAAGCGGGTGTAGCCCCCCCCCTGACTAAAGCGGGTGTAGCCCCCCCCTGACTAAAGCGGGTGTAGCCCCCCCCTGACTAAAGCGGGTGTAGCCCCCCCCTGACTAAAGCGGGTGTAGCCCCCCCCTGACTAAAGCGGGTGTAGCCCCCCCCTGACTAAAGCGGGTGTAGCCCCCCCTGACTAAAGCGGGTGTAACCCCCCCCTGACTAAAGCGGGTGTAGCCCCCCCCCTGACTAAAGCGGGTGTAGCCCCCCCCCCTGACTAAAGCGGGTGTAGCCCCCCCCCCCCTGACTAAAGCGGGTGTAGCCCCCCCCTGACTAAAGCGGGTGTAGCCCCCCCCCCCTGACTAAAGCGGGTGTAGCCCCCCCTGACTAAAGCGGGTGTAGCCCCCCCCTGACTAAAGCGGGTGTAGCCCCCCCCCCCTGACTAAAGCGGGTGTAGCCCCCCCCCCCTGACTAAAGCGGGTGTAGCCCCCCCCTGACTAAAGCGGGTGTAGCCCTTCCCTGACTAAAGCGGGTGTAGCCCTTCCCTGACTAAAGCGGGTGTAGCCCTTCTCTGACTAAAGCGGGTGTAGCCCTTCTCTGACTAAAGCGGGTGTAGCCCTTCCCTGACTAAAGCGGGTGTAGCCCCCCTGACTAAAGCGGGTGTAGCCCCCCGGCTAAAGCGGGTGTAGGCCCCCCTGACTAAAGCGGGTGTAGCCCCCCTGACTAAAGCGGGTGTAGCCCCCCGGCTAAAGCGGGTGTAGGCCCCCCTGACTAAAGCGGGTGTAGGATATCAAAGAAACTCAATAGAAGCGTGAACTAGGGCCAGCGTGCCGCTACAAATATAATAAGGATATCGGCGGGGCGGGGGGCGGTGCGCCCCGTCCCCCACCCCCCCCCCCCCCCGGATTTCTCAAATTCAAGCGGAAATGTTGTAAAATGGGGAAAAGGAAATTAAATTTCAGGGAGATACGAGGCGGGAGTCTCCACTCCCTCGGGTACAATTATTTCTGCCCGACGCTGGACTGTTGTGGTGTGTGTGTGTACTGGTGTTGTGGTGTGTGTGTACTGGTGTTGTGGTGTGTGTGTACTGGTGTTGTGGTGTGTGTGTACTGGTGTTGTGGTGTGTGTGTACTGGTGTTGTGGTGTGTGTACTGGTGTTGTGGTGTGTGTACTGGTGTTGTGGTGTGTGTGTACTGGTGTTGTGGTGTGTGTGTTGTGGTGTGTGTACTGGTGTTGTGGTGTGTGTACTGGTGTTGTGGGGTGTGTGTACTGGTGTTGTGGTGTGTGTACTGGTGTTGTGGGGTGTGTGTACTGGTGTTGTGGTGTGTGTACTGGTGTTGTGGTGTGTGTACTGGTGTTGTGGTGTGTGTGTACTGGTGTTGTGGTGTGTGTACTGGTGTTGTGGGGTGTGTACTGGTGTTGTGGGGTGTGTGTACTTGTGTTGTGGTGTGTGTACTGGTGTTGTGGTGTGTGCACTGGTGTTGTGGTGTGTGTGTACTGGTGTTGTGGTGTGTGTGTACTGGTGTTGTGGTGTGTGTACTGGTGTTGTGGTGTGTGTACTGGTGTTGTGTGTGTGTTGTGGTGTGTGTACTGGTGTTGTGGTGTGTGTGTACTGGTGTTGTGGTGTGTGTACTGGTGTTGTGGTGTGTGTACTGGTGTTGTGTGTGTGTGTACTGGTGTTGTGGGTGTGTGTACTGGTGTTGTGGTGTGTGTACTGGTGTTGTGGTGTGTGTACTGGTGTTGTGGGTGTGTGTACTGGTGTTGTGGTGTGTGTACTGGTGTTGTGGTGTGTGTACTGTGTTGGTGTGTGTACTGGTGTTGTGGTGTGTGTACTGGTGTGTGTGGTGTGTGTACTGGTGTTGTGGTGTGTGTACTGGTGTTGTGGTGTGTGTACTGGTGTTGTGGTGTGTGTACTGGTGTTGTGGTGTGTGTACTGGTGTTGTGGTGTGTGTACTGGTGTTGTGGTGTGTGTACTGGTGTTGTGGGGTGTGTACTGTTGTGGTGTGTGTACTGGTGTTGTGGTGTGTGTACTGGTGTTGTGGTGTGTGTACTGGTGTTGTGGTGTTGGTGTGTGTACTGGTGTTGTGGTGTGTGTACTGGTGTTGTGGTGTGTGTACTGGTGTTGTGGTGTGTGTACTGGTGTTGTGGTGTGTGTACTGGTGTTGTGGTGTGTGTGTACTGGTGTTGTGGTGTGTGTACTGGTGTTGTGGTGTGTGTGTACTGGTGTTGTGGTGTGTGTACTGGTGTTGTGGGTGTGTGTACTGGTGTTGTGGTGTGTGTACTGGTGTTGTGGTGTGTGTGTACTGGTGTTGTGGTGTGTGTGTACTGGTGTTGTGGTGTGTGTGTGTGTGTTGTGTGTGTACTGGTGTTGTGGTGTGTACTGGTGTTGTTGTGGTGTGTACTGGTGTTGTGGTGTGTGTACTGGTGTGTGGTGTGTGTACTGGTGGTGTGGTGTGTGTACTGGTGTTGTGGTGTGTGTGTACTGGTGTTGTGGTGTGTGTGTACTGTGTGTGGTGTGTGTGTGTGTGGTGTGTGTGGGTGTGGTGTGTGTGTACTGGTGGTGTGGTGGTGTGTGTTGTGGTGTGTGTGTTGTGGTGTACTGTGTGTGTGGTGGTGTGTGGTGTGTGTGTGGTGTGGTGTGTGTGGTGTGTGTACTGGTGTTGTGGTGTGTGTACTGGTGTTGTGGTGTGTGTACTGGTGTGTGGTGTGTGTACTGGTGTTGTGTGTGTGTTGTGGTGTGTGTGGTGTGTGTACTGTGTGTGTGGTGGTGTGGTGTTGTGTGTGTGTGTTGTGGTGTGTGTGTTGTGTGTGTGTACTGGTGTTGTGGTGTGTGTACTGGTGTTGTGGTGTGTGTGTTGTGGTGTGTGTACTGGTGTTGTGGTGTGTGTACTGGTGTTGTGGTGTGTGTGTTGTGGTGTGTGTACTGGTGTTGTGGTGTGTGTACTGGTGTTGTGGTGTGTGTGTTGTGGTGTGTGTACTGGTGTTGTGGTGTGTGTACTGGTGTTGTGGTGTGTGTACTGGTGTTGTGGTGTGTGTACTGGTGTTGTGGTGTGTGTACTGGTGTTGTGGTGTGTGTACTGGTGTTGTGTGTGTGTACTGTGTTGTGGTGTGTGTACTGGTGTTGTGGTGTGTGTACTGGTGGTGTGGTGTGTGTACTGGTGTTGTGGTGTGTACTGGTGTTGTGGTACTGTGTGTTGTGGTGTGTGTACTGGTGTTGTGGTGTACTGGTGTGTGGTGTGTGTACTGGTGTTGTGGTGTGTGTACTGGTGTTGTGGTGTGTGTACTGTGTGTGGTGTTGTGGTGTGTGTACTGGTGTTGTGGTGTGTGTGTACTGGTGTTGTGGTGTGTGTGTTGTGGTGTGTGTACTGGTGTTGTGGTGTGTGTACTGGTGTTGTGGTGTGTGTGTGTACTGGTGTTGTGGTGTGTGTGTGTACTGGTGTTGTGGTGGTGTGTGTGTGTGTGTGTGTGTTGTGGTGTGTGTGTCCTGGTGTTGTGGTGTGTGTGTACTGGTGTTGTCGTGTGTGTGTGTGTACTGGTGTTGTGGTGTGTGTGTGTGTCCTGGTGTTGTGGTGTGTGTGTGTGTACTGGTGTTGTGGTGTGTGTGTGTACTGTGTTGTGGTGTGTGTGTACTGGTGTTGTGGTGTGTGTGTGTGTACTGGTGTTGTGGTGTGTGTGTGTGTACTGGTGTTGTGGTGTGTGTGTGTGTGTACTGGTGTTGTGGTGTGTGTGTGTGTGTACTGGTGTTGTGGTGTGTGTGTGTGTACTGGTGTTGTGTGTACTGGTGTTGTGTGTACTGGTGGTGTGTGTACTGGTGTGTGTGTGTACTGGTGGTGTGTGTGTACTGGTGGTGTGTGTGTACTGGTGGTGTGTGTGTACTGGTGTGTGTGTGTACTGGTGGTGTGTGTACTGGTGGTGTGTGTACTGGTGGTGTGTGATGGTGGTGCTTGTTGGTGGCATAGTTGATGGTTCGAACAAAATTCGTCAGTGAAGCACTTGTTCCGGAAGTGTTCGAACGTCATCAGTTGTGAGTCGTGTGTAAACCGTTTTTAATTCATAAACAGTGGGTTTGGCGGGTGCATGGAATCACTTTTGGATCTTTGTTTGGAGGACGGGCTGTAGCGCTCAGGCGTCGTAGTCCTTAAGATTCGGGTTCAATCTCGGCCAAGGCGGAAACAAATGGGCAGAGTTTCTTTCACGCTGATGCTTCTGTTCGCTTAACAGCAAATAGGTACCTTGGAGTTAGACAGCTGTTACAGGCTGCTTCCTGTAGATGTGTACTCAGGTAATTGTGCTTATGGGGGTTGAGCTTCGGCTCTTTGGTCCCCTCTCTCAACTGTCACTCAATCGGTGTACAGATTCCTTAGCTGTACACCGGTTGTCCATATTGGGATCTATCATATCTACACCTGAAACTGTGTATGGAGTCAGCCTCCACCATAACACTGCCTAATGCATTCCATTTATTAACTACTTTGACACTGAAAACGTTCTTTCTAATGTGTCTATGACTCATTTGGGCACTCGTTTTTCACCTGTGTCCCCTAATGCGTGTGCCCCATGTGTTAAATAAAATGTCCTTATCTACCCTGTCAATTCCTCTGAGAATCTTGTATGTGGTGATCATGTCTCCCCTAACTCTTCTTTGTTCCTGCGACGTGAGGTTTAGTTCCCGTAGTCTCAACTCGTAGCTCATAGCCCTCAGCTCGGGTACTAGTCTGGTGACACACTTCTGAATCTCTTACAATTTAGTGTTGTACTTGATTATATACGGACTTATTGCTGAAGCTGCATACTGCAGGATTGGTCTGACATATGTGATATACAAGGTTCTGAATGATTCCTTGCACAAGTTTCTAAAGACTGTTGTTGAGAGTGTGCGTGCGGGCGTGTTAGAAATATATACAGTAGACAGAGAGAAAATAAAAAGTGATTGGTTAGAAAGGCGGGGTCCAAGAGCTAATAACTCGATTCTGCAGGCACAAATAGCAAATACACACCCAGTCACACGCCTACAAAGATCTTCATTGTAGGAAATAGAGAAAGCGAGAGAGAGAGATATATTAATTGTGCAATACAAAGATTGGATCCATTAGTAAGGTGGCATTGAAGTCTCTGAGCTAGCAGCAACAAAATGTATGTACAAACCTAAATACTACTGGACCTTTCAATAGTAAAATGCTGTTCTACCAGTATTTATACCAGTATACCAGTAGACCTGTGGTGTAATTCTCACTTAATTATTTTAATATGCTTTCATTCTTATTTCAATATATATACAAACGCAACTTGCACACACAAACAATCACATACACACACAGCTGTATAAATATATCTACAACAACAATTAGGATACGCTGTTACTAAATTTGACCAAAATATCTCCCCTAATGTCGTGCTGATAATATCACAGGGTTGGGAATTGGACGTTTGTTATATATATATATATATATATATATATATATATATATATATATATATATATATATATATATATATATATATAATATATATATATATATATAATATATATAATGTCGTACCTAGTAGCCAGAACGCACTTCTCAGTCTACTATGCAAGGCCCGATTTGCCTAATAAGCCAAGTTTTCCTGAATTAATATATTTTCTCTATTTTTTTTCTCATTAAATGATAAAGCTACCCATTTCATTATGTATGAGGTCATTTTTTTTTATTGGAGTTAAAATTAACGTTGATATATGACCGAACCTAACCAACCCTACCTAACCTAACCTATCTTTATAGGTTAGGTTAGGTGGCCGAAAATGTTAGGTTAGGTTAGGTAGTCGAAAAACAATTAATTCATGAAAACTTGGCTTATTAGGCAAATTGGGCCTTGCATAATAGGCTGAGAAGTGCGTTCTGGCTACTAGGTACGACATTATATATATATATATATATATATATATATGTATATATATATATATATATATATATATATATATATATATATATATATATATATATATATATATATATATATATATATATAGAAATATATATAGAAGGGAAGGGAGTACCACCTCTGGCTGGAAGAAGGGGGACCCATAGCCTCGGAGGAAACCACACATAACGCATTGGAGGGAATGTAGGTCCCCTCCAATACAGTTTGTGTGTGCTTTTCTCCTACCACCCCCTTCCCTTTTTTTTTTTTTTTTTTTTTTTTTTTTTTTCCTTTATTGTGTATTTAAAGGTTACAAAACATACAAGACAAATGCCTAAAGGTTATGGATCTCTTGAAGCTCCTCCGCTTCTGGACAGGAACCGAGGACGCAGCAAACATTTCCCCTCTGGATCGCCACACTGAGACGCTGAAATAAAAAACTGGAAGCCCTTGGGTCTCTGGTGACGTCAATGAGCTTGGATCCCAATTCCTTGAGAAATCCCAAGGCACTCATGCCCCAGGGGCCATGCGTCTCAGACGCTATGGGAACAAAGAGGTATTGACCTTCCAGTCGCCTGTACTTGAGTGATTTAGCTGTTTCCCTGTGGTTGGCCGCCCCACCTGCTTGATCAGCTCCGTAGTGTACATAGGTGTCAGCCAGGGTGGATACACATGTGTAATCCCACACCAACTGTCTACCCTCCTTCCATGAGTATATGGTGATGCCATCAGGGCGAAGTGCGGGGAAATCCGGGTTTTGGACCCCTAGGATGCGAGGTTCTCTCTCCGCTGGGCACCTAGCTGAGACGAGGCTTCTCTTGATGATGTCATTGACCTCGTTGTGTCTTGCATGCCAGCCCTTTGTGCTTCCGCAATGCAACCCATGCAGTCCGTATTGGTCTGCTTCCACCCTGTTACAAATACACTTGTATTCAGTGTGAATTGGGGCACCAAGGCGGAGGGCCACTGCTACACGAAGGGATTCTGGATCTAGGCGCGTGCCCATTGTTGACATGGGTACTGCCAGGAGGAAGTCTCCCGCATGGGGGGCACGCACTGCTCTGAGGCGGGCTTTCTCCTTGTCTGATGTTGCGACGCTAAGCATGGCATCAGCTACTTTTTCCACTAGAGGGTGGTCCCAGCCGGACTGTTTGTGTTGTTTTGTTGGCTCTATTATGGTTGCTGGGGCTGCAAGAACATCCCACTGATTTGAACATTCAGTGAAAGCAGGATCGTGTATTCCTGCTGAATCTCTCAGGGTTGCAGGTAAAATATCTCTGACGAGGTCGTGCGATGCATGGGAGGAGGAAAGGAAGGCTGGTAGAGCAATTTGGGAGGCTGTGCGGACACCAAGGCCGCCGAGTCTTACAGGAAGGGTTGCTTGCTCCCACTGAGAGTCGTCCAATGGCAATATATAGAGGCAATATATATATATATATATATATATATATATATATATATATATATATATATATATATATATATATATATATGTCGTACCTAGTAGCCAGAATGCACTTCTCGGCCTACTATGCAAGGCCCGATTTGCCTAATAAGCCAAGTTTTCCAGAATTAATATTTTTTCTCTAATTTTTTTCCTATGAAATGATATAGCTACCCATTTCATTATGCATGAGGTCAATATTTTTTTATTGGAGTTAAAATTAACGTAGATATATGACCAAACCTAACCAACCCTACCTAACCTAACCTATCTTTATAGGTTAGGTTAGGTTAGGTTAGGTTAGGTAGCAGAAAAAGTTAGGTTAGGTTCGGTTAGGTAGGTTAGGTAGTCGAAAAACAATTAATTCATGAAAACTTGGCTTATTAGGCAAATCGGGCCTTGAATAGTAGGCTGAGAAGTGCGTTCTGGCTACTAGGTACGACATATATATATATACATATATATATATATATATATATATATATATATATATATATATATATATATATATATATATATATATATATATGCGAACAAGCCTGAATGGTCCCCAGGACAATATGCAACTGAAAACTCACACCCCAGAAGTGACTCGAACCCATACTCCCAGAAGCAACGCAACTGGTATGTACAAGACGCCTTAATCCACTTGACCATCACGACCGGACATAATGAGGTGATAGCCGAGGCTATTTGAACCACCCCACCGCCGGCACTCGGATAGTAATCTTGGGCATAGCATTTTACCAAATCACCTCATTCTTTGGGGCACACGTGAGGAACACAAATGCGAACAAGCCTGAATGGTCCCCAGGACAATATGCAACTGAAAACTCACACCCCAGAAGTGACTCGAACCCATACTCCCAGAAGCAACGCAACTGGTATGTACAAGACGCCTTAATCCACTTGACCATCACGACCGGACATAATGAGGTGATAGCCGAGGCTATTTGAACCACCCCACCGCCGGCACTCGGATAGTAATCTTGGGCATAGCATTTTACCAAATCACCTCATTCTTTGGGGCACACGTGAGGAACACAAATGCGAACAAGCCTGAATGGTCCCCAGGACAATATGCAACTGAAAACTCACACCCCAGAATTACCATGATTTGGTAAAATGCTATGCCCAAGATTACTATCCGAGTGCCGGTGGTGGGGTGGTTCAAATAGCCTCGGCTATCACCTCATTATGTCCGGTCGTGATGGTCAAGTGGATTAAGGCGTCTTGTACATACCAGTTGCGTTGCTTCTGGGAGTATGGGTTCGAGTCACTTCTGGGGTGTGAGTTTTCAGTTGCATATTGTCCTGGGGACCATTCAGGCTTGTTCGCATTTGTGTTCCTCACGTGTGCCCCAAAGAATGAGGTGATTTGGTAAAATGCTATGCCCAAGATTACTATCCGAGTGCCGGCGGTGGGGTGGTTCAAATAGCCTCGGCTATCACCTCATTATGTCCGGTCGTGATGGTCAAGTGGATTAAGGCGTCTTGTACATACCAGTTGCGTTGCTTCTGGGAGTATGGGTTCGAGTCACTTCTGGGGTGTGAGTTTTCAGTTGCATATTGTCCTGGGGACCATTCAGGCTTGTTCGCATTTGTATTCCTCACGTGTGCCCCCAAAGAATGAGGTGATTTGGTAAAATGCTATGCCCAAGATTACTATCCGAGTGCCGGCGGTGGGGTGGTTCAAATAGCCTCGGCTATCACCTCATTATGTCCGGTCGTGATGGTCAAGTGGATTAAGGCGTCTTGTACATACTAGTTGCGTTGCTTCTGGGAGTATGGGTTCAAGTCACTTCTGGGGTGTGAGTTTTCAGTTGCATATTGTCCTGGGGACCATTCAGGCTTGTTCGCATTTGTGTTCCTCACGAGTGCCCCAAAGAATGAGGTGATTTGGTAAAATGCTATGCCCAAGATTACTATCCGAGTGCCGGCGGTGGGGTGGCTCAAATAGCCTCGGCTATCACCTCATTATGTCCGGTCGTGATGGTCAAGTGGATTAAGGCGTCTTGTACATACCAGTTGCGTTGCTTCTGGGAGTATGGGTTCGAGTCACTTCTGGGGTGTTAGTTTTCAGTTATATATATATATATATATATATATATATATATATATATATATATATATATATATATATATATATATATATATATGACCGAAAAAGTAAGATTAATAATTCTAACACGAATTTTCTCAATCTTTCGTACATTATGCTTCACTGTTGGAGGTAAATCAAAAATCACTTCTCCAAAATTCATTTTTATTTCTAGTCTGACGCGACACGGGCGCGTTTCGTAAAACTTATTACATTTTCAAAGACTTCACAAATACACAACTGATTAGAACTTACGTATCTCCGATTTTATATCTACATTTGAGTGAGGTGGGAGGGGTGATGTGGCATTAACACAAGACAGAACAAGAGGGGATATTAATAGGGTATTAAAAGTATCAACACAAGACAGAACAGAAACAATGGGTATTGAATAGAAGTGTTTGTAGAAAGCCTATTGGTCCATATTTCTTGATGCTTCTATATTGGAGCGGAGTCTTGAGGTGGGTAGAATATAGTTGTGCAATAATTGGCTGTTGATTGCTGGTGTTGACTTCTTGATGTGTAGTGCCTCGCAAACGTCAAGCCGCCTGCTATCGCTGTATCTATCGATGATTTCTGTGTTGTTTACTAGAATTTCTCTGGCGATGGTTTGGTTGTGGGAAGAGATTATATGTTCCTTAATGGAGCCCTGTTACTTATGCATCGTTAAACGCCTAGAAAGAGATGTTGTTGTCTTGCCTATATACTGGGTTTTTTGGAGCTTACAGTCCCCAAGTGGGCATTTGAAGGCATAGACGACGTTAGTCTCTTTTAAAGCGTTCTGTTTTGTGTCTGGAGAGTTTCTCATGAGTAGGCTGGCCGTTTTTCTGGTTTTATAGTAAATCGTCAGTTGTATCCTCTGATTTTGGTCTGTAGGGATAACGTTTCTATTAACAATATCTTTCAGGACCCTTTCCTCCGTTTTATGAGCTGTGGAAAAGAAGTTCCTGTAAAATAGTCTAATAGGGGGTATAGGTGTTGTGTTAGTTGTCTCTTCAGAGGTTGCATGGCTTTTCACTTTCCTTCTTATGATGTCTTCGATGAAACCATTGGAGAAGCCGTTATTGACTAGGACCTGCCTTACCCTACAGAGTTCTTCGTCGACTTGCTTCCATTCTGAGCTGTGGCTGAGAGCACGGTCGACGTATGCGTTAACAACACTCCTCTTGTACCTGTCAGGGCAGTCGCTGTTGGCATTTAGGCACATTCCTATGTTTGTTTCCTTAGTGTAGACTGCAGTGTGGAAACCTCCGCCCTTTTCCATGACTGTTACATCTAGAAAGGGCAGCTTCCCATCCTGCTTCCCATCTTCCTCCAACAGTGAAGCGTAATGTACGAAAGATTGAGAAAATTCGTGTTAGAATTATTAATCTTACTTTTTCGGTCATATTTAATAATATATGTCTACAGGAAAGACTGCTACCAAATATATATATATATATATATATATATATATATATATATATATATATATATATATATATACATATATATATATATACATATATATATATACATATATATATATATATACATATATATATATATATATATATATATATATATATATATATATATATATATATATATATATATATATATATATATATATATATATATATATATATATATATATATATATATATATATATATATATAATATGACACACACATATACACAAGAATTCTTACATTCTTGTACAGCCACCAGCACGTGTAGCGTTTCTGGCAGGTCCTTAATCCTAATTTTCCCTGAAATACGACCCGCCAAATCGTTTAACAACCCGGTAGCCGTAATGCTGGGTGAACAGAGGCTACAGTTAAGGACTGGCGCCCAATCAATCCTCCCTGGCCTGGATACGAACCCAGGCCCGGATACGAACCCAGGCCCAAGCGCTCGCGAAGCACCTGGCGAGTGTTTTACCACTGCGCCACATGCGGCAGCTCTGTATCCAAAGTAAAAATAATTCGAAATCCTCACTGACGCAGTGTATATAAAACACAAATATATTTTTATAGATATATTTCTACAACATTGTTTAGGATATGCCAGACTGTTCTACAACCTCGTCACCAGTATTGTCCCCAGATCTTTCCTGACCTCATATATTTTACATGTATTTTTAAACGCAAGTTTAGGAAATAATTTAGTATACAAACATCTACTTACACAAACACACATTAACACATGTAGAACCGCCACATACACACTCTCCACTCACATATATGGACATACACGTCTGTTTGAATTTGTTCTAAGCTAAAAACAGAATTTATCCAAATGTAACTCTGACAGAAGCTAAATTCAAGTCAAATTAAACAAATTTAACCAATCTCACCCAAATTTAACCCAGTTTATCTTAATAGAACGTAAATTGAACTTAAGCTCAGTTGAACTTATCCAAATTTATTCTAAGTTATCCTAACAGAAGCTAAATCATAGATAATCTTAACCGATCCAACAAAATTATCCTAAGCTAAATAAAAAACAATTGATAAAAATCTGACCTTTCATTCAATTTTATTTTAATAAAACAATGCTAACCTATGATGCCCTGTCTGAACCTAAAATATCCTATCGCAACCTAAGATCCCATCCTAATTTATCCTAACAGAAGCTAAATCTAACAAAAATACACTAAATCTAATAAAATTAATCGAATCCAAGCTATATGTATCCTATTTATCTCAATTGATTCTAGCTGAAATTTTCCCCTTCTTAATCGAATTTAACACATACCAACCCATAATATCCCATCCTAACCTATTATATCCCATCCTAAACTATTATATTCCTTCCTAACATGTAATATCCTATCCTAACTTGTAATATTCTTTCTAGAGCTAAGTAGATAAGTTACTCTAGGGTAACATCTCTCTACCCAAATTTAACCATTGTAAGCCAAATTCAGCTAAATTTATCCAGATTTATCCAGTTCCACCAAATTTTATCCTACCAGAACCTAATTTAATTCTATAATAACATATCCAAGCCTATAATATCCTGTCTAAATCTTGTGTATCCTATGCCAACCTCAGATATTCCCATCTTTAGTAATTTACCCTAACAGATGCTAAATCTAACAATCTATTTAAATTTAACCGGTCCAAGCTAAAAATTTTCATAACCCATCAACGTGTAACCAAACTTAACCTATCATATCGAAATTTATCCTTAATATATCACAACCCAAGCAAAATTTTACTAAATTTGGCCAAATTTAACCCCCTCCCACTTAAAGTTGTCATATATATTCAAACTACCCCATGTTAACATTTCCCAACCTCTGTTAACCTAATCTAACAGTCTACGTCTCTTTGTGTTTTCAAAATAGTTTTTTTTCATCCTCGTTCTAACCTCCAGTGCCTGGATCTTTGTTCAGTATTGCATCATACTCCTTGCAATGTTGAGGATATTTGCCTCACATCAGTACAACCATTCCAGCATTAACCTGACCTCTAATACCTGGATCTTTGCTTCAGTGCACATTATATTCTTAGGAAAGCGTTATACTCGTTATATCTATGTTTTGAGAACTATCAACGTAACTTAATCAGATTCTTTGGAAAATTTTATATGCTATGTCCATACTATACAAACTATTAAAATTTATTGAGGTTGATAAGGATGAAAGTATGGTACCTTTGACCATATTAGCAATGATGGCACCTTGGACCATACTGGCACACAATCGGCGCCCAGAACACCACCTCCCCCCCCTACCACCACCACCGTCCCCAACAATACCACCCCCAACACCACCCCCCAACACACGAGGCGCCAGCACGAGTGGGCCGGCACAACAAAGAGACATTTCCGCATTTCGTCCACCGGCGAAGCTGAATACAATTTTGGGCCGGCGAAACAGCGTTGCCAGCGCGGTGTTGAACCCTTGCTTCATAGTTCTCTCCCTCAGACGCTACGTTTGTCAGTCTCGGGCCTCCTGCTGCTGCTGCTGCTGCTGCTGCTGCTGCTGCTGCTGCTGCCTCTGCTGCTGCCGCCTCTGCTGCTGCCGCCTCTGCTGCTCCTGCTGCAACCTCCTCCCCCCCCACCCCACGACAACATAAATTTTCCACTTGTGTCTTAGGCACCCGTCAGTTTTTTAGATGTTCATTTGCGTGTTATTTTCATTAATTCACAACATTGGGAATTGTGCAATTAATTCATAATTCACATTAATGCATAATTCACAACACACATTTGATTTATGTGTGTTGTTCGAACTGATGGTTATGACCTATTACGACCTGTAGTTGTTTATAGAGGGCGTGGCAGTGGTGGGGGGGGAGGTGGTGAGGTAACAATTATTACTTCAAGTTAACCTATTTTCAGAAGTAGCATCATTTTAAAGTCTAGTACAATTTACAAATCTTTAATCATAGATGTTTGTACGTATATAACCAAGTTTGTTCACGTAAAAGTACGGGTCATTATAATCACAATAACAGTAATAATTTGAATTATATGTGATCTACATTTACTCTAAATGTTCCCATTTGAAAAAAAACGGGGGAGAGAGAGAGAGAGAGAGAGAGAGAGAGAGAGAGAGAGAGAGAGAGAGAGAGAGAGAGAGAGAGAGAGCGAGCCTTCTTCCGCAGTTCAAGGTCAACCAAGACAATTACAAAAGTAAGTAAGGCAGCAACCTGCACTAAACAGGTAGTTAGGCCTATTAAGAGGGGGGATGTTTGAAGTGTGACCGGAACGAACTACCAGACAGGAGGTTGGGGTCCAGCTCCGGGGACTCGGCACCTCGTCCTCCTCAGGTTTCCCAACGTCAAGAAACCGCTCAATATAAAGTGTCCTCTCCTAACCTGCCAGAGGACCCAAAACAGAAAACAGGACAGTACGTCAAAAATCGCCAGCCGTTTCCATTTTCTAGTACGACAATTTTTGGCCGTATGTAACGCATACGAGGGAAATGCGACGTTCTTTGTAGGAGGACAGGTTGACTTTGGACACAACGCCCAGTTAGACAGAAGGAGTCCAGCACCTGTCAGTATGCATCACAGGAGACGGGTGATGGGAAGTATCTGCGAGGGAGACCCGGGTCACGCCGGTGTACAGGGAGGAGATACAGGGACCACAGCTGGAGAGAATAATTGAAGGTCTAGAGGGAATTAGCATCACAAAGCACCAACCCGGGTTCAGGGAGGTCAGGCATGTCGACACTATTGGATCAGACAAGAATTGCAAGGCCGGACCGGACTACTGACTATTCAATTATCAGAAAGCATTTGAAATTGACCCACATCAGAAGGGAAAGTTATCACTAGAGGAAGGGGAGAAAACTATCAGGAGAAAGCGCCATTAAGTCGTTACGACTATTTTACACTTGGAAGGGGTCAGGATTTGTGATGGGACGGAGGGAAGGAATGGTGCCCAACCACTTTGACGGTCGGGGGTTGAATGCCACATTACTAGAGGCGGCGCACAAGGGCTCGAGGCCAGGACTCATGCTCGTCCTAAAAAATATATAAATTACCTGACGAATTTTACTCTGTCAGGTAAACTCTGTCTATTTTACTCGAGTCAAGTTTACTCTGTCTATTCTCTGACATAACCATTAATGGTTTTGTCAGAGTAAAATTCTTATAATATAACCTAACGTTGAAGAATCTAAATTTAGATTCTACAAGGTTAGGTTCCCAACCAGAGATAACGTGTACACCAGTTCGAAACCCAATGAACTGCTCGCTTTTGTGCTACTTTCTGATGACGGAAAATTAATGGAAGTTAGTACTGAAAGGGAGGTTTTTTCATTATAATAAAAGTCATCTATATAAATAAAAATGTAAATGTTCGTTTCTTTAAAATCGCTAATCTCCGAAAGTTCTTCACCGATTGCTTTGAAATTTTGACACAACGTTCCATTTGTATCCGAGCGGGTTTTTGTATACTTACTATATAGATGTCACGTCTGTGACGGGAAAAAATGTGCTTTTTTTTTTAAACTGCTTTTCATATGTTTTTCATGTGAGAGAAATCTTCGAAACCTCTTTACCGATTGCTTTGAAATTTTGACACAACGTTGTATTCGAATTGGTGCGTGTTTTTATATATGTACTATATACATGCCACACCTGTGACAGGTAAAAACATATTTTTTAAACAATGCCATCTGTTGGACCTAAGCACAACACACACTGTAATCTCCGGAAGTTCTTCACCAATTGCTTTGAATTTTTGACTCGACGTTCCATTCGAATACGCACGTTTTTTTTGTTATATTCCTACTATATACATGCCACACCTGTGACAGGTAAAAACGTGATTTTTTTGAAAAACACCTCCATCTGTTGCACGTAAGAGCCACACACGCTGTACTAAATATATTACGTTTCCATTTCAGTGTTTCTGATTTCATTGATAAAATAAATTTTCATAGCTTTTGATTTATTTTCATTTTGATTTAATTATTTTGTGTGACATTGCATTGGAATTTAGCTGTGTTGTTTATCATACCGTTCATTTTGTGAATATAGTTTTTTTTTAGTTTCATTGTTTTCATTTCGTTTTTTAACTGTTTCTTATATTTCAGTGATGGGAACATCAGATCATTTGATGTTCCCAATTTTCTGATGGGAACTTTAGATCATTTGGGAATTCATCGGACGAGGGAGTGGGGGATGGTGGGGAGGATGAAGGGACAGGGGAGGGGGTAATGGTGGGGAGGACAAGGGAACGGGGGAGTTGGGGTTGGTGGGGATGAGTGGACAGGGTAATGGAGAATGGTGGGGAGGACAAGGGAAGAGGGGAGTGGGGGATGGTGGGGAGGACGAGGGGACACTGGAGTGGGGTATGGTGGGGAGGACAAAGGGACAGGGGAGGGGGAAATGGTTGGAAGGACGAGGGGACAGGGGAGGGGGGAATGCTGGGGAGGGCTGGGAGATGGGAAGGTTGCTGAGCCTCCAGCACCACCACCTGGAGCATACCTGGAGAGGGTTCTGGGAGTTCTTTTACTCCCCGAATTCGGCCTGAGGCCAGGCTCGACTTGAGATAACTTGATCCAACAGGCTGTTCCTTGGAGCGGCCCGCAGGCCCACATATCCACTACAGCCTGGTTGGCTCGGCACTTCTTGCAAGAATTTTTCTAAGTGCTTCTTGAATAGATCCACCTTTGTTCCAGCAATATTTCTAATGGTTGCTGGGAGGGTGTTGAACAGCTGTGGGCCTCTGATCAGAGAGAACTGTTCAGTGTTCTCTGATTGTGCCTATGGCGCACCTACTCCTCACTGGTTCTATTCTACATTTCCTCTGTATATTTCGCTCCAGTATGTTGTTATTTTACTGTGCAAATTTGGGACCTGGCCTTCAAGTATCTTCCATGTATATATTAGTTGATTCTCGTTTCCTTTCCAGAGTGTACACTTTTGAGAACTTTGAGACGGTCCCAATAATGTGTGGGTTTCACTGTTTCTATGCGTGCCGTATATGTTCTCTGTATCCCCTCTAATTCAGAGATCTCTCCTGCTCTGAAGGGGAAGTGACCACCGACCGGGACGGGACAGCACCAGTGATTTAAATAGTATTAGCAAGCTGTAGAGTCTCTGGATTTGAACATTCTCATAATCCATCCTTTCATTTTCTTGGCCGCCGCTATATTTGCTGGCTTATGTTCTCTAAATGTCAGGTCGTCAGACATCATAATTCCCAGATCTTTTTTGTGTTGTTTTCCTTCTATGAGTAGGTCTGATTGAGCCCTGTACCCTGTGTTTCGTTTAACCTGATCGTTTCCACCAAAGTACCTGGAACTTGTCTCCGTTAAACATCATGTTATTTTCAGTTGCCCAATCGAAGACTTTTTAATATCTTCCTGTAGTTTTCTGTGTCTTCTACAGAGGAAATTTTCATGCTGATTTTTGTATCATCTACATAGAATGACACGAAGCTGTGACTAGTATGTTTTCTATATCTGATCTCAGAATGAGAAATAGCAGCGGTACAAGGACTGTGCCCTCGGGTACAGAGCTTTTCACTGCACTTTTCACCTGCACTTAATCTTATTTGATTAACCGTCACTCTCAGCATTATGACAGAAAGTTGAAAATCCAACACCCCGATTTACCCGTTATTCCTTTTGATCTCATTTTATGGGCTATCACTCTCGATAGGATTTGAACGGATTTGCGGATTTGAACGGAACGGAACGGATTTGCGGATTTGAACGGAACGGATTTGAACGGAACGGATTTGAACGGATTTGCAAAGTCTGTGTATACAACACCTGCATTTTGGATTTCTTCTAAGGTTTCTGTGATTTTGTCATAGTGGTTTAAGTAACTGTGACAGGATCTTCTCGCTCTAAATCCATGTTGTCCTGCGTTGTGTAGCTCATTATATTCCACAAAATTAGAAATTTGATTCCTAATCACTCTTTCAAAAACTTTTATTATGTGTGATGTTAGTGCAACTAGTCTATAATTTTTTCCAAAAATTTTACAACCTCCATTGTGCAGGGGAGCTATATCTTCTGATTTAAGTGCTGTTGGTATCTCCCCTGTATCCAGGCTCTTTCTCCATATTACACTGAGTGCTCGCGCTATTGGTTCTTTACAATTCTTTTTGAATATTGAATTCCATGAGCTGGGCCCAGGAGCTGAGTGCATGGGCGTATTGTCAATTTCTCTTTCAAAGTCTTCCGAGTTAGTGTTAATATCCGTTATATTATCTGCAGCTTGGATGTCATTCATAAAGAAGCTGTCTGGGTCATCAACTTTCATGTTGTTTATTGGTGTGGTAAACATAGCCTCATACTGGCTTCTTAGAATTTCACTAATTTCTTTGTTGTCCTCTGTGTACGTACCTTCAGTTGTAATTAAAGGTCCTATACTGGTGGAGGTTTTTGATTTTGATTTTGCATATGTGAATAAATATTTTGGATTTTTCTTTATCTCTTGTATAGCTTTCTGTTCCAATTCCATTTCCTCAGACTCGTGTGATCGCTTCAACGTTTGCTCTGTTTCTTCGATCTCCCTGTTTAGGTTTATTTTCCTTTATTGTGATAGTCGTGTCTGTTTAAGCATTTACATGATTTTTTTCTTCTTCTGTACAGTCGTCTGCGTTCTCTTTCTAGAGTGGTCCTCTTTCTGCCCCTCCTTACAGACACGTGCTTCAAGCAGACCTTGTAAGCTTCAGCTGTCAGTTGAGCTATTCCCTGTGTGGGAGTTTTGTCGCTTAAGACCGTCTCCAATTGAATGTTTGCAACATCTATTTTTATTTATTCCCAGTCGATCCTTTTATTGTTGAAATTGAATTGAGTGAATAACCCTTCTAGCTTGTTGTTTCTCTTGGGCCTAGTACCGTTATTAATGGTAGTGTGAACTTAAATGGGCTTGTGGTCTGAGTATGTAGTATCTAAGATTGTAATGTCTCTGATTAGGTCATCATTGTTTGTGAATATCAGGTCCAGTGTGTTCTCGTTCCCAGTTGGTTCTGTAATCTGTTGATTGAGCGAGAATTTGTCACAGAAGCTCAACAGTTCTCTGACCTGCGGTTGATTATTTCCAGATTGGTTTCCCTGCTATGATATTATTGTTTGCCTTTCTCCATCTTAAACTTGGCAGATTGAAGTCTTCAAGGCAAATAATGTCTTGAACTGTGTTTGCTAGGTTATCAAGGATAACTCTATTTTGTGCATCTGCTCTGTGAATTCCTCAACTGTTGTATCTGGCGGTTTATATACTACAATAATAATTTGGTTTATTTGTTCTACCTTGATTCCAAGTACCTTTATCGCCTCATTGGTTGAGTTTAGTAGCTCTGTGCATACCAGATCTTCTTTAATATATACAGACCTACTCCTACCTGGTGTTAAAACCAGCACCACCCCCTAGTGTTAGGATCACAACCACTACCACCTAGTGCTAGGAACACTACCTAGAGCTTGAGCCACCACCGCCACCCCCCCCAGTGTTAGGACCACCACCACTTAGTGCTAGGGCCACCACCACCACCTAGAGCCAGGGCCACCACCACCACCACCTAGTGCTAGGAACACCACCTAGTGCTAGACCACCACCACGAGCCAGGGCCACCACCACAACGAGCCAGGGCCACCACCACAACGAGCCAGGGCCACCACCACCACCACCACCACGAGCCAGGGCCACCACCACCACGAGCCAGGGCCACCACCACGAGCCAGGGCCACCACCACGAGCTAGGGCCACCACCACCACCTCGCCCCGTGCTGGTCAACAAGACCGTCACCGGGGCCGGGGACTTGAGGGAGGCGCCACCATCTCCCAAGAAAACATTGTAGTTGGTGGAGGGAGGCGGCGGACGCCCGGCCGGTCCAGCAAGCAATTTTATCACACCGGCCCAAGAAGAATTCAATATTACAATCAGAACAGGAACTGCTTTACATAATGCAATCTTGGCTGCGTGGCTTGCTGGGGCGTTCCAGAGCTCCCCCCCCCTCTTCCCTCCCCCCTCTTTCCCCTCTTCCCCTCCTTACGCCTCCAGCCCCCCCGCCCCCTCCTCTCTCCACACACTTTCCAGTTTTCCAGGTGCCCGGTGTAAAAATTATTTTTCGCGTTCTATTTTTGTTCATTCTTTTATGTGTTTTTTTCGGGTGGAGGGGTAGGGTAGGGAGGGAGGGGGGGGGGAGAAACCATTATGAGGTTTACTATTCTATTTATTAATTCCTGTTTTCTGTGGCGTATCGTTAGTTCCACTTTCAAAGAGTTTGATAGAAATATTATTTATTTATTTTCTATTTTTTTATGAAAACGAGGACTGACGATTTTTTTCTTCGTAATAAAACCAGAATTTGCCAGGAGCTAGTCCAGTGGAACTGACCAGTGGAGGGTGGTAGTGTAGGAGGCCTGGTCGAGGACCGGGCCGCGGGGACGTTGAGCCCCGAAATCCTCGCCAGGTAAGGTAGGGGGACGTGTTCTAACACAGGTCCTCAGTCCTCGCCTGTCCAGTTATGTTTTGTATCTATCCAACTATCACGGGGATATATTGTTAGGGATAGTCCCGACCTGTCCTCACCTGACCTTCGTAGTGATGCTATGTAGGCCACCACCCGTGACCTAGTGACGTCACCACACCACCCGTGACCTAGTGACGTCACCACACCGCCCGTGACCTAGTGACGTCACCACACACCACCCGTGACCTAGTGACGTCACCACACACCGCCCGTGACCTAGTGACGTCACCACACACCGCCCGTGACCTAGTGACGTCACCACACACCGCCCGTGACCTAGTGACGTCACCACACACCGCCCGTGCCCTGGTGACGTCACCACACACCGCCCGTGCCCTGGTGACGTCACCACACACCGCCCGTGACCTGGTGACGTCACCACACACCGCCCGTGACCTAGTGACGTCACCACACCACCCGTGACCTAGTGACGTCACCACACCACCCGTGACCTAGTGACGTCACCACACCATCCGTGACCTAGTGACGTCACCACACCGCCCGTGACCTAGTGACGTCACCACACACCTCTCGCGACCAAATGACGTCACCACCATTATGACGGTGAGTTATAAGTTATAAGGGGAGTTATAAGGGGCATAACTGGCCGACCCCTCACAGTGTTCGAGAGAGAACTGGATAAGCACCTCCAAAGGATACCTGATCAACCAGGCTGTGACTCATACGTCAGGCTGCGAGCAGCCGCGTCTAACAGCCTGGTTGATCAGTCCAGCAACCAGGAGGCCTGGTCGACGACCGGGCCGCGGGGACACTGAGCCCCGGAAGCACCTCAAGGTAACCTCAAGGTAAGGTAACCACACACCACCCGTGACCTAGTGACGTCACCACACACCACCCGTGACCTAGTGACGTCACCACACACCACCCGTGACCTAGTGACGTCACACACCGCCCGTGACCTAGTGACGTCACCACACACCGCCCGTGACCTAGTGACGTCACCACACACCACCCGTGCCCTGGTGACGTCACCACACACCACCCGTGCCCTGGTGACGTCACCACACACCACCCGTGCCCTGGTGACGTCACCACACACCACCCGTGCCCTGGTGACGTCACCACACCTCGCCCGTGCCCTGGTGACGTCACCACACACCGCCCGTGACCTGGTGACGTCACCACACACCGCCCGTGACCTAGTGACGTCACCACACACCGCCCGTGACCTAGTGACGTCACCACACACCGCCCGTGACCTAGTGACGTCACCACACACCGCCCGTGACCTAGTGACGTCACCACACACCGCCCGTGACCTAGTGACGTCACCACACACCGCCCGTGACCTAGTGACGTCACCACACACCGCCCGTGACCTAGTGACGTCACCACACACCGCCCGTGACCTAGTGACGTCACCACACACCGCCCGTGACCTAGTGACGTCACCACACACCGCCCGTGACCTAGTGACGTCACCACACACCGCCCGTGACCTAGTGACGTCACCACACACCGCCCGTGACCTAGTGACGTCACCACACACCGCCCGTGACCTAGTGACGTCACCACACACCGCCCGTGACCTAGTGACGTCACCACACACCGCCCGTGACCTAGTGACGTCACCACACACCGCCCGTGACCTAGTGACGTCACCACACACCGCCCGTGACCTAGTGACGTCACCACACACCGCCCGTGACCTAGTGACGTCACCACACACCGCCCGTGACCTAGTGACGTCACCACACACCGCCCGTGACCTAGTGACGTCACCACACACCGCCCGTGACCTAGTGACGTCACCACACACCGCCCGTGACCTAGTGACGTCACCACACACCGCCCGTGACCTAGTGACGTCACCACACACCGCCCGTGACCTAGTGACGTCACCACACACCGCCCGTGACCTAGTGACGTCACCACACACCGCCCGTGACCTAGTGACGTCACCACACACCGCCCGTGACCCAGTCTCGGAGCGTTATTGCCAAAATTAGCTCTGAATTATTTATGCAAACCTGAAATAACCTGTTACTGATTATCCTATTTCTATCCTGGGCGAAAAGCTATATTTATATAAGCTCTGAGGCTCCTGGAAATTCTATATAGAGGAGGAAGAGTGTAGCGGTATAGTGGAGAGGCGTGGGGGACGGCGTCCCCTGGAGGAGTGTATTGATGACGGCATTAGTGATCCCTTGGTGTGAGTACCACTCATCCTCCAGGTAGCATAGTACCGGGAGTACCTGTGGACGCGGGGTGCTCTGGTACTGCCCATGTCCTCCTGGTTAGATAGTACGTATAGTGCCCATGTCGACCATCGTACATATATTGACGTAGTGGACAGTTAGGAAGGAGAAGTTGGTACTTGTCGAATTTGGGCAAATCGGAAAATATTTTGTATTTGTGTTGTAAATATAGTCTAGCCTAACCATCCTAGGCCTAATACACGCTATTGGAGGCCTAATATAGTACATATATGTGCTATTCTAAGTTTAGGAATATCTAAGTTTGGGTTTTAGCTTTATTTTTTCAGGACGCTCCAAAGTGAATAGTACCAAGTTGCCCATTATGTGGATATATGTACAATGGTACACATAGTTACAAAATGTACTATGTAAACAGAAGATGGTTGCCCATGATAGTTTTGTGTTTTATTCTGATAGATAGAAGAGCCACATATGGATTATCCAATAAAATCAGCAGACATCTAGATGTTACTACTGCTCGGCTTAGACTCTGTTACAAGTATCTCTGGGAATTCTCATTATCTGCTGATGTAGACCTGACCAAATGTAAACTGTGTCAACACAATTATTCGCACACCCTCCGTCACTATGTGACGGAGTGCGAAAAGATACGTGAATTTAGAGACAATTCTTTAACAAATATTCAAGACATGTGTAAATATTTCATTCAAATTGATCTGCTACCAGAAGTCTTGGCCAAATATCCCCAGTTTGCTAACTGTAGGTAGTAACTAAGTGATTGTAACCTATCCACCGCTGCCCACTGGATGGGGGGCGGTGTGCAGGACAAACATATCAATTGTGACACTAACTCTCCACATATGTCAGTTGCTTAATTTAGAAACTGTACTTGTAGTCGGTCTCGAGCCCATTGTTGATGTAACGATGTATATTGAATTTTGTAACTAGCTCATCAAGATTGTAACTTGCTTAGCTAAATGAATTGTGGGGTTCAGTCCCTGAGCCCATTATGTGCCTCTGTAACTCTTTCCACTACCGCCCACAAGATGGGTATGGGGGGCATAATAAACTGAACTTTAAAAAAAAATACTGATGGAAATTTTGAAGGTCAAACAAACAAACAAATGAAATAGCCTTAAGGTACGCAGAAAGGTGCAATAGGCGTAAGGTACGCAGTCTTAAGCCTTGTTTAGTATATATATGTAATACGCGTACTGGTATGTAGTGTAACTGTGCTGGTGTACTGAGATATAGAACATGGGTGTAGTTTTAGAGGCATGTGTGCACCAGGTGTAGGTGGTCAGGTGTAGGGCAACACTGTCCTTAGAGGGGTGTAGGTTACTGATGCTCATCACCAAGGTGGAGTCTGTGTGTGTGTGTGTGTGTACTCACCTAATTGTGCTTGCGGGGGTTGAGCTTTGGCTCTTTGGTCCCGCCTCTCAACTGTCAATCAACTGGTGTACAGATTCCTGAGCCTACTGGGCTCCATCATACCTACATTTGAAACTGTGTATGGAGTCAGCCTCCACCACATCACTTCCTAGTGCATTCCATTTATTAACTACTCTGACACTGAAAAAATTCTTTCTAACGTCTCTGTGGCTCATCTGGGTACTAAGTTTCCACCTGTGTCCCCTTGTTCGTGTCCCACCCGTGCTGAAGAGTTTGTCTTTGTCCACCCTGTCAATTCCCCTGAGAATTTTGTAGGTGGTTATCATGTCTCCCCTTACTCTTCTGTTTTCCAGGGATGTGAGGTTCAGCTCCTTTAGCCTTTCCTCGTAGCTCAATCCTCTCAGTTCCGGGACGAGCCTGGTGGCATACCGCTGAATCTTCTCTAACTTTGTCTTGTGTTTAACTAGGTATGGACTCCAGGCTGGAGCTGCATACTCCAGGATTGGTCTTACATAAGTGGTATACAGGGTTCTGAAAGATTCCTTACACAAGTTTCTGAAGGCAGTTCTTATGTTGGCCAGTCTAGCATATGCCGCTGATGATATTCTTTTGATGTGGGCCTCTGGGGACAGGTTCGGTGTGATATCAACCCCCAGATCCTTCTCTCTATTTGATTCTTGCAGGATTTCCCCTCCCAGATGATACCTTGTGTTCAGCCTCCTGCTCCCTTCGCCTAATTTCATCACCTTACACTTTCCAGAGTTGAACTTCAGCAGCCATTTTCTAGACCATTCCTCCAGTTTATCCAGGTCATCCTGTAGTCTCTGTCTATCTTCATCCGTCTTGATTCTTCTCATAATTTTTGCATCATCAGCAAACATCGAGAGGAATGAGTCTATACCCTCTGGAAGATCGTTCACATATATTAGAAACAGGATGGGTCCAAGTACTGAGCCCTGTGGGACTCCGCTGGTGACATCTCGCCACTCTGATGTCTTCCCCCTCACCGTTACTCGCTGTTTCCTGTTGCTTAAGTACTCCCTTATCCACTGGAGCACCTTCCCTTTTACTCCTGCCTGTTGCTCCAACTTTTTTAACAGCCTTTTATGGGGTACTGTGTCGAAGGCTTTTTGGCAATCCAGGAAAATGCAGTCGGCCCACCCTTCTCTTTCCTGCCTAATTTTCGTTGCCTGGTCATAAAATTCTATTAACCCTGTGAGGCACGATTTACCATCTCTGAACCCATGTTGGTGGTGCGTTACAAAGTTATTTCCCTCCAGATGCTCTACGAGCCTTTTCCTCACGATCTTCTCCAGCACCTTGCATGGTATACAAGTTAAGGAAACTGGCCTGTAATTCAGTGCCTCTTGCCTGTCACCCTTTTTGTATATTGGGACCACGTTAGCTGTCTTCCAACTTTCTGGTAAGTCTCCTGTTTCCAGTGACCTGTTATACACCATAGAGAGTGGCACACTTAGTGCTTCTGCACCTTCCTTTAGTATCCATGGTGAGATTCTATCAGGCCCAACAGCCTTTGTCACATCTAGCTCCAGCAGACACCTTTTGACCTCATCACTAGTGAGGTCAAATTCCTCCAAGGTTTCCAAGGTTGCCGCCTCCTCATTTAGTGCAGGGGCTTCTCCTTGTTCTATTGTGAAGACCTCCTGGAATCTCTTGTTGAGTTCTTCACACACCTCCTTGTCATTCTCTGTATCTGTTCTCCCCTTTCCGCAGCTTCATCACTTGTTCCTTCACTGCTGTTTTCCTCCTGATATGGCTGTGGAGCAGCTTTGGTTGGGTCTTGGCTTTACTCGCGATGTCATTTTCAAACTGTCTCTCTGCTTCCCTCCTCACTCTGATGTACTCATTTCTGGCCCTCTGGTACCTCTCCCTGCTCTCTGGTGTTCTGTTATTTCTGTAGTTTCTCCATGTTCTTTTACTCAGTTGTTTCGCTACCTTACATTCCTGGTTGAACCATGGGTTTTTCTGTTGTTTTTCGTTTTTCTCCTTTTGGACGGGGATAAACCTGTCTGCAGCTTCCTGGCACTTTTGGGTGACAATATCCATCATGACCTGCACATTCTTGTCTCTAAGTTCTGTTTCCCATGGTATTCCCATTAGGAAGTTCCTCATCTCGTCATATTTTCCTCTTCGGTAATTCAGTCTTTTCCCCTCCACTCCCATCCTTGGATAGGTTATCCCTACCTCCACCAAGTACTCAAAGGTCAGTACACTGTGGTCACTCATTCCTATGGGGGCTTCAACTTTGACTTCCCTTATTTCTGACTCATTTAGGGTGAATATTAAGTCGAGTCTAGCTGGTTCATCATTGCCTCTCATTCTTGTGGGTTCCTTGACATGCTGGATCAGAAAATTCCTTGTTGCCACTTCCAAGAGTTTAGCTCGCCACGTATCTGCACCACCATGTGGGTCCCCATTCTCCCAGTCTATCTTTCCATGGTTGAAATCACCCATGATTAAGAGTCTTGAGCCATTCCTGCAGGCAACTGAAGCTGCTCTCTCTATTATATTAATGGTTGCCATGTTGTTCCTATCAAACTCCTGTCTAGGTCTTCTGTGTGTGTGTGTGTGTGTGTGTGTGTGTGTGTGTGTGTGTGTGTGTGTGTGTGTGTGTGTGTGTGTGTGTGTGTGTGTGTGCTCACCTATTTATGCCTGCAGGATCGAGCATTAACTCGTGGACCCCACCTTTCAATTCGCTGGTTGTCTGATGCAATGATTCCTGGCCTAGCTTTGTATTATATCTATTTTTTAAATTGTATATAGAGTTTGTTTCTACAACCTGCTCCTTAATTCCTGCTCCTTTTCCAAAACTCTCACATCAAAAGAAAATTTGTTAACATCTCTGTGATTCATCTGATTCTTAAGCCCTCTTGCTCTGTTGGTATTCATTGTGACCATTTTGTTCTACTCCGTCAGTTCCACAAAGTATTTTATACGTTACTAACATGTCTTTCCGCTCTGCTCCTTCCTAGGATGGTCACAATTCTGACCAAAGTTTCGTTGCAATATCCTGAACGCTTTCGGGTATTATGTTTCTTTAGGTGGGGCCTCAACGATGGGGAGACCAACACTGGTTTCACCTGGGTGGTACACAGCACTCTAAATGCCTCCTTATTTAGGTTCCTGAATGATGTTTTAACGTTTGCTAGTGTTGCTGATGTTTGCTGGTTTGTGTGTGTCTCTGGCGTTAGGTTTGGTGTTACGTCCACTTCAGGTCTCTTTGTTGAGTCGTTACTGGGAGGCAGTTTCCCTTCATTGTGTACTGTCCCTTTGGTCTCCTGGCACCCATTCCAAGTTCCATCGCTTTACACAAACTGGTGTTGAAATCCAGTAGTCATTTGTGTACTCACCTAGTTTCGCTTGCGGGGGTTGAGCTCTGGCTCTTTGGTCCCGCCTCCCAACTGTCAATCAACTTGGTTCCTGAGCCTACTGGGCTCTATCATATCTACACTTGAAACTGTGTATGGGGTCAGCCTCCACCACATCGACTAAAACATTCCATTTGTCAACTACTCTGAGACTAAACAAATTTTTCTAATGTCTCTATGGATCATTTGGGCGCTCAATTTACACCTAGTGGAAATTGTGTCCCCCTAAGTTCGAAATCAGTGTCCCCCTAGTGCGTGTGCCCCTTGTGTTAAATAATCTATCTTTATCTACCTTATCATTTCCCTTGAGAATCTTGTAAGTGGTGATCATGTCCCCCCCCGAACTCTTCTGTCTTCCAGCGATGTGAAGTTTAATTCCCATAGTCTCTCCTCGTAGCTCATGCCCCTCAGTTCAGGGACTATTCTGCTGGCAAACCTTTGAACCTTCTCCAGTTTAGTCTTATGTTTGACGAGATATAGACTCCATGCTGGAGTTGCATACTCCAAGATTGGTCTGACATGTGGTATATAATGTTCTGAATGATTCCTTACACAAGTCTCTAAAGGCCGTTCTTATGTTGGCCAACCGGGCATATACCGCTGATGTTATCCTCTTGATATGGGCTTCAGGGGACAGGTCTGGCGTGATATCAACCCCCAGGTCTTTCTCTCTCTCTGATTCTTGAAGAATTTTATCTCTCAAATGATATCTTGTATCTAGCTTCCTGCTCCCTACACATATCCTCATTACATTACATTTGTTCGGGTTAAACTCTTAACAACCATTTGTTGTTG
>NC_059616.1:19508424-19548424 GCF_020424385.1 Procambarus clarkii
TGGGGGGTGTGTGGTGTGGGGGAAAAAAAAGTAGTTAGTAAAAACAGTTGATTGACAGTTGAGAGGCGGGCCGAAAGAGCAAAGCTCAACCCCCGCAAAACATAACTAGGTGAACACAACTAGGTGAATACACACTCATGCACGCACGCTCACCGCCTCAGACGTCGACGGCTGTGTAACATTCCGGGAATACGAATTGACATTGAATTACATCAGTGAGTGAGACAAAGGAGATGGTATTGCCCTGGTTGACCAGCCAACAGGCGCGGTCAACCAGACACGATTGCAATCATTAAACAAAGTACTCCGTAGGTTTGTGACATCAATTTATTAAATAGGTCGAGGCATGCTATTCCAAACTTGCTAACACAGGCAGATGAATGTAATACTTCATTGGCTCACCATTGGCATAACCAGCGGCCCACTGCTGCTGGTGTGGTGGCAAAGGTACACCATCGCTCTTACGTGCTGTTAAGCATTACGAAGCCTTCAATGCCGTTTTCTGGCCCGGCGCCCAGTGCAATTTGGCACTGAACACATTTACAGTGTCAAAAATGGTGTCGTCCAAGAGTAGTCGGGAGGGAACACCGGTAAGTTGGACTCTAATACCACCTAACCATATACATAATATACATCGCAGAGCAACAGATGTCAACACCACAACTTGATGCCTTACTGAACATGTACAATGTTGCCACAAGAGGTCCCCAGTAACTGTGTGCAGCAACTAGTGTATCACACAGGCCCCCGACCCCCCACACTGCTGCTCACCAAGATATAATAGGAAAGAATCTTTTAAAAAGTGGTGACCCAGCTCTCACAAGTCAAGCCTGGCCTCAGGCCGGGCTCGGAGAGAACATCAATTCCCAGAACCCCATCAAGCAGGTGTCAAGCAAGCACGCCACACTCACAAGTATTTCACAATAATTGACTAAATACACACAGTTTAAGCACTTGAAAGAAACTAGGAGCGCTAACTAATGCTTCCCTCAGTAATGTTAAATAACTGAATTACATACTTGAAATCGGATGAATGGTCAACACATCCGGCCTTGATCAGGTCAACACATCCGGCCTTGATCAGGTCAACACATCCGGCCTTGATCAGGTCAACACATCCGGCCTTGATCAGGTCAACACATCCGGCCTTGATCAGGTCAACACATCCGGTCTTGAACAGGTCAACACATCCGGCCTTGATCAGGTCAACACATCCGGCCTTGATCAGGTCAACACATCCGGCCTTGATCAGGTCAACACATCCGGCCTTGATCAGGTCAACACATCCGGCCTTGATCAGGTCAACACATCCGGCCTTGATCAGGTCAACACATCCGGCCTTGATCAGGTCAACACATCCGGCCTTGATCAGGTCAACACATCCGGCCTTGATCAGGTCAACACATCCGGCCTTGATCAGGTCAACACATCCGGCCTTGATCAGGTCAACACATCCGGCCTTGATCAGGTCAACACATCCGGCCTTGATCAGGTCAACACATCCGGCCTTGATCAGGTCAACACATCCGGCCTTGATCAGGTCAACACATCCGGCCTTGATCAGGTCAACACATCCGGCCTTGATCAGGTCAACACATCCGGCCTTGATCAGGTCAACACTGCCACCGACTACATCAAACACCAGCAGGTAGTGACTGTTGCCACCTCGGTGCTAGTTGCCACATCTAAATAGCTGCCATGTAGGCCAGATTATCATTTTAACATACGAGTTAAATAACTTCACTAAATGATAATCAGCAATCCGATACAGGCATAAACAATCATCTACAGGCATAAACAACCCCCTACAGGCCTAAACAATCTCATACAGGCATAAACAATCTCATACAGGCATAAACAATCTCATACAGGCATAAACAATCTCATACAGGCATAAACAATCCCCCTACAGGCGTAAACAATCCCCCTACAGGCATAAACAATCTCATACAGGCATAAACAATCTCATACAGGCATAAACAATCTCATACAGGCATAAACAATCTCATACAGGCGTAAACAATCCCCCTACAGGCGTAAACAATCCCCCTACAGGCGTAAACAATCCCCCTACAGGCGTAAACAACCCTCTACAGGCATAAACAACCCTCTACAGGCATAAACAACCCTCTACAGGCATAAACAACCCTCTACAGGCATAAACAACCCTCTACAGGCATAACCAACCCTCTACAGGCATAACCAACCCTCTACAGGCATAACCAACCCTCTACAGGCATAACCAACCCTCTACAGGCATAACCAACCCTCTACAGGCATAACCAACCCTCTACAGGCATAAACAACCCTCTACAGGCATAAACAACCCTCTACAGGCATAACCAACCCTCTACAGGCATAACCAACCCTCTACAGGCATAACCAACCCTCTACAGGCATAACCAACCCCCTACAGGCATAACCAACCCCCTACAGGCATAAACAACCCTCTACAGGCATAAACAACCCTCTACAGGCATAAACAACCCTCTACAGGCATAAACAACCCTCTACAGGCATAAACAACCCTCTACAGGCATAACCAACCCTCTACAGGCATAACCAACCCTCTACAGGCATAACCAACCCTCTACAGGCATAAACAACCCTCTACAGGCATAAACAATCCTCTACAGGCATAACCAACCCTCTACAGGCATAACCAACCCTCTACAGGCATAACCAACCCTCTACAGGCATAACCAACCCTCTACAGGCATAACCAACCCTCTACAGGCATAACCAACCCTCTACAGGCATAACCAACCCCCTACAGGCATAAACAACCCTCTACAGGCATAAACAATCCTCTACAGGCATAACCAACCCCCTACAGGCATAAACAACCCTCTACAGGCATAACCAACCCTCTACAGGCATAACCAACCCTCTACAGGCATAACCAACCCTCTACAGGCATAACCAACCCTCTACAGGCATAACCAACCCCCTACAGGCATAAACAACCCTCTACAGGCATAAACAATCCTCTACAGGCATAACCAACCCCCTACAGGCATAAACAACCCTCTACAGGCATAACCAACCCTCTACAGGCATAACCAACCCTCTACAGGCATAACCAACCCCCTACAGGCATAAACAATCCTCTACAGGCATAACCAACCCCCTACAGGCATAAACAACCCTCTACAGGCATAACCAACCCTCTACAGGCATAACCAACCCTCTACAGGCATAAACAACCCTCTACAGGCATAAACAACCCTCTACAGGCATAACCAACCCCCTACAGGCATAAACAATCCCCCTACAGGCATAACCAACCCTCTACAGGCATAACCAACCCCTACAGGCATAAACAATCCCCCTACAGGCATAAACAATCCCCCTACAGGCATAAACAATCCCCTACAGGCATAACCAACCCCTACAGGCATAAACAATCCCCCTACAGGCATAACCAACCCTCTACAGGCATAAACAATCCCCCTACAGGCATAACCAACCCTCTACAGGCATAACCAACCCCCTACAGGCATAAACAATCCCCCTACAGGCATAAACAATCCCCCTACAGGCATAACCAACCCTCTACAGGCATAACCAACCCCCTACAGGCATAAACAATCCCCCTACAGGCATAACCAACCCCCTACAGGCATAAACAATCCCCCTACAGGCATAACCAACCCCCTACAGGCATAACCAACCCCCTACAGGCATAAACATGCTTCCCTCTGGTCTTGTTTCCGCTGGTCTTGATCCCGCTGGTCTTGCTTCCACTGGTCTTGCTTCCCCCTGGTCTTGCATCCGCTGGTCTTGCTTCCGCTGGTCTTGCTTCCGCTGGTCTTGCTTTCGCTGGTCTTGCTTCTATTGGTCTTGCTTCCCCCTGGTCTTCCTTCAGCTGGTCTTGCTCCCGCTGGTCTTGATTCCCGCTGGTCTTTCTTCCGTTAGTCTTATTATCGCTGTTCTACGTATTATCGTATCCCCAAATAATCCAGAGGTGTTTACTAACAAAGACTGTGAGATTGTTGACCTGGAGTTGTGAGGTGAGATGGGAGTGTGAATATTGATGGTGGGCGGGAGGGCTGGTGTCGCTCCTCCTGCCACACGACTACTCTTTAAATATATAATTTCCATCAAGTTCTTCATGGTTTTCCCGGCAAAGGTCAGAACAGGATGGAAAATGGGATGAGTTGCTGCATGTTGAATGAACTTGGCGCGCGGTGATTGACGGCTCGTGGCTCTTCTCTTAAGTCAATCAAATCTGGTTGATGGTTGATTTGCATCAAGATGCAAATCTGCATCCTTTTTTTCTTTCTCTGAACAGAGGGACTTTTGGTTATAAATTTACTGTCTGTAAATATATATATATATGTTGTTAAATATGACCGTAAAAGTGAAATTTATAATTCTAACACGAATTTTCTCAATATTTCTTATGTTTCTTTTTACTGTCTATGGTAATTGAAAATCAATTCTCCAAATTTCATTTTTATTTCTAGTCTGATACGACGCTTGAACGCGGTTCGTAGTAACTTATTACATTATCAAAGACTTCAGTTTACACACACAACTGTAATCTGAAAACACTAAACAGAGTCTTATTTATACTAACACTAAACAGCTTATCCGTCTTACTTATACTCGCATTTGAGTGAGGTGATATGGTGCAACAGTTTTGGATGAGGTGAACAAACTTGTGACAAATACAAGAGAGAACACGAAGCAATGCCTATTAGTTGGATATGAGAGCATAGGAATGGAAGTAACTGCAGAAGGTCTATTGGCCCATACTTCCTCTTGATGCTTCTACATTGGTTCGGAGTCTTGAAGTGGGTAGAATATAGTTGTGCATTAATTGGCTGTTGATTGGCCAATTAAACCTCCGAACCAATATAGAAGCATCAAGAGGAAGTATGGGCCAATAGACCTTCTGCAGTTACTTCCATTCCTATGCTCTCATATCCAACTAATAGGCATTGCTTCGTGTTCTCTCTTGTATTTGTCACAAGTTTGTTCACCTCATCCAAAACTGTTGCACCATATCACCTCACTCAAATGCGAGTATAAGTAAGACGGATAAGCTGTTTAGTGTTAGTATAAATAAGACTCTGTTTAGTGTTTTCAGATTACAGTTGTGTGTGTAAACTAAAGTCTTTGAAAATGTAATAAGTTACTACGAAACGCGTTCAAGCGTCGTATCAGACTAGAAATAAAAAAAATAAAAATTAATTTTGGAGAATTGATTTTAACCTGGGCCTAGCCCGGGCCTAACCCGGGCCTAACCGGGGCCTAAAATGGCCTAACCGGGGACCTACCTATGCACACAAGCATAATATATGCAACAATTTTTACTTGTGAGAAACACTGAGTTTCTTTAACAGAATTAAAAATCAGAATTCACGTATCCGTAGTCGCATTTTGTACTGTTCTGTGTAATAATAATAATAATAATAATGTCTTTGTAGTTAGAGCTATAGTAGAAAATCAGGATAAATGATGACGTAAATTTTGAATTACGTGCCTTTATATACACATTTTTAAATAGTGGTGTATTAACAGGTTTTTTTTTGTCTCTACAGTTTTATGTATCGAAATAATGTTTTTTGCATTTTTTCACTCTAATATTTACTGCGACTTGTTCAGTTTCCCTAAATTTTGGTCAGGAACAATCAGCCGTGAGAATCAGGCATCCTTTTAAATTATATATAGAGAGAGAGCTTTCCTGGGTTGTGGAGGGGTGCGCCGGTGAGCCCCAGGTGGGGGGAAGTGCGTCCTCCGCCAGGTACACATAGCGTCCAAATTAATTTACAAGCCGAGCACTCTGGTAGGCAAACGTATCGACGGATTGGTAAAGGGGAACAAACGAGGTGGAGATGCCTTTTATCGATTAAACTCCCTCACCACTTTCACCCTTGCGGCCTCATTACCCAAGTGCTAAACTCTCCAGCTGGCGGGGGTATGCCATGCGCCGGTGTGGCCGCTGCGGGAGGTAAACAGGAGGTTGGATATCTTTTTATTGGAGGCGAGGAAGAGGCTACGTTTTATATGACATTCTGTGAAAATTCTCTATTCATGGGAAAATTGCCAACTGGGAGCCTAAGACCTTCATTGAGCGACGCGGGGCATTGAGAGCACATCCGTGGGCAGTGTAGGGGCCCAAACCTGCCCACACCTGCCTACTTGGGTAGGCTGGGGCACATATATAGCCTGCCTACACCCGCTTAAGTGGACAGGGTGTAGGGGGGGGCTAGTCTGCTCATACCTGCCTAAGTGGGTAGATTGTAGGGGAGGACATAGCATGTTGAGACCTACTGACGTGAACTGGGTGTAGGGAAGCCGTAGCCTACCTACCTCCACCACCCCTCTTTCACTACTTACCTTTTGAGAAAGGTAATTATCCGGATGTGGTGGTTGTAAGGTAACCTGGCTGTGACGGTGGGTAGGGGTCTGGGGGCCTGGTACATGGTCTGGTGAGCAGCTGGTGGTAGTCGTGGTGGTGCTGGTGGTAGTTGTGGTGGTGCCGGTGGTAGTTGTGGTGGTAGTTGTGGTGGTGCTAGTGGTAGTCGTGGTGGTGCTGGTGGTAGTTGTGGTGGTGCAGTTGGTAGTTGTGGTGGTGCTGGTGGCAGCTGTGGTAGTTGTGGTGGTGCCGGTGGTAGCTGTGGTGGTGCAGTTGGTAGTTGTGGTGGTGCTGGTGGCAGCGGTGGTGGTGCTGGTGGTAGTTGTGGTGGTGCTGGTGGTAGTTGTGGTGGTGCTGGTGGTAGTCGTGGTGGTGCTGCTGGTAGTCGTGGTGGTACTGGTGGTAGTTGTGGTGGTGCTGGTGGTAGTTGTGGTGGGTGCTGGTGTCGTGGTAGTCGTGGTGTAGTTGTACTGGTGGTAGTTGTGGTGGTGCTGGTGGTAGTTGTGGTGGTGCTGGTGGTAGTTGTGGTGGTGCTGGTGGTAGTTGTGGTGGTGCTGCTGGTAGCGTGGTGGTGCTGGTGGTAGGTGGTGGTGCTGTGGTAGTTGTGGTGGTGCTGGTGGTAGTTGTGGTGGTGCTGGTGGTAGTAGTGGTGGTGGTGGTGTGGTGGTGCTGGTGGTAGTTGTGGTGGTGCTGCTGGTAGTCGTGGTGGTGCTGGTGGTAGTTGTGGTGGTGCTGGTGGTAGTTGTGGTGGTGCTGCTGGTAGTCGTGGTGGTACTGGTGGTAGTTGTGGTGGTGCTGCTGGTAGTCGTGGTGGTGCTGGTGGTAGTTGTGGTGGTGCTGGTGGTAGTTGTGGTGGTGCTGCTGGTAGTCGTGGTGGTACTGGTGGTAGTTGTGGTGGTGCTGGTGGTAGTTGTGGTGGTGCTGCTGGTAGTTGTGGTAGCTGGTGGTAGTTGTGGTGGTGCTGGTGGTAGTTGTGGTGGTGCTGGTGGTAGTTGTGGTGGTGCTGGTGGTAGTTGTGGTGGTGCTGGTGGTAGTTGTGGTGGTGCTGGTGGTAGTGGTGGTGGTGCTGGTGGTAGTTGTGGTGGTGCTGGTGGTAGTTGTGGTGGTGCTGGTGGTAGTTGTGGTGGTGCTGGTGGTAGTTGTGGTGGTGCTGGTGGTAGTTGTGGTGGTGCTGGTGGTAGTTGTGGTGGTGCTGGTGGTAGTTGTGGTGGTGCTGGTGGTAGTTGTGGTGGTGCTGGTGGTAGTTGTGGTGGTGCTGGTGGTAGTTGTGGTGGTGCTGGTGGTAGTTGTGGTGGTGCTGGTGGTAGTTGTGGTGGTGCAGTTGGTAGTTGTGGTGGTGGTGGTAGTTGTGGTGGTGCTGGTGGTAGTTGTGGTGTGGCTGGTGGTAGTTGTGGTGGTGCTGGTGGTAGTTGTGGTGGTGTAGTTGGTAGTTGTGGTGGTGCAGTTGGTAGTTGTGGTGGTGCAGGTGGTAGTTGTGGTGGTGCTGGTGGTAGTTGTGGTGGTGCTGGTGGTAGTTGTGGTGGTGTAGTTGGTAGTTGTGGTGGTGCAGTTGGTAGTTGTGGTGGTGCAGTTGGTAGTTGTGGTGGTGCTGGTGGTAGTTGTGGTGGTGCTGGTGGTAGTTGTGGTGGTGCAGTGGTGGTAGTTGTGGTGGTGCTGGTGGTAGTTGTGGTGGTGCTGGTGGTAGTTGTGGTGGTGCTGGTGGTAGTTGTGGTGGTGCAGTTGGTAGTTGTGGTGGTGGTGGTGGTAGTTGTGGTGGTGGTGGTGGTAGTTGTGGTGGTGGTGGTGGTAGTTGTGGTGCTGGTGGTGGTAGTTGTGGTGCTGGTTGTGGTAGTTGTGGTGCTGGTGGTGGTAGTTGTTGTGGTGGTGGTGGTAGTTGTGGTGGTAGTGTGGTGGTGCTGGTGGTGGTAGTTGTGGTGGTGGTGGTGGTAGTTGTGGTGGTGCTGGTGGTAGTTGTGGTGGTGCTGGTGGTAGTTGTGGTGGTGCTGGTGGTAGTTGTGGTGGTGCTGGTGGTAGTTGTGGTGGTGCTGGTGGTAGTTGTGGTGGTGTGCTGGTAGTTGTGGTGGTGCTGGTGGTAGGTGTGGTGGTGGTGGTGGTAGTTGTGGTGGTGCAGGTGGTAGTTGTGGTGGTGCTGGTGGTAGTTGTGGTGGTGCTGGTGGTAGTTGTGGTGGTGCTGGTGGTAGTTGTGGTGGTGCTGGTGGTAGTTGTGGTGGTGCTGGTGGTAGTTGTGGTGGTGCTGGTGGTAGTTGTGGTGGTGCTGGTGGTAGTTGTGGTGGTGCTGGTGGTAGTTGTGGTGGTGCTGGTGGCAGTTGTGGTGGTGCTGGTGCAGTTGTGGTGGTGCTGGTGGTAGTTGTGGTGGCTGGTAGTTGTGGTGGTGCTGGTGGTAGTTGTGGTGGTGCTGGTGGTAGTTGTGGTGGTGGTGGTGGTAGTTGTGGTGGTGCTGGTGGTAGTTGTGGTGGTGTTGTGGTGGTAGTGGTAGTTGTGGTGGTGCTGGTGGTAGCTGTGGTGGTGCTGCTGGTAGTTGTGGTGGTGCTGCTGGTAGTTGTGGTGGTGCTGGTGGTAGTTGTGGTGGTGCTGGTGGTAGTTGTGGTGGTGCTGGTGGTAGTTGTGGTGGTGCTGGTGGTAGTTGTGCTGGTGACAGCTGTGGTGGTGCTGGTGACAGCTGTGGTGGTGCTGGTGGCAGCTGTGGTGGTGCTGGTGGCAGCTGTGGTGGTGCTGGTGACAGCTGTGGTGGTGCTGGTGGCAGCTGTGGTGGTGCTGGTGGCAGCTGTGGTGGTGCTGGTGGCAGCTGTGGTGGTGCTGGTGACAGCTGTGGTGGTGCTGGTGGCAGCTGTGGTGGTGCTGGTGGCAGCTGTGGTGGTGCTGGTGGCAGCTGTGGTGGTGCAGCAGCTGTGGTGGTGCTGGTGGCAGCTGTGGTGGTGCTGGTGGCAGCTGTGGTGGTGCTGGTGGCAGCTGGTGTGGTGGTGCTGGTGGCAGCTGTGGTGGTGCTGGTGGCAGCTGTGGTGGTGGTGGTGCTGGTGGTAGCTGTGGTGGTACTGGTGGTAGTTGTGGTGGTGCTGGTGGTAGTTGTGGTGGTGCTGGTGGCAGCTGTGGTGGTGCTGGTGGCAGCTGTGGTGGTGCTGGTGCTTGTCTAGTATGGCTGTGACCCTTCTAGCTGTTGTTTGGTATGGTTATGACCCAGAATGGTTGTCCAGTATAATGGTTGTTAGTGTGGTTGTGACCCGTGCTGGTGACCAGGCTGGTGGTTGACCAGTATAGTTGTGACTCGGGTTAGCTAGTTATCTATTGTGGTTATGACCTTTAACTAGCGGGTTTATGTAAACAAAGTTACACAATTACACGGGGGGGTGGGGGGGGGGAGGGGGAGGGGGCTCGAACCCGTGGTAATCTTGAGCCAGCAGTTACGTCATCTCTACAACTCGTGTCATGTCAGTCTGAAGTGACTGTAACCCCACCCCCCCCCTTCCACCTCCCCTCACTTTGAGAGCTTTGTATAAGCATATATCTTATTTAGATATGTAAATACGCAGAATGTGTTCCGGGTGACCCCACCTCCCCATTATGACGTCTGTCAGTCATAATTGACAGGTATGCCACCAGGCTAGTCCCCGAGCTGAGAGGTATGAGCTACTAGGAAAGCCCACTGGAATTCAACTTCATTGAGAGACAAAAGAGGGGAGACAAGATTACTACTTGTAAAATTATCAAAGGAATTGAGAGGGTAGATAAAGACAAACTATTTAGCATGGGTGGTACATGGGTCACAGGTGCAAACTTAGGAACCAAAAAGAGACCACCGAGACGTTAGAAAAATTTGTTCAGTGTCAGAGTAGTTAACAGATGGAAGACAAATGGGTTGTGGTGGAGGCAGACGCCATATACAGTTTCAGATGTAGATATGATCAAGAGTCCAGTAGGCTCAGGACCCTGTACACCAGTTGATGGTAGAGAGTTGAAGCTCAACCCTCGGAAGCACAACTAGGTGAGTGGAGGGTGAGAGGGGTGCGGGGTTAAGGGAACATGTTTCCAGTCGTATAGAACACTCCAGGCTTCCAGAAGGTTCCAGTCGTATAGAACAGTCCAGGCTTCCAGAAGGTTCCAGTCGTGTAGAACAGTCCAGGCTTCCAGAAGGTTCCAGTCGTATAGAACAGTCCAGGCTTCCAGAAGGTTCCAGTCGTATAGAACACTCCAGGCATCCAGAAGGTTCCAGTCGTATAGAACACTCCAGGCTTCCAGAAGGTTCCAGTCGTATAGAACACTCCAGGCTTCCAGAAGGTTCCAGTCGTATAGAACACTCCAGGCTTCCAGAAGGTTCTAGTCGTATAGAACACTCCAGGCTTCCAGAATGTAAAGTTTCCTAAGTAAACCGCAGAGTTGATGTTTGCTTGGGGGTACGGAGCATCAGCCTACATATGGGTTAGGTGGGTTGCCTGGGGTTATACGCTTATGGTCAGGCGAAGCCACCTGTAATTGGCGTTTGTTAAATAGTGAGGACGGTGGGGGGACCTGCAGCTCCTGGTGGGGGTGGACAGCCGGGGACAGGTCACAGCACTCCACCTGCAGTCTATGTACGACCTGCAAGGCTGCAGGTCGGGCCTCGGGCTGAAGTCTCGCGGCTGTTTGCGTCAGCTGTAACTAATTCGAATCATTTTCTGACATGTGCAATATATGACCGACCCACAGGATGCAACCACAACAGACACACACTAAGGTTCCTGTTTGGTGCTAGGTGAAAAGAGGCATTAGGTTTAAAGTATAGTCATACGTCTTGATTATACTCTAGATGGAGATTAAAATTCTGAGCAACTAGGACAATTTTAACCCAGACTATTACTTTAAAAGGTGCAGTGTTCCACACACATGATGTAACAGCTTCAATTTTAACAAGTCACATTACGGCACACAGGGTACAACAGCCTCAAGCTTAACAAGCCACAGTACTGCACACAGGGTACAACAGCTTGAAGCTTAACTAGGCACAGTACTGCACACAGGAGACAACAGCTTCAAGCTTAACAAGCCACAGTACTGCACACAGGAGACAACAGCTTCAAGCTTAACAAGCCACAGTACTGCACACAGGAGACAACAGCCTCAAGCTTAACAAGCCACAGTACTGCACACAGGGGACAACAGCTTCAAGCTTAACAAGCCACAGTACTGCACACAGGGGACAACAGCTTCAAGCTTAACAAGCCACAGTACTGCACACAGGGGCAACAGCCTCAAGCTTAACAAGCCACAGTACTGTACACAGGGGACAACAGCCTCAAGCTTAACAAGCCACAGTACTGCACACAGGGGACAACAGCCTCAAGCTTAACAAGCCACAGTACTGCACACAGGGGACAACAGCTTCAAGCTTAACAAGCCACAGTACTGCACACAGGAGACAACAGCTTCAAGCTTAACAAGCCACAGTACTGCACACAGGGGACAACAGCCTCAAGCTTAACAAGCCACAGTACTGTACACAGGAGACAACAGCCTCAAGCTTAACAAGCCACAATGTAAGATAGGTAATCATAACTGGTTGTTCACGCATGTAGTTACTAACAACTAGCTCTCCTGTAAGACACAGTCAACACGGCAGACAGCTCTCACTCTTAAAATGACGCTGGTAAATATTTTGATGAACAATTGGGGCAGAACGTACTGGGAGAGGCAGCTGCTGGCTTCCTGTCCCACTAGAGGTCACTTGAGATGTTAGCCCTTAGGGCTTCCTGCTCCCATCCGGGCCACTGGAGATGATGACCCTCAGGAAAATTCAGGTAAATTTAAAACTATTCAACTTGAACTCGGCAATATAATATTAAATTTTTTTTATAAGTTGATAATAATAAAAAAATACACAAAATAGAAGAATACGAGATTGAAGTTACTTAAAGAAATATACGATTACTAAGTTGGGCAAGAGTGTGTTATATATGTAATTCTAAAACAAAGAAAAAATTAATAACAAAAAATCAATTATAAATTACGGGTGACAAGGAAATAAAAGCCAATTAATAAGTATTTTATATCGACTCTTCTAGACAAAAAGTTGTTAGAAGTTCAAAGCAATTATAGAGGAAGTAAAGATAAATTAAACTAATAACTACTAGTGAAGAAGTTGAACAACTAACGCCAAATAAGTTTCCAGGCCTCACAGGAGTATTTTCCCAGGTCTTTAAGATTGTTCTGAAGACCTTGTTCAGCCGTTGTCAATATGTAGAGGCTTGTGTCCAATTTTTCCTGAATGAAGTAAGGCAGATCACTGAACTTTAACCATCATCCAGGTAGCTTATTAATTACTAGAACATTATTTGAGGTAATATTTCCAAATTTATTTGTATTCGAAGCGTGTCTTCTATAGCCACTAAACATAAATTTACAACATGGACGATTACGGTGGAGGTTCGTCCAATGCGGGCTCGCCATGGCCCGTGCTGCTTGGAACTTTTTGTTCCGGGTAGCGGATCTTAAACAACAACAACAGGTGGAGGAAGTGAGGCGTTGATAACGCAGGAGGCACGAGAACACGGGAGAGATTGTGAAGCTGTGCACTCAGCTTCACGCCAGCCTTGTTCAGCATCAGTGACGGATAAGGTAGAGGAGCCCGCGGGGTGTCATGGCGAGGCTCTCCACCTTGTATGGAGGCCGTCTATCGTGAGGTTATCTTGAGATGATTTCGGGGCTTTAGTGTCCCCGCGGCCCGGTCCTCGACCAGGCCTCCACCCCCAGGAAGCAGCCCGTGACAGCTGACTAACACCCAGGTACCTATTTTACTGCTAGGTAACAGGGGCATAGGGTGAAAAAACTCTACCCATTGTTTCTCGCCGGCGCCCGGGATCGAACCCGGGACCACAGGATCACAAGTCCAGCGTGCTGTCCGCTCGGCCGACCGTCTCCACCACTCACCAAACAGAGGGTCAGCATTTACAGTCCTCCTGGTGTAGTGGTTAAGACATTAGTCTGGCGTTTCCCGAGCGCTTTGTCCTGGGTTCGTATCCTGGCTAGGGAGGATTTACTGGGCGTCAATCCTTAACTGTAGCCTCTGTTCACCCAGCAGTGAATGGCTACCTGGTTGTTAAACCATTTGGCGGGTCGTGTTCCAGGGAAAATTAGGATTAAGGACCTGCCCGAAACGCTGTGTGTGCTGGTGGCTGTACAAGAATGTAAGAACTCTTGTATATATCAATTAATAAATCAAAGAACAAAGCCAGAGGAGCCACCAGTCACAGGTTGAGTGCCACGCGGCCCTGCTTGGCACCCGTTCTTCCCGCATTCTTAATTACTTCCTATAGCTGAACGACGTTACCAAATTAACAAATGACACTGAAAAACGTCGGTTAATACAATCAAAACTACGGAAATGGTTTCAGGACATCAGGATTTAAAAAAAATGAATATAGGCCTGTGCAGTTCGGTGATGACATCTCAGCCTCTGTGCCTGAGAAGCTGAGACTGTCCACTAAACAATAGTAACATTGTGAAATCAAAGTGGGGAAAAGAATCACTCATTAGTAAGGGCCTGAACCTGAGAGTGTGAACCATAAATGGTCAGTCATCTAAGAACTTTTTCTTGCCCCCATGTGAGACCCCAGTTGGGTTATCTTGCCCCTTGTGAGACCCCAGTTGGGTTATCTTGCACCTTGTGTGACCCCAGTTGGGTTATCTTGCACCTTGTGAGACCCCAGTTGGGTTATCTTGCCCCTTGTGAAACCCCAGTTGGGTTATCTTGCACCTTGTGAGACCCCAGTTGGGTTATCTTGCACCTTGTGAGACCCCAGTTGGGTTATCTTGCCCCTTGTGAGACCCCAGTTGGGTTATCTTGCACCTTGTGAGACCCCAGTTGGGTTATCTTGCACCTTGTGAGACCCCAGTTGGGTTATCTTGCACCTTGTGAGACCCCAGTTGGGTTATCTTGCACCTTGTGAGACCCCAGTTGGGTTATCTTGCACCTTGTGAGACCCCCAGTTGGGTTATCTTGCACCTTGTGAGACCCCAGTTGGGTTATCTTGCCCCTTGTGAGACCCCAGTTGGGTTATCTTGCACCTTGTGAGACCCCAGTTGGGTTATCTTGCACCTTGTGAGACCCCAGTTGGATTATCTTGCACCTTGTGAGACCCCCAGTTGGGTTATCTTGCACCTTGTGAGACCCCCAGTTGGGTTATCTTGCACCTTGTGAGACCCCCAGTTGGGTTATCTTGCCCCTTGTGAGACCCCCAGTTGGGTTATCTTGCCCCTTGTGAGACCCCCAGTTGGGTTATCTTGCCCCTTGTGAGACCCCCAGTTGGGTTATCTTGCCCCTTGTGAGACCCCCAGTTGGGTTATCTTGCCCCTTGTGAGACCCCCAGTTGGGTTATCTTGCCCCTTGTGAGACCCCCAGTTGGGTTATCTTGCCCCTTGTGAGACCCCCAGTTGGGTTATCTTGCACCTTGTGAGACCCCAGTTGGGTTATCTTGCACCTTGTGAGACCCCCAGTTGGGTTATCTTGCACCTTGTGAGACGCCATCTACGCCAACACAACGCCACTAGACGAATACAAAGCCACCTCAATCTTTAGGTTATCTTGATGATTTCGGGGCTTAGCGTCCCCGCGGCCCGGTCTTCGACCAGGCCTCCTTTTTGTTACACATTCCCAGGAAACAGCCCGTAGCAGCTGTCTAACTCCCAGATACTTATTTACTGCTAAGTGAACAGAGGCATGAGGGTGAAAGAAACTCTGCTTATTTGTTTCCCCCTCCACCAGGGATCGAACCCGGAACCTCAGGTTAACAAATGCGAAGCGCTGTCCACTCAGCTGTCAGGTCCCTGTACCTAGAGCCTAGGCCAAGCCCCTAGAGGAATACAAAGCCACATATAGGAATACAAATACACCTAGAGGTGTGTAACAAAAAGGAGGCCTGATCGAGGACCGGGCCGCGAGGACGCTAAAGCCCCGAAATCATCTCAAGATAACCTCAAGATAGAGGTATACAAAGCCAGGCAGACCTAATGTTAGTAGTCTTCCCTCACCACTCCCCATCCTGTTTCCCTCCCTCCCTCCTCCTCCTCCTATTTCCCCTTGCTGCTGCTCCTCCATGATTAGTGGTCGGCGGCTCTGGTTCGGTCTCTCCCTCCAGCCATTCCGATTCCTACATTATTGATGGAATGCAAAAGAGATGGGCGGGCGGCCGCGTCTCAACTGGAGAATTTTGTATACCAATTCTTCCAAATTTGACCTCCGCTCGTCACTCCATCCTCTCCAGCGGTGCTCCGGCCGACCTCCGCCGCCACCAGCGGGATCCCGGAGGCTGTTTCATTCCGGAATTCTCTGAAATTGGCGAAATTAAGGGGAGGTGTTTGATGCGCAGGTCGCCACCGTCCGCCAGCAGCCCGCCACCCGCCCTGGGGTCGGGCCCCCACCCGCCCTGGGGTCGGGCCCCCACCCGCCCTGGGGTCGGGCCCCCACCCGCCCTGGGGTCGGGCCCCCACCCGCCCTGGGGTCGGGCCCCCACCCGCCCTGGGGTCGGGCCCCCACCCGCCCTGGGGTCGGGCCCCCACCCGCCCTGGGGTCGGGCCCCCACCCGCCCTGGGGTCGGGCCCCCACCCGCCCTGGGGTCGGGCCCCCACCCGCCCTGGGGTCGGGCCCCACCAGCTCCTAGGAATAAACAATGGGAGTACCTGGGTCACTGCAATGATTGAGGTTTCAGTTTTTGTTTATGCTGAAATTTTCCACAGTGAGGGAAAGGAGATGGGGTGGGAGGCGGAATAGGGAGGAGAGGGGTAAAGATTTAATGTGGAAATGGGTTGTTAGAGTGATGGGGAGGTGGGGGGGGGGGTGTAGGAAAGACATGGAGTAGTAGATGGGAGGGGGTCAGCAGGAGGTGGTGGTGATTAGGGGAGTTGGTATTGAGGGTGGTTGGGGAGGCCATGAGGGGAGGTGTTGGGGGGGGGGGGGGTCATGGGGAAAGAGGGAAGGGGGGGGGTTCAACATGGAGGGGCAACATTAGGTCATAGTGGTGTGGACGGTGACCGACCGTCAGGTAATCTCAATTGTAATGGGTTTTCCAGACGACTGGAAGCCTATTTCTTGGAGTTAATAACCAGGCGACCAGCGGCCTCTCGGGGCGGGCCGCCTCCACCAGGTTGTTGGGGGTTGTTGTGGGGGGGGGGGGGGTGATTGTTGTGTGGGGGGTGGTTGTGTGTGGGGGGGGTTGTTGTGGGGGGGTGGTTGTTGTTGTGGGGGGGGGGTGATTGTTGTGGGGGGGGGGTGGTTGTTGTGGGGGGGGGGGTTGTTGTGGGGGGGTTATCTTGAGGTTATCTTGAGATGATTTCGGGGCTTTAGTGTCCCCGCGGCCCGGTCCTCGACCAGGCCTCCACCCCCAGGAAGCAGCCCGTGACAGCTGACAACACCCAGGTACCTAATTTACTGCTAGGTAACAGGGGCATAGGGTGAGAGAAACTCTGCCCATTGTTTCTCGCCGGCGCCTGGGATTGAACCCAGGACCACAGGATCACGAGCCCAGTGTGCTGTCCGCTCGGCCGACCGGCTCCCGACCGGGGGGGGGTTGTTGTGGGGGGGGGGTGGTGGTTGTTGTGGGGGGGTGGTTGTTGTAGGGGGGGTGGTTGTTGTGGGGGGGGTGATTGTTGTGGGGGGGTGGTTGTTGTAGGGGGGGTGGTTGTTGTAGGGGGGGGTGGTTGTTGTAGGGGGGTGGTTTTTTGTAGGGGGTGGTTGTTAGGGGGGGGTGTTGTTCTTTCTGTGGGCGGTGGTGTTGTGAAGGATTTTTTTCATGTGGGTGAGGTGGTGTTGGAGCGTGTTATTACTGTGTTTGTAGTATTGGAAAGGTTTTGTGGAGGGGGCAAGTGTCTGCCTAGCCTGACTCCCCCCCCCTCTCTCACTTCCTTCCCCACCCCCCTTTTCTCACTTCCTCCCCCCCCCCCCCAACCCCCTTCTCTACCGGCTCTCTGTAGGAAGTATTCCTGGTTGCAGCAACACCTTTCTGTGAGGAGTGTTGCATGTTCTCGCGACCGACGTCCCTTCTCCACCCCCCCCCATCTTCCCTTCACCAGCCCCCCCCCATTACCTCCCACCTTATACAACCATAAGATACCACAACTTGGTCGTCTTAAAATATTCCTCACGTGAAGGTCCTCTGCACCACCGTGGGAGCTGTGGGAGGCGTGTTCTAGTGGGAGGGGAAGTGAGGAGTGTTCTAATGGGAGGGGAAGTGAGGGGTGTTCTAGTGGGAGGGGAAGTGAGGGGTGTTCTAATGGGAGGGGAAGTGAGGGGTGTTCTAGTGGGAGGGGAAGTGAGGGGTGTTCTAGTGGGAGGGGGAGTGAGGGGTGTTCTAGTGGGAGGGGGAGTGAGGGGTGTTCTAGTGGGAGGGGGAGTGAGGGGTGTTCTAGTGGGAGGGGGAGTGAGGGGTGTTCTAGTGGGAGGAGGAGGAAGATGTATAAGGAAGTAAAAGGCGTCAAACTGAAGGAAAAAGATCGCAGATGAAGAAGATCGAAGCGACCGCAGATCAAGGAGGAAGGAAGAAATGAAGGAAGGAGCGAAGCTGGAACGATCAGGTTGAAGGTGAGGAAGCAAAGACGGACCAAGACGGAGATAAGGAAAGTTTGGTTGGTGGAGGGGGCGTGCATACATTAAACACCTGCGAGGGTTCCCAGGGCCTCCCTAGACGTCAGCAAGGGTGCCACGAGGGTGCCACAAGGGTGCCACGTGGGTGCCACGAGGGTGCCACAAGGGTGCCACGTGGGTGCCACGAGGGTGCCACAAGGGTGCCACGTGGGTGCCACGAGGGTGCCACGAGGGTGCCACAAAGGTGCCACAGTGGACGGCTTTACCCCCTGTCCACCTCGCTGTCTGGCTGCGTCTCCTTCTCATACTCACAACTTGTAAACAACACTGCACCTCTTTCACAATTTATTATTATTATTACTTATAATTTATATACTTGTGTTTATAAAGGTTGGGATGTGTGTATTTACTATTTGTGCCTGCAGAATCTAACAATTAGCTCTTGGACCCCGCCTTTCTATTTTTGTATTTAATCTATTTTTCCCTCTATGATGTCTACTACATGTATTTCCAACATATGCGCGCGCACACCCTCAGGAAGCAGCCCGTAGCAGCTGTCTAACTCCCAGGTACCTGTTTACTGCGAAGTGAACAGGACAATCAGGGTGAAAGAAACTCTGCCCGTTTGTTTGTGCCTCGGCTGGGAAACGAATCATTGCCCTTTATGACTACGACCTCCGAGCGCTGTCCACTCAGCCGCGAGGCCCCCGTGTGTGTGTGTGTGTGTGTGTGTGTGTGTGTGTGTGTGTGTGTGTGTGTGTGTGTATTCACCTAGTTATGCTTGCGGGGGTTGAGCTCTGGCTCTTTGGTCCCGCCTCTCAATTGTCAGTCAACTGGTGTGTTTTTGTGTATGTAATAGTCACTTGTCCCGCGTATGCAACAGATGCAATTGTTTGATTTACAAGGATCAATTTGGAGGCAGAAATGTGTCGACCTTAGAGCTGAACTAGAAAATACTGAAAAGAGATTGATTAGTGACCGGATTAACACACACAATGGCAGAAAATGAGGTTTTGAAACTGGGATCTCAACCTTGAAACCTTTGCCCGTGAAACTCTCACATTGGCGGTGTTAACAGTATTTTCACCGGTATTCATGCGTGTATATTAGTTTCAGTGATGATCTTAAAGACTACTTATAAGCAAAGACTTACTGATGACGTAGCTGGATAGCTCTCCAGGTATCCAACTACAAGTCTGATATAAACTACGTCAGCGACGGTGCAGGAACAAAAGTCTTGCTCGGAGTAAAATAACTTTATTTGTATCTTATATGTTTTTGTCTTATTATATAAACCGAAGCTTATAATTGCACGTTCAGATTTTTTTGTTGCGTGTGTGAAAAAAAAATATTTACAGTTTTTGTATTTTTCAATTGTTAAAAGTATTCATATTTTTATAATTTGTAACAGGTTTTCGAAAAAAAGCTTTCATATTTTTCTATATCATACTTTTGTAATAGTGAAAATTGAATTATATGTAAATAACCAACAAGACGAATTTTGTCTAAAATAATAATTAGTCAATCATTTTACCATTTAAAAATTAGTTAATAAGAAGAAAGTAATACCTTAAGCTGTACAATTTAAAACAATTCAGAAGAGTTATTGCTTGCCTAAACGTACTTCTTTAAGACAACTGTAAAACATTTTGTTTTTTCTCCATAACAAATGGCAAAATACAAATTTAATAATAAATTATTCCCCGCCGCTTAAAATTCTCACGGGCTCGCGATCTCTTAGAAGATTATTGCCAATTTGGGTACACAGGCGATGGCAAAAACTCAGCACCCCAGCACTACGCACGCGCGCGCACTCACGCACACACAGGGGTCTGGTAGCTGAGTGGACAGAGCGCGGGACTCGTAATCCTGTGGCCCGGGATGGTCTCTGTCGCCCCCAGAATTCGATTCCCGGGGGCGACAGAGACAAATCGGCAGTTTCTTTCACCCTGATGCGTCTGTTACCTAGCAGTAAATACGTACCTGGGAGTTAGACAGCTATTACGGGCTGTTTCCTGTGTGTGTGGGGGGGGGGGGGGAATTATAGTAGTTAGTAACAGTTGACTGAATGACAGTTAAGAGGCGGGCCGAAAGAGCAGAGCTCAACCCCCGCAAGCACAACTAGGTGAATAAAACTTAGTGAGTACACATACACGCGCGCGAAAAGAAAAAAAAGAGAAGGGTGGGCAGAATGCATTTTCTTGGACTGTCAGAAAGCCTTTGACACAGTACCCCATAAAAGGCTGTTAACAAAAGTTAGAGCAACAGGCAGGAGTAAAAGGTAAGGTGCCCCAGTGGATAAAGGAGTATCTAAGCAACAGGGAGTATGTAATCTATTTCCACAAGGGGACACAGGTGGAAACTTAGTACCCAGATGAGCCATAGAGACATTAGAAAGAATATTTTTCAGTGTCAGAGTAGTTGACAAATGGACTGCATTGGGAAGTGATGTGGTGGAGGCTGACTCCATACACAGTTTCAAATGTAGATATGAAAGAGCCCAGTAGGCTCAGGAATCTGTACACCAGTTGATTGACGGTTGAGAGGCGGAACCAAAGAGACAAAGCTCAATCCCCGCAAGCACAACTAGGTGAGAACACTCACTCACTTACTTTCACACAAACACACCTCATAGAGAAATAATAGTAATAATCACTCATAGAGAAAATATTAGGTTTAGGAGAAGGCCTCAATTCAAAGGAAAATGTCAGTCATTTTAGGAGGATAGGAAAATATGAGAAAGACAAGAACCGCCCCTTAAGTGTGATATCTAATGGCGAGAAACAAATGACGGAAGTGCATAGAAATGTCAGGTAATTGCAGAGTGATGAAGATAGCAAACTTTGGTCAATAAGACAAGACCTCTCAAAGGAAGACAGAGAAAAGCTGAAAACAAACCTCGATGAAGTGAAACGATTAAATGGGAATAGAAATGAAGAAAAATTCTTTTTTTCTACAAAGTGTTAGGGGACTGGAAAGCTAGTGAAATGGTTCATAAAAACAAAGCAGCAAAATCATTAGAGGAAGGAGGAGTGAAGGACACGGGGAAAGGGAACATGTTCCTGACAATTCTACATACAAATATACAGGGAGTGATATAAAACATACTGGAACTAAGAGAGAGAATTCAGCTTTCGGTCACAGATGTTGTCGCATTCACAGAGACCAAACTTGAATAAAATATACTAAATGGGGTCGTATTCTCAAGGGGCTACTTAGTTTTGAGACATGATAGGAAAACTAGGCAGGGGGGAGGAGTGGCTGGGCTGGTGAAAGAACACTCGAAGGCAAGAAAATTAATAATCGAAAACCCTTCAAAAGTTGACATATTGGCATTTTAGGTCTGGAATCAGGATGATAAACTGATAATCGTAAATGCTACAGCCCACCAGGAGGCAACACATGGACAATGGAGGAACTGGATGTTCCTCTCAAACGAGAGGACCTCATAATGGTCATGAGAGAGATTGTAGTAAGGGCAGATAAAAATGTCACGATTGTTAGTGCTGAGGGACTTCAAGTTTAAAGCAATAGACTGGGAGGCCTACGAAACAAGAATGGAGGACATTTGGACAAACAGATTTGTAAACCTCATTCTGGAGACATTCAAGTATCAACACGTCAAGCAGGCCACAAGAATGAGGGAAGGGGATGTTCCGTCAGTACTGGATCTAATACTCACCAGGAAACAAGAGGAGATACTTCACATTCAGTACCTCCCTCCCTTGGGAAAGAGTGATCATATCATGTTGGACATTAAATATGCTTTGCAATACAATCTAGAAGGGAATGGGGACATTGAAACAGTTGATAAACTGGATTTCAAGAGAGGACACTATGGGGAGCTATTCTTTAATGAGTTAAATTGGACAGACTTGTTGCTGGGCAAGGAAGTAAATGAGATGTAGGCCAAATTTTGCGAAATATACGATGAAGGTACACACACATTCATACCAAAACAGAGTTTCAGGACCAGAAAACAAGCTTGGTACAACAGAAATTGTGACAGGGCCAGAGAGGAAAAGACAAGAAAATGGGTTAAATATTGGGATCTCAATATATGGGTTCAATAATGGGTTTAGTGCTGCTACTGACATTAGTCTTGCTTCTGGTCTTAGTGCTAATGTTGGCATTAGTGCTGCTACTTGTCTTAATGCCGCTACTGGCATTAGTGCTGCTGCTAATGGTGTTAGCGCTGTGATGCTACTGCTAGAACAGGTGTCCTGCTTACCCCTCATTCCCTGCTCCCATAATAGACTTGTCAGCCGGGCTGTGTGTTAAAAGATTCCGGGCAGGGCGTGTGTGACCTGCGACGCGCCTCCTTACCTGTGAATCTCTCCACCTGACTCACATTTGCATCCTCGCCCTCTCTCTTATTTCCCAACAAGGAGCATTAAGCTTTCACGAGGTGCTGCCATTATAGCCCCTTGCGGCGCGCTGGGGAATTACCTGCTTACAAAGGTCAGGGGCAACCCTCAAGCTGCCAGGGTCACCCTGGTGTGTGGTGGCCCTCAAGGTGCCAGGGTCACCCAGGTGTGTGTGGTGGCCCTCAAGCTGCCAGGGTCGCCCAGGTGTGTGTGTGTGGCAGCCCTCAAGCTGCCAGGGTTACCCAGGTGTGTGGTGGCCCTCAAGCTACTAGGGTCACCCAGGTGTGTGTGGTGGTCCTCAAGCTGCCAGGGTCACCCAGGTGTGTGTGGTGGCCCTCAAGCTGCCAGGGTCACCCAGGTGTGTGTGGTGGCCCTCAAGCTGCCAGGGTCACCCAGGTGTGTGTGGTGGCCCTCAAGGTGCCAGGGTCACCCAGGTGTGTGTGTGTGGTGGCCCTCAAGGTGCCAGGGTCACCCAGGTGTGTGTGGTGGCCCTCAAGCTACCAGGGTCACCCAGGTGTGTGTGGTGGCCCTCAAGGTGCCAGGGGTCACCCAGGTGTGTGTGGTGGCCCTCAAGCTACCAGGGTCACCCAGGTGTGTGTGGTAGCCCTCAAGGTGCCAGGGTCACCCAGGTGTGTGTGTGTGGTGGCCCTCAAGGTGCCAGGGTCACCCAGGTGTGTGTGGTGGCCCTCAAGCTACTAGGGTCACCCAGGTGTGTGTGGTGGCCCTCAAGGTGCCAGGGTCACCCAGGTGTGTGTGGTGGCCCTCAAGCTACTAGGGTCACCCAGGTGTGTGTGTGGTGGCCCTCAAGCTGCCAGGGGTCACCCAGGTGTGTGGTGGCCCTCAAGCTACCAGGGTCACCCAGGTGTGTGTGGTGGCCCTCAAGCTACCAGGGTCACCCAGGTGTGTGTGGTGGCCCTCAAGCTACCAGGGTCACCCAGGTGTGTGTGGTGGCCCTCAAGCTACCAGGGTCACCCAGGTGTGTGTGGTGGCCCTCAAGGTGCCAGGGGTCACCCAGGTGTGTGTGGTGGCCCTCAAGGTGCCAGGGTCACCCAGGTGTGTGTGTGGTGGCCCTCAAGGTGCCAGGGTCACCCAGGTGTGTGTGTGTGGTGGCCCTCAAGGTGCCAGGGTCACCCAGGTGTGTGTGTGTGGTGGCCCTCAAGGTGCCAGGGTCACCCAGGTGTGTGTGTGTGGTGGCCCTCAAGGTGCCAGGGTCACCCAGGTGTGTGTGTGTGGTGGCCCTCAAGGTGCCAGGGTCACCCAGGTGTGTGTGTGTGGTGGCCCTCAAGGTGCCAGGGTCACCCAGGTGTGTGTGTGTGGTGGCCCTCAAGGTGCCAGGGTCACCCAGGTGTGTGGGGTGGCCCAGGGAACTACCTGCTTCGCCTCTTACTGAGGTATTCATTCCTAGAGCTCTGGCATCATTATCTGCATTCCGATGTTCTGTTATTCCTTTAGTTTCTCTGTGCCCATCATCTGCGTGTGCTTCGCCGTCTTACACCCCTCATCAATCCATCCTTTGCATCTTTTGGTTGGACCAGGACAACTTTGTCTCCTGCTTCCTGACACTTCTGGGTGATGTAGTCCATCATGGCTTGTGCAGCCTTTTCTCTGAGCTCTGTCTCCCGTCGAATTATTATTAGGAATACCTCATAGTTTACCCTTCAGTATGGCAGCCTTTTGTTTTCTGGTCCCCTGAGTAAGTTATTCCTAACTCCAGCAGATATTGACACATCAATGCACTGTGGTCACTTATTCCTATGAGAGCCTCCTAAGTGATTTCACTTATGTCTGACTCAGAGTGAAAACCAGATCAAGTCTACATTATTGGTTATTACTTCTTAATCTTGTGGGTCGCCTAACATACTGGCCTAAAATATTTGTTGTTGCCACATTCAATAGTTTAACACTATGTTTCTGAACCCACATGTGGCTCTTCATTTTTCCAGTCAATCTTTCCGTGGTTGAAGTCTCCTGTGATTAGAAGGAGTCCTTAAAACTGAGGCTCTCTGAATGTGTATGATGTCTCCTCTCCTTAAGACACGGTCTCACGTCTTGCAGGTCAGCGTTCGATTCCCGACCGTCCATTCCTTTCCCCCGTCCCATCCTAAATCCCTATCCCCTTACCCCTTCGAAGTGCTATATAGTCGTAATGGCTTAGTGCTTTCTCCTGATAATTACCATTACCATTCTCTCACTTCTCCTCCTTACCACTTCCCCTCACCTCCATCTCTCATCCACCCTCATGTCCCCATTACCTCTCCCTCCTCCTCCCCCTCACCTCTACCTCCCCCCCTCTGCCTCCCCCTCTCACCTCCCCCCTCTCACCTCCCCCCTCTCACCTCCCCCCTCTCACCCCCCCCCCTCTACTGTTTGCTAGGGGCCTCATTTTTCACGGTGTTTCGTATCATTAATCTTGAATTCTTTCCATATTCTAATCCTCTTAGAAGTCTCTTCTTCTTCCCATGTATCACTCTTTTTTTGCCTCTTTCCGGAGTTATTCCTGATTCCCTTTCTTCTATATCTTCCTTGTTCTAGTCCTCTCCCCCGCCACGTGTCCTCTCCCCGCCACGTGTCCTCTCCCCCGCCAAGTGTCCTCTCCCCCGCCAAGTGTCCTCTCCCCCGCCAAGTGTCCTCTCCCCCGCCAAGTGTCCTCTCCCCGCCACGTGTCCTCTCCCCCGCCACGTGTCCTCTCCCCCGCCACGTGTCCTCTCCCCCGCCACGTGTCCTCTCCCCCGCCACGTGTCCTCTCCCCGCCACGTCCTCTCCCCGCCACGTGTCCTCTCCCCGCCACGTGTCCTCTCCCCGCCACGTGTCCTCTCCCCGCCACGTGTCCTCTCCCCGCCACGTGTCCTCTCCCCGCCACGTGTCCTCTCCCCCGCCACGTGTCCTCTCCCCGCCACGTGTCCTCTCCCCGCCACGTGTCCTCTCCCCGCCACTCTCCCCGCCACGTGTCCTCTCCCCGCCACGTGTCCTCTCCCCGCCACGTGTCCTCTCCCCGCCACGTGTCCTCTCCCCGCCACGTGTCCTCTCCCCGCCACGTGTCCTCTCCCCGCCACGTGTCCTCTCCCCCGCCACGTGTCCTCTCCCCCACCACGTGTCCTCTCCCCCACCACGTGTCCTCTCCCCCACCACGTGTCCTCTCCCCCGCCACGTGTCCTCTCCCCCGCCACGTGTCCTCTCCCCGCCACGTGTCCTCTCCCCCCCACGTGTCCTCTCCCCCGCCACGTGTCCTCTCCCCCGCCACGTGTCCTCTCCCCCGCCACGTGTCCTCTCCCCGCCACGTGTCCTCTCCCCCGCCACGTGTCCTCTCCCCCGCCACGTGTCCTCTCCCCCGCCACGTGTCCTCTCCCCCGCCACGTGTCCTCTCCCCCGCCACGTGTCCTCTCCCCGCCACGTGTCCTCTCCCCGCCACGTGTCCTCTCCCCCGCCTCGTGTCCTCTCCCCCGCCACGTGTCCTCTCCCCCGCCACGTGTCCTCTCCCCCGCCACGTGTCCTCTCCCCCGCCACGTGTCCTCTCCCCCGCCACGTGTCCTCTCCCCCGCCACGTGTCCTCTCCCCCGCCACGTGTCCTCTCCCCCGCCACGTGTCCTCTCCCCCGCCACGTGTCCTCTCCCCCGCCACGTGTCCTCTCCCCCGCCACGTGTCCTCTCCCCCGCCACGTGTCCTCTCCCCCGCCACGTGTCCTCTCCCCCGCCACGTGTCCTCTCCCCCGCCACGTGTCCTCTCCCCCGCCACGTGTCCTCTCCCCCGCCACGTGTCCTCTCCCCCGCCACGTGTCCTCTCCCCCGCCACGTGTCCTCTCCCCCGCCACGTGTCCTCTCCCCCGCCACGTGTCCTCTCCCCCGCCACGTGTCCTCTCCCCCGCCACGTGTCCTCTCCCCCGCCACGTGTCCTCTCCCCCGCCACGTGTCCTCTCCCCCGCCACGTGTCCTCTCCCCCGCCACGTGTCCTCTCCCCCGCCACGTGTCCTCTCCCCCGCCACGTGTCCTCTCCCCCGCCACGTGTCCTCTCCCCCGCCACGTGTCCTCTCCCCCGCCACGTGTCCTCTCCCCCGCCACGTGTCCTCTCCCCCGCCACGTGTCCTCTCCCCCGCCACGTGTCCTCTCCCCCACCACGTGTCCTCTCCCCCACCACGTGTCCTCTCCCCCACCACGTGTCCTCTCCCCCACCACGTGTCCTCTCCCCCACCACGTGTCCTCTCCCCCACCACGTGTCCTCTCCCCCACCACGTGTCCTCTTCACGCTCAGCCCTCCCACAGCCCTCTCACAGCCCTCCCACAGCCCTCCCACAACCCTCCCACAACTCTCCCACAGCCCTCCCACAGCCCTCCCACAGCCCTCCCACAGCCCTCTCACAACCCTCTCACAACCCTCCCACAGCCCTCCCACAGCCCTCCCACAGCCCTCCCACAGCCCTCCCACAACCCTCTCACAGCCCTCCCACAACCCTCCCACAACCCTCCCACAACCCTCCCACAGCCCTCCCACAACCCTCCCACAACCCTCCCACAACCCTCCCACAACCCTCTCACAGCCCTCCCACACCCCTCCCACACCCCTCCCACAGCCCTCCCACAGCCCTCCCACAGCCCTCCCACAGCCCTCTCACAGCCCTCCCACAACCCTCCCACAACCCTCCCACAACCCTCCCACAACCCTCCCACAGCCCTCCCACAGTCCTCCCACAACCCTCCCACAACCCTCTCACAGCCCTCTCACAGCCCTCCCACAGCCCTCTCACAACCCTCCCACAACCCTCCCACAACCCTCCCACAACCCTCCCACAACCCTCCCACAACCCTCCCACAGCCCTCCCACAGCCCTCCCACAGCCCTCCCACAGCCCTCCCACAGCCCTCCCACAGCCCTCTCACAACCCTCCCACAACCCTCCCACAACCCTCCCACAGCCCTCCCACAGTCCTCCCACAACCCTCCCACAGCCCTCCCACAGCCCTCTCACAGCCCTCCCACAACCCTCCCACAACCCTCCCACAACCCTCCCACAACCCTCCCACAACCCTCCCACAACCCTCCCACAACCCTCCCACAGCCCTCCCACAGCCCTCCCACAGCCCTCTCACAGCCCTCCCACAACCCTCCCACAACCCTCTCACAGCCCTCTCACAGCCCTCTCACAGCCCTCCCACAGCCCTCCCACAGCCCTCTCACAGCCCTCTCACAGCCCTCCCACAGCCCTCCCACAGCCCTCTCACAGCCCTCACACAGCCCTCCCACAGCCCTCCCACAGCCCTCCCACAACCCTCCCACAGCCCTCCCACAGCCCTCTCTCAGCCCTCTCACAACCCTCCCACAACCCTCCCACAGCCCTCCCACAGCCCTCTCACAGCCCTCCCACAACCCTCCCACAGCCCTCTCACAGCCCTCTCACAGCCCTCCCACAGCCCTCTCACAACCCTCCCACAGCCCTCTCACAGCCCTCCCACAACCCTCCCACAGCCCTCTCACAACCCTCCCACAACCCTCCCACAGCCCTCTCACAACCCTCCCACAACCCTCTCACAACCCTCCCACAGCCCTCCCACAGCCCTCCCACAGCCCTCCCACAACCCTCTCACAGCCCTCCCACAACCCTCTCACAGCCCTCTCACAGCCCTCTCACAGCCCTCCCACAGCCCTCCCACAGCCCTCTCACAACCCTCCCACAACCCTCCCACAACCCTCCCACAACCCTCCCACAGCCCTCCCACAGCCCTCCCACAGCCCTCCCACAGCCCTCCCACAGCCCTCCCACAACCCTCCCACAGCCCTCCCACAGCCCTCCCACAGCCCTCCCACAGCCCTCCCACAGCCCTCCCACAGCCCTCTCACAGCCCTCTCACAGCCCTCCCACAACCCTCCCACAACCCTCTCACAGCCCTCTCACAGCCCTCTCACAGTCCTCCCACAGCCCACTCACAGCCCCCCACAGCCCACTCACAGCCCTCTCCTCGGTTCATCTGCTATACAAGTGTTGGACAAGGCGAGATCCTTCGATGACTGTTCCTGTAGATATAATAGTCAGGAGCGGACGATCAGGGTCACACTGTAACTGACGACCTGGTTATACTCCACACACCTGACCTCACCTGCAACTGGTAGTGCCTGCACCAGCAGCAGCAGCAGCAGCAGGAGAGTAGTGCCATGTTTACAGCAGCACTGGCTGGCATCTCCCCCGGGTGTGTGTGTGCCAGTGTTATGATCTGCTGCTCTTGTTACGTTCTGCCGCCTGTTGTGTTACAACTGCGTGTCCTCTTATGGCACGTGTCCTCTCTGTTTGGCATGTGTCCTCTTGTGGCACTTGTCCTCTTGTGGCATGTGTCCTCTTGTCGCACGTGTCTTCTTCTTCGCACTTGTCATGTCCTTTTCTCATGACATCATCTTCCTTCTCTCACCCCTCCCTCTTGCGTTTCACATCTCATCAAATTCTCCCTCTCTCAACATGTTGTTCTCACCATGTTCCTCCCTCTACTGTTCCTCCCTCTATTCATGTTTCTTTAATTCTTTAATTCTCACAATCGTCTTTCGTCTTCCTCATTCCCCTTTCTCCACCGTCTCCCCTCTCCCCCACCGTCTCCCCTCTCCCCCACCGTCTCCCCTCTCCCCCACCGTCTCCCCTCTCCCCCACCGTCTCCCCTCTCCCCCACCGTCTCCCCTCTCCCCCACCGTCTCCCCTCTCCCTCACCGTCTCCCCTCTCCCCCACCGTCTCCCCTCTCCCCCACCGTCTCCCCTCTCCCCCACCGTCTCCCCTCTCCCCCACCGTCTCCCCTCTCCCCCACCGTCTCCCCTCTCCCCCACCGTCTCCCCTCTCCCTCACCGTCTCCCCTCTCCCCCACCGTCTCCCCTCTCCCCCACCGTCTCCCCTCTCCCCCACCGTCTCCCCTCTCACCCCCCACCGTCTCCCCTCTCACCCCCCACCGTCTCCCCTCTCACCCCCCACCGTCTCCCCTCACCCCCACCGTCTCCCCTCACCGTCTCCCCTCTCACCCCCCACCGTCTCCCCTCTCCCCCACCGTCTCCCCTCACCCCCACCGTCTCCCCTCGTGACCATTCCCGCCTGGTCTGGACTGGACTTGCGATGACCAAGATTAATTTTCCCTATCGATTGAAACTTTCCAAATGGAAGATTTTTGCTTTTTTTTTATTAATGGAAGTCTGTAGGCGGAGGCGGAGGAGGGAGGAGAGGAAAAGAGAATAGGAGGTACGAAAGATAAGAATAAGGAGAGATATTAAAGGAGGGAAGAGATGGGGAAGGGAAGAGGTGGAGGAAGGATGCAAAGTTGGATACAAATAAAAGTATTTCATGATTTCAGTGTTGGTGACGAGGGTCGATTATGGGGGTGTAGAAGGGAGGAGATGAAGAGGAAGGGAAAGAATGGGTAAAGATGGAAGAAGAAAAAGGATATAGGGGAAAGGGGGGAGAAGATAAGAGAGGGGGGGGGTGGAGAGAGGAATTTTCTAGTTGAGTTGTTGTACTTATTGAATTACTGTTTTTATTATTGAGTTTTCCGGTGGAGTGTTTAATGTGGTGGTCCACCCCGGTATGTTCTTGCTTGTGGTGGTCCACCCCGGTATGTTCTTGCTTGTGGTGGTCCACCCCGGTATGTTCTTGCTTGTGGTGGTCCGCCCCGGTATGTTCTTGCTTGTGGTGGTCCGCCCCGGTATGTTCTTGCTTGTGGTGGTCCGCCCCGGTATGTTCTTGCTTGTGGTGAGCCGCCCCGGTATGTTCTTACTTGTGGTGGTCCGCCCCGGTATGTTCTTACTTGTGGTGAGCCGCCCCGGTATGTTCTTACTTGTGGTGAGCCGCCCCGGTATGTTCTTACTTGTGGTGAGCCGCCCCGGTATGTTCTTACTTGTGGTGAGCCGCCCCGGTATGTTCTTGCTTGTGGTGAGCCGCCCCGGTATGTTCTTGCTTGTGGTGGTCCACCCCGGTATGTTCTTGCTTGTGGTGGTCCGCCCCGGTATGTTCTTGCTTGTGGTGGTCCGCCCCGGTATGTTCTTACTTGTGGTGGTCCACCCCGGTATGTTCTTGCTTGTGGTGGTCCGCCCCGGTATGTTCTTGCTTGTGGTGAGCCGCCCCGGTATGTTCTTGCTTGTGGTGGTCCACCCCGGTATGTTCTTGCTTGTGGTGGTCCGCCCCGGTATGTTCTTGCTTGTGGTGGTCCGCCCCGGTATGTTCTTGCTTGTGGTGGTCCGCCCCGGTATGTTCTTGCTTGTGGTGGTCCACCCCGGTATGTTCTTGCTTGTGGTGAGCCGCTTCCACCTGGTTGATGGGGTTCTGGGAGTTCTTCTACTCCCCAAGCCCGGCCCGAGGCCAGGCTTGACTTGTGAGAGTTTGGTCCACCAGGCTGTTGCTTGGAGCGGCCCGCAGGCCCACATACCCACCACAGCCCGGTTGGTCCGGCACTCCTTGGAGGAATAAATCTAGTTTCCTCTTGAAGATGTCCACGGTTGTTCTGGCAATATTTCTTATGCTTGCTGGTAGGATGTTGAACAACCGTGGACCTTTGATGTTTATACAGTGTTCTCTGATTGTGCCTATGGCACCTCTGCTCTTCACTGCTCTTCAAAAATTCTGAATTTTTTCCATATCGTTCACTCCAGTCTGTTGTTATTTTACTGTGTAGATTTGGGACCTGGCCCTCCAGTATTTTCCATGTGTATATTATTTGATATCTCTTTCGTCTCCTTTCTAGTGAGTACATTTGGAGAGCTTTGAGACGATCCCAATAATTTAGGTGCTTTATCGCGTCTATGCGTGCCGTATATGTTCTCTGTATTTCCTCTATTTAAGCATTCCCTCCTGCTCTGAAGGGGGAAGTGAGTACTGAGCAGTACTCGAGACGGGACAGCACAAGTGATTTGAAGAGTACAACCATTGTGATGGAATCCCTGGATTTGAAAGTTCTCGTAATCCATCCTATCATTTTTCTGGCTGACGCAATATTTGCTTGGTTATGCTCCCTAAACGTTAGGTCGTCAGACACCTATCTTAGTTGACCAGACCACACACTAGAAGTTGAAGGGACGACGACGTTTCGGTCCGTCCTGGACCATTCTCAAGTCGATTGTCTTATCTATCTACCTATCTTAGTCTTCCTCTAAGTCTAAGTCTAAGACCTATCTTAGTCTTCCTCCAAACCTTAATTATCTCGGGTATTTACCCCAGGTGAAGGTGGTTGTCTGGGGGGAGAACGTTAGTCGTTATCATAAAGAACCCGGGTTGTCCGGGGCCCTCTTCCTCCCCTTGCACAAGGGTCTCCATGTCTTCCTCGGAGGTGCTGGAGGATTTTGTAGGGGGAGTTGGAGTGCTTGGAGGACTAATAGAGTCTGAGGTTCGTGTGGGATACGGAGCAGGTGAGACAACGGCATCATTGAAGGGTTGACATCACGCACGTTATGGTCTCAAACGTGCAAATCACGTAGTAGTGTGTGAGCGCAGCGGCTCACAGGTGTCCACGCTTGCTGTGCATCTGTTGGTCAGGTGGGGGTATGTTGCTTACGGGGGGGGGGGGTCAGGCTTGTCTGGTTAGGTTATAATTTACTGGTGAGGGCTCCTAGTTGATGGTAGTACCGTGTACGGTGCTGTCCGTGTACGGTGCTGTCCGTGTACGGTGCTGTCCGTGTACGGTGCTGTCCGTGTACGGTGCTGTCCGTGTACGGTGCTGTCCGTGTACGGTGCTGTCCGTGTACGGTGCTGACCGTGTACGGTGCTGTCCGTGTACGGTGCTGTCCGTGTACGGTGCTGTCCGTGTACGGTGCTGTCCTTGTACGGTGCTGTCCTTGTACGGTGCTGTCCTTGTACGGTGCTGTCCGTGTACGGTGCTGTCCGTGTACGGTGCTGTCCGTGTACGGTGCTGTCCTTGTACGGTGCTGTCCTTGTACGGTGCTGTCCGTGTACGGTGCTGTCCGTGTACGGTGCTGTCCTTGTACGGTGCTGTCCGTGTACGGTGCTGTCCGTGTACGGTGCTGTCCTTGTACGGTGCTGTCCTTGTACGGTGCTGTCCTTGTACGGTGCTGTCCGTGTACGGTGCTGTCCGTGTACGGTGCTGTCCGTGTACGGTGCTGTCCGTGTACGGTGCTGTCCGTGTACGGTGCTGTCCTTGTACGGTGCTGTCCTTGTACGGTGCTGTCCGTGTACGGTGCTGTCCGTGTACGGTGCTGTCCGTGTACGGTGCTGTCCGTGTACGGTGCTGTCCGTGTACGGTGCTGTCCTTGTACGGTGCTGTCCTTGTACGGTGCTGTCCGTGTACGTTGCTGATCGTGTACGGTGCTGACCGTGTACGGTGCTGTCCGTGTACGGTGCTGATCGTGTACGGTGCTGTCCGTGTACGGTGCTGATCGTGTACGGTGCTGTCCGTGTACGGTGCTGTCCGTGTACGGTGCTGTCCTTGTACGGTGCTGTCCTTGTACGGTGCTGTCCTTGTACGGTGCTGTCCGTGTACGGTGCTGTCCGTGTACGGTGCTGACCGTGTACGGTGCTGTCCGTGTACGGTGCTGTCCGTGTACGGTGCTGTCCGTGTACGGTGCTGATCGTGTACCGTGCTGAACGAGACTGTGTACACATCAACAGTACCCTGCCACTCTGTGTAAGGTAACAAGTCACAAAGACTTGCAAATTTCACGTAACTAAAGGAATTCAAATTCGGGAAGAAATAACATGGTCTTTAAAATACAGAAATATTATAATAGTGGATCTTAATTTTGATACAATCAACAATATTAAACAAATTTGAAATGCTACAGTATGTCTGTATATATGGTCCAAGTAACTGAAGATGTAAATGTCCCGCATGCTGAGATAATTGTCCCACATAGCGGGGACAAATGTCCCACATGGGGAAGTCAGTATCCCACATGGGGAGGTAAATGTCCATAAGGGGAGAATGAGGCCCGGATGCACAGGCATTAGAAGGGGAGATCTCCCGTACAGCATCCCCACCACCTGCCTATCTTCCATACAGCATCCCCACCACCTGTCTATCTTCCATACAGCATCCCCACCACCTGCGTATCTTCCATACGCTTCACACTTGCGGTCAGAGGAACGCTGCCTTGAATAGATGATGATGGCACTGGTGGCCCTTGAGGCAGTTATGACACCCTATCCACGTGTGGCCCTCATCATCATTCCTCTCCCCGTGCCCTCAGTCATCGTCCTCCAGTGCTTCATCTCCCACAGCATCCTTGCTGCTTCCTCTCGCCAGCTCCCGGATCATTCCTTTGATCTCTCTAATTTACTTCCGTGTTCTATCTCCTCCTTTGTCGCAGGTTTTCCCCCTCCATCCTCCTCCTCCTGTCCTCTGTTGGTGGGGGGTTGTAGTACCACCAGTTGTTTGTTCCAGAGGTGTTTGTTGTTTGTTTATGTTCTCTTGTTACTGGGCGAACACACACACACACACACACACACACACACAAACTGGAAAAGACTAAAGACTAAACTGGAAAAGGTTCAAAGGTTTGCCACCAGACTAGTACCCGAGCTGAGAGGTATGAGCTACGAGGAGAGACTACGGGAATTGAACCTCACTTCGTTGGAAGACAGAAGAGTTAGGGGGGACATGATCACCACATTCAAGATTCTCAAGGGAATCGACAGGGTTGATAAAGACAGGCTATTTAACACAAGGGGCACACGCACTAGGGAACACAGGTGGAAACTGAGTGCCCAAATGAGCCACAGAGATATTAGAAAGAACTTTTTTAGTGTCAGAGTGGTTGACAAATGGAATGCATTAGGAAGCAATGTGGTGGAGGCTGACTCCATACACAGTTTCAAGTGTAGATATGATAGAGCCCAATAGGCTCAGGAACCTGTACACCTGTTGATTGACGGTTGAGAGGCGGGACCAAAGAGCCAGAGCTCAACCCCCGCGAGCACAACTAGGTGAGTACACACACACACACACACACACACACACACACACACACACACACACACACACACACACACACACACACACACACACACACACACACACACACACCACACACACATTCAACAGGTGTACAGGTTCCTGAGCCTACTGGGCTCTATCATATCTATACTTGAAACTGTGTATGGAGTCAGCCTCCACCACATCACTGCCTAATGCATTCCATCTGTTAACTACTCTGACACTGAAAAAGTTATTTCTAACGTCTCTCTGGCTCATTTGGGTACTTAGTTTCCACCTGTGTCCCCTTGTTCGTGTACCACCCGTGTTAAACAATTTATCCTTTTCAACCCTATCAATTCCTCTCAAAAAATTTGTAGGTAGTGATCATGTCTCCCCTTATTCTTCTGTCTTCCAGTATCGTGAGGTGCATTTCAGGGTGTGTGTGTGTGTGTACTCGCCTAGTTGTACTCATCTAGTTGTGTCTGCAGGATCGACATATATATATATAATTGTGTGTATAATACTATATATAAATTGTGTGTGTGTGTATTCACCTAGTTGTGTTTGCGGGGGTTGAACTTTGCTCTTTCGGCCCGCCTCTCAACTGTCAATTTACTAACTACTTTATTTCCCCACACCACACACACACACGCACACACCATCTAGGGCTAAGATTCAATAGGAACACCATTGTTATTCTAAGCTTAATGTAATAAGCTTATACATCAGCCCATTATTTTTGTCATCCGATATACAGAATTAAGTTATGATATTAGGTTGAGGATAAGTGGAGCCAACCTTGTATAAGAGGGTTGGTGGACCTGCTGGCACAAGTGTGTGCTTGTTGGGGGGAGGTGTTCGAGGTGCAAGTCTGTCTAAGAATGATCGCTGGTAGAGTGATGTTCTTGAGAATGGCGCGGCCCGCAAGTGGGCGTTGTTGAGAGTGCGCCTTGTGCGGACGTTGCCCACGAAGCTGCGCCAGGTGGGGAACCTTGAGAACATTTGTATACATATGAGAGTAAGGTTGCCAACATCTCTCCAGCTGTGTAGTGACCACCACACACGCGTTATCTGTCTCTCTCCTTCGCTCGCTATCTTCCTCTCCACTTCCCTTACATCTCTCATCTCTCCCATCTTTCATCTCTCTCTCTTCTCTCTTTCCCATCTCTCTACTCTCTCTCCTCGTGTTCATCGTGCTCTCGACGCTCGTCCGTTGCTCCCGGATCAACTTCATTTTCTGCCTCAACTGGTCACATTTCTGGGCGAGAGATGCAGATAGGAGCCCCACTTTGTGTCGCCTTTCCATTTCGATTTAGGTTCAAATCCAATAACGTCGGATCCAGTCGGTTCCGTAGGGAGGGGAGGGAGGGCGTTGGTGTTGAGGGAGAGAGGAGAGGTGGAGGGCGAGAGTTGGTGTTCGGGGAAAGGAGGGGCCGTTCGTATTTTGGGGAAGGAGGGGGGGGAGATTCTGCCCTTGGCCCTTCGCAAAGGGAATTCGATCGTGTGTTCTTCACTTCAGCCTTGGGTGCCTTCCTCATAAGCCTTCTAGTCCTCCTCTTCCTCCTAAGGCCTCCACGTCCTCCTCCATCGCTGCTGGAAACAAGGGATAGGTTAGGGAGGGGGATAGGGGCGCTGTGCTTGTTATTGGCGGTCTCCTTCACGCCCCTTTACACCCTTGCTGACAAGTTATAGGGCGGCTGGTGGCCCTGAGGGGAGGCAGTCAGGGGGCCCCCTTGGTCAGATAGAATCAGGGGGCCCCCTTGGTCAGATAGAATCAGGGGGCCCCAGTGAGATAGAATCAGGGTCATTTTTAGCCACCAGTGAGAGCTAGCTAGGGCCGTCTTGGTCTTGGCCCTGAAGAGAAATAGGGACTATCGTATCCCTCCCTCAGGGCTGCAGTGAGTCTGTGGTTGTCTTGGTCAGGGCCCCTCACGCCTGTGTCAACCCCTCAGTTCTCCATCCCCTGCCTACCTGCCTGACGTGAAGCTGCCGGAGTTGATATTGCTGGTGGTGATTTTGATAGATGATATGGTGGGGGGTGCAACCTTGGGGAGGGGGGGGGTTGGTGGTGAGGTGGGGATATGGAGGGGTGTGGGGGGGGGGGTAAAGGCGGTGTCTGAGGGGGCGGGGGGGGGGGGGGGGGGGGGGCCAAGGTGCTGGAGTGTATGTGGTTGGTTTGGTGGATTGTGTAAATGAAGGTATTAGTGTAATAGGCGCGGTGGTAGGGGAAGGTGTAGGTGCTTGATGTGATGGTGTTGTTGAGGAACAGGTGTTATTGGGGGGAGGGGGAGGTGATGGTGGGAGGAGGAGGAGGAGGAGGGGTCAGGTCACCATCCTTCCGGTCAGCTCACGTCTCCTGGTCGCTGTATTATTGATCCGTTGGGTATTCAGTTCCCGGTTGCCTTGATCATTATTAATGATGGTGACGACACACGTCACAGTGACGGAGATCACAGTTACACACCAAGCCACACATCTGAAGGTGAATGAAGTGACGACGGTCCGGTCCTCGCTGGACCAGTGTCACGTCTGTAGAGAAAAGTGTGCGATTGATTGATAAAGATTAGGCCACCCAAGAGGTGGCACGGGCATGAATAGCCCGTAAAAAAAAGTGTGGAAGAGAGTCATCGTATATATGGTGAGTGAGTGAGGTGACAGGCGAGAAGACTAAGGTAAGGGAACAGGGTGGGAGGTTAAGGGAACAAGGTGGGAGGTTAAGGGAACAAGGTGGGAGGTTAAGGGAACATGGTGGGAGGTTAAGGGAACAAGGTTGGGAGGTTAAGGGAACAAGGTTGGGGGGTTAAGGGAACATGGTGGGAGGTTAAGGGAACAAGGTTGGGAGGTTAAGGGAACAAGGTTGGGGGGTTAAGGGAACATGGTGGGAGGTTAAGGGAACATGGTGGGAGGTTAAGGGAACATGGTGGGAGGTTAAGGGAACATGGTGGGAGGTTAAGGGAACATGGTGGGAGGTTAAGGGAACATGGTGGGAGGTTAAGGGAACATGGTGGGAGGTTAAGGGAACAAGGTTGGGAGGTTAAGGGAACAAGGTTGGGGGGTTAAGGGAACATGGTGGGAGGTTAAGGGAACATGGTGGGAGGTTAAGGGAACATGGTGGGAGGTTAAGGGAACATGGTGGGAGGTTAAGGGAACATGGTGGGAGGTTAAGGGAACATGGTGGGAGGTTAAGGGAACATGGTGGGAGGTTAAGGGAACATGGTGGGAGGTTAAGGGAACATGGTGGGAGGTTAAGGGAACATGGTGGGAGGTTAAGGGAACATGGTGGGAGGTTAAGGGAACAAGGTTGGGGGGTTAAGGGAACAAGGTTGGGGGGTTAAGGGAACAAGGTTGGGAGGTTAAGGGAACAAGGTTGGGAGGTTAAGGGAACAAGGTTGGGAGGTTAAGGGAACATGGTTGGGAGGTTAAGGGAACAAGGTTGGGGGGTTAAGGGAACATGGTGGGAGGTTAAGGGAACATGGTGGGAGGTTAAGGGAACAAGGTTGGGAGGTTAAGGGAACAAGGTTGGGGGGTTAAGGGAACATGGTGGGAGGTTAAGGGAACAAGGTTGGGAGGTTAAGGGAACAAGGTTGGGGGGTTAAGGGAACATGGTGGGAGGTTAAGGGAACAAGGTTGGGAGGTTAAGGGAACAAGGTTGGGGGGTTAAGGGAACATGGTGGGAGGTTAAGGGAACATGGTGGGAGGTTAAGGGAACATGGTGGGAGGTTAAGGGAACATGGTGGGAGGTTAAGGGAACATGGTGGGAGGTTAAGGGAACAAGGTGGGAGGTTAAGGGAACAAGGTGGGAGGTTAAGGGAACAAGGTTGGGAGGTTAAGGGAACATGGTGGGAGGTTAAGGGAACAAGGTTGGGAGGTTAAGGGAACAAGGTTGGGGGGTTAAGGGAACATGGTGGGAGGTTAAGGGAACAAGGTTGGGAGGTTAAGGGAACAAGGTTGGGGGGTTAAGGGAACATGGTGGGAGGTTAAGGGAACAAGGTTGGGAGGTTAAGGGAACAAGGTTGGGGGGTTAAGGGAACATGGTGGGAGGTTAAGGGAACATGGTGGGAGGTTAAGGGAACATGGTGGGAGGTTAAGGGAACATGGTGGGAGGTTAAGGGAACATGGTGGGAGGTTAAGGGAACATGGTGGGAGGTTAAGGGAACATGGTGGGAGGTTAAGGGAACAGGAACATGGTGGGAGGTTAAGGGAACATGGTGGGAGGTTAAGGGAACATGGTGGGAGGTTAAGGGAACATGGTGGGAGGTTAAGGGAACATGGTGGGAGGTTAAGGGAACATGGTGGGAGGTTAAGGGAACATGGTGGGAGGTTAAGGGAACATGGTGGGAGGTTAAGGGAACATGGTGGGAGGTTAAGGGAACATGGTGGGAGGTTAAGGGAACATGGTGGGAGGTTAAGGGAACAAGGTTGGGGGTTAAGGGAACCAGGGTGAAGCACAATGATAAAGTTCATGTATGGTAATAACCTTGCAGGCAGAGTAATAGTGAAGTGTGTGACGTGAAATAAGAGACAAAGAAGACATCAACATATAAGGCAAGAGCCTGGGGCCAGATTCACGAAGCAGTTACGCAAGCACTTACGAACCTGTCCATCTTTTCTCAATATTTATCGACTTTGTTTACAATTATTAAACAGTTAATGAGCACCGAAGCACCAGGAGGCTGTTTATAACAATAACAACAGTTGATTGGGAAGTTTTCATGCTTTTAAACTGTTTAATAAATGTAACCAAAGCCGTCAAAGATTGACGAAAAATGTACACGTTCGTAAGTGCTTGCGTAACTGCTTCGTGACTCTGGCCCCCTGGACGGGACCAGCTCAGCTGACTGAGTGACGTAATTAACACAAACAAATCAACACACAATCTTTGCGGGTAAATATAAACCTTTAAGAAACGAAATCACTATTAATCCGGCACTCGGCTTCTGAATTAATGACCTCATCTAAATTAATAACCTGTGGATTTTCTCACTGATGCAGTCACGTTAGTGTGATTATTATTATTATTATTATTATTATTATTATTATTATTATTATTATTATTATTATTATTATTATTATTATTATTATTATCAGCGGATGGCAGATCTGCCACAACACAGAATGGCAGACTCCAACACGCTGTGTTGCTGTTCAAACGTGTCGCTCCGCTTGCCCCGCTCCGCTCCGCTCCTCTACTGATGTAGAGGAGGGGATGCTGTGTCGTGGAAGGGGGGGGGGGTGCTGTGGTGTCGTGGAGGGGGGGGGTGCTGTGGTGTCGTGGAGGGGGGGTGCTGTGGTGTCGTGGAGGAGGGGATGCTGTGGTGGTGTGTAGGAGGGGATGCTGTGTCGTGGAGGGGGGGATGCTGTGGTGTTGTGGAGGAGGGGTGCTGTGGTGTCGTGGAGGGGGGGGGGTGCTGTGGTGTCGTGGAGGAGGGGTTGCTGTGGTGTCGTGGAGGAGGGGGTGCTGTGGTGTCGTGGAGGAGGGGGTGCTGTGGTGTCGTGAAGGGGGGGATGCACACCTATGGTCCCTTATTTACACCCTATTCATCCCAATTTCCTCCAATCGTCTTTTCGGAAATTTAACTATAGGGACTGAAAGGTTTTCCTGTGTGTAGATAACTGGGGTTTGTAGGGCTGGGTGTTCCCCCTGCACGAGTCGTCGCCGTCGCCCGCTGTGTCGTGCGGCTGCGACGACCTCTGTTCCCCTAGGAAGGTGGTCGTACTCCCGGGGTCTCCGACAGTGCTCTTTTTCTGATTGCCGAAACCTTGTTTATCGTTAGGTTAGACTAGTTTAGGATAGGCTCCATTACCTTGGGTGAGTTTTAGAATCTGTTTGCGAACTGACCAAGATT
>NC_059616.1:19553424-19593424 GCF_020424385.1 Procambarus clarkii
TAGCGGATCTCCAGGTTGAAGTCTTGTAAATACAGAGCCCATCGTAGAAGACGCTGGTTAGTGAATTGGGCTTGATGTAGGAAGCGGAGAGGGTTGTGGTCTGAGAAGATGGTGGTAGACCTGGCGCCTTGTAGGTACGGAGCGAAGTGTTGGAGGTTCAGGACGATGGATAGTAGCTCCTTTTCAATAGTGCTGTAGTTCCTCTGGTGTGGTTTCAGTTTGTAGCTGTAGTAGCTGACAGGTAGAACCTCCTCGCCTCGTAGTTGCATCAGGACACCACCAACGCCGGTACCACTGGCGTCGACATGAAGGACGAAAGGCTTGGTGATATCTGGAGAGGCGAGAATGGGGTTAGAACAGAGGAGGAATTTGAGTTGTTCGAAAGCAACGGTTTGCTGCATGGTCCAATTATACCGTTGCTTGGGACTGGTTAATAGAATTAGAGGTGTGGCGACTGTACTGAAATTCCTCACAAACCTACGGTAGTAAGAGGCAAGACCAAGGAAGCGCAGGAGCTGCTTCCTGGTGGTAGGCTGTGGATACTGTAGGATGGCTTGAGTGTGTGAGTCTAACGGAGCTATGCTGCCACTCCCAATAACATGACCCAGATAACGCACTTTACCTTTCGCGAAAGTGGACTTGCCCAGGTTGATGGTGAGGCCGGCTGTCAGGAGCTTGGAGAACAGACGTCGCAGCTGGAGCAGATGTTCACTCCAGGAGTTGGAGGCTACGACGATATCGTCCAGGTAGGCGTATGTGTTATCCAAGCCCTGGATGACACGGTTGACAGCTCTTTGAAAGGTGGCCGGGGCATTACATAGTCCGAAAGGAAGGCGTTCATATCTGAAAAGTCCAAAAGGAGTGATGAAGGCAGATATCTCTTTAGCGCGCTCCGTTAGACACACTTGATAGTACCCCTTAAGCAAGTCCACTTGGGACAAGTACTGGGCACTACCAATGGCATCAAGGATGTCATCTATCCTTGGCAAGGGGTAAGCATCCTTGACAGTGACAGAGTTCAGTTTACGATAGTCGGTGCACAACCGCACCTTACCTTGGGGTTTGGGCACCAAGATACAGGGTGAGGCCCAGGGGGACTCACAAGGTGTAGCCAGTCCATGATCCAAGAGGTATTGCACCTCAGCACGCATGACTTCCTTCTTGCTCGGGCTGATTCGGTAGAAGGGTTGACGAATCGGCCGGGTGTCGGGGAGCAGTTGGATGTCGTGCTGGGTAACATTACACTCTTGGGGATCATCTCTGAACAACTCTTGATGTTCTCTGAAGATCTTGACGAGAGGTGCACTATGATTATCCTGAAAGTATTTGGGAAGATCATTAAGGATTTCGGAATTAGAAAGCGCTGACTCCTTGTCAGTGCTTTCGGGAGGAGAAGCTGGGAAGGTCTCACTGTGGATGTAGGGTTCTGTGAATGTGGAATAATTAGTCAAGACAGTGGGAGGAGTACCATTATATTGCTTCAGGAGGTTGACGTGGCACAGCTGGGTCTTCCGCCGCCTATCAGGAGTCTCTATCACATAATTATTATTATTCCTGCACTCTTTGACGCAGTAGGGTCCTGAAAATCTGTTTTGTAAAGGTGAACCTGGGATAGGGAAATAAGCAAGGACGAAGTCTCCCGGCTTGAATTTTCTTACTTTGCTGGTCTGGTCGTAATGAGTCTTCATTCTCACCTGGGCTTTCAATAGATTATCATGAGCAAAGCGGTGGACTCTCTCTAGAATGTGTTGAAGGTTTTGAAGAAACTGGGGCACATTCTGATGCTCACTGAAGGTGGCATCTCTGAGAGAGTCTTTGAAAGCCTTAAGGGGAGTACGGCACTTACGGCCGTAGAGCATCTCATAAGGAGATACTCCTAGGGACTCATTGGGGAGACTTCTGAAAATACACATTATTAGGTCAATCTGCTTATCCCAATCCTTTGAGGTTTCACTACAAAACTTTTTCAAGAGTGCTTTGATGGTCTGATGACTACGTTCAAGAGAACCCTGTGAAGCAGGATGATAGGGGCTGGACAATACCTGTTTGATGTTGAACTCCTCCAGTGTCCTTTTGAAGAGATCACTGGTGAAGTTGGTGCCACAGTCACTTTGAATCTCCCTGGGAAATCCGTATTGAGTGAAGATCTTCAATAGATGTTTGATAACCGTAGCAGCCGTGATGTTCTTCACTGGAACTGCTATGGGAAATCTGGTGGTAGGACACAGGATGGTTAGGATGTAGGCGTTACCTGAACTGGTCCGAGGTAAAGGACCGACACAGTCTATTATGAGTCTGTGGAAAGGTTCCGCAGGCACCTGTATGGGAATCAGTGGTGCTCTGGGAATGGAGACGTTCGGTTTGCCTGCCATCTGACATGTATGACACTGTTTTACGTACTGTTTGACGTTATTTACCATACCTGGCCAGTAGTAGTCTTGGCGAATCCCATGGTAAGTCTTGTTGAAGCCGTAGTGGGAGAATGCTCCATGGGCCAGGTGTAGAATAGTGGGCCGCAGGCTGGTGGGAATCACAAGTTGTTCGGTGTTGGCCCAATCGTCCTCCTCCTTCAGTTTACTGGGTCTATATCTGCGGTAGAGCAAGTCGTTCTCTAGGAAGAACCCAGGAATACTGTCGGGTTGAGTCTCAGCCTGGAAAAACAATGGTGTTAAAGTAAGATCTTCCCTCTGCAACTTACGGAACTCCAACTTGGTCAGATGCGGGGGTAGTTTCTGAGGGTCTTGAGGGACAGCGGTGGCAGTAGAGTCAGCTGGCTGTGGACGTGCGGCTTGTGCACGGGTGGTCACGAGAACCGGAGGAGAAACTTCATCACTCTCTTGAACCTCTGCTGGAACATACTCGAGAATAGGATTTATTGGCACAGAGTTACACACCTGGGGTTTGTCCATGACGATCAGGTTGGTCGGTTGCAGGTCTTCTGCCAAGTCGTTGCCTAGGAGAAGTTGCACTCCAGGCATGGGAAAAGGCTTTTCCCTGACGGCGACTTGGACTTCCCCGTTCACGTAGGGACAATCCAGGTGGACTCTGGCGAGAGGGTATGGAGTAGTAGCAGTGAGGTCGGTGATGAAGACTGTTTCCCCGGTGTAGACTATGTTGGGCACAGCCGACTTCAAGATGATTGATTGTAGAGCCGCTGTGTCCCTCAAGATCTTCAATTTGAAACGTCCCTCCGGATTTGAACCGTTGGCAGAGACAGTTCCAGTATACAGGTGGTTACTGAAAAGAGAAAGATCATTAACATCAACACCAACATTCATCACAGGCTTACCGGACTTAGGAGGAGTTGGTTTGGGTCGTTGTTGGTCAGTGGTTCCCTTGTATTGAGACTTACCACACTTGTCTATGGTATGTCCATAGAGTCTACAATATTTGCAGTACAGTTGTGAACCAGCTTGATCGGGGCTCACCTTCTCGTAACTGTACCACGACTTCTTACTGGAGGATGGTTCAGGTGTCAGCCGGTGGATGAGGCTGTAAGTGTCAGCCGACTTAGCACACTTCAGGTAGTCGGTTTCTTCTTTATCTGCTAAGTAGAGGCGGACAGGAGGCGGCACACGTCTCAAGAATTCTTCAACAAGCATCAGGTTGACGAGTTCTGTAAAAGTAGAGACATGTGCTGCTTCCAGCCATTTCATGAAATACCTCCGTTTCGTGTTAGCAAACTCGAGGAAGGTAGTGGTACTTGCCTTCAGGTGGTCACGGAATTTCCTTCTATAACTTTCAGTAGAGAGGAGGTAGGCGTCCAACACTGCTTGTTTCAGAGTGTAGTAGTCATTCTCAGACGCCAAAGTACTGAGTGTGACTGCAGCTCTACCTGTAAGATGGACTCTGAGAAGTGTGGCCCATTGGTCGACAGGCCAACTGAGTTGATTAGCAAGGGTTTCAAAGGTGGTAAAGAACACATCAACTTCTGCTTCTACAAAGGATGGCATTAACTTACTTGCATGTGATATATTAAAACTGACGGGAAGATTGGCAGTAGCTTGTTGGCGTTGAGTGAAGTGTGAAGTTTCCAAGGCGATTTCACGTTGACGACACTCTAGAGCCAGAGTCGCTTGTTGCTTGTCATGTTCGCGTTGTATTTCCAACTCGCGTTGTTTGGTTTCAAGCTGTAAGCGTTCCCGCTCCTGGAGTGTTTCAAGCTGTACTCGTTCACGTTCACGGAGTAATGCGACCTCGCGTTCGTGTTCTTCTCTCCTCAAGGCAGCTTCGCGTTCTTGTTCTTCCCTTCGTATGGTAGCTGCTTCTCTTTGCTGCTCACGTTCAATCTTAGCCAGCTCTAGTTTAAGTTTCATCGTTGCCAAGTCAGTTTTCTCTGCAATATAGTAAGTTTCATGAGTTTCAGAGTCTATCTTACCTTGCTCTAAATAGTAATCCAGCAACAGGTTGTGTAGGTCATTTTTGTTGGCTTGGTAGGGAACTTCTAGTTGATACTCATGTGCAAGAGTTTGTAGTTCAGTCCTCTTGGCACGACTCAAAGTCCCTATTTCACCTGCTGGATTTGCACGGAAAGTTTGGAGACGAAACATGGTGAAATTAGCAAATAAAGGTACACGAATGTTCAATAATGAAATGTCAGAAACAGGACAACGTGGCAACTGGTACCTATCCTGTGTGATCTTTAACAATTAACGTTAAGTGAAAGATATTAAACGATTAAATTAAATCAAGGGCGCAGGAAATCTTGTACCCGGTACTCATGTAAGAGAATAAGGGCAAGAAAATCCTACTAACAAATGAAACAAGGTTTCGAAAACAAATGAAACAGTTAAATGCTTCAAAAGTAAAATTGGTAGTCCAAGGATGTAGGCATACCTTGCCAAGTCTCTATAGGACATAAAGCAAGTTTTTCCTACTGAATTTAATATGATACTTACAGAATTAGCGAACTTTTGTGCTCTGAAAAAATAAGCTAATTCCCTACCGTTGTATGTATCATCATCTCTGACTGACGTGTAGGGGTGCGAGGTGTCAACTGGTGACGAGAACTGCTGCTGAGGTCCCAATTCAGCAACTAAAGTTCGAGCTAGAGGAACTATGGCCCTCTTTGTCCTCCTACAGTCAGATTGCAGAAGATTGGGTACTCTTGACCCGGGGCAGACCACAGTACCAGGGTACCAATATGATGATCTGTCAGAATGAGAAATATTCAAGGGACATAGATGGTAAATACGAGTAATAACATGGAGGGAGAGATGACCAATTAAGAGTATGACTGAGGCCTACAGTCACCACGTAATCCAAAGTTGTCTCACCTTCACTATATGTTACTCTCGTAATGCACAATACACCGCACCTTATAAAAAATGAAATTGAATGAAAAATAGTAAAGCTACGTTAACAGAGTTAAATACGCTTACCATAAATTACCACTTAGCACCAGTACCTGAGTTAAGCTCCCGGACAGGCCCCCATATAACTTGTGACGGTAACGCGTTGGTGTTCGGCTGTTTAAGGCTAGGGGTATGGCCTCGTCACATAGTTATAAAAAAAAATAGAAAAACTGGAACTTCGTCTGTGGTAAGGTAAGGAGAAGACACACAAAACACAAGTAAAACTTTAACAATGAAATTTTAATTACGTTAAATAAATCAAAACATGAAAATATGGACAAACAAATATGTATAATAAAATCAATGAATCAAAATAATAAGAATACTTAAATGACACAATGAAAGTTACGTTAAGGCAAAATAATAAGAAGTGCAACACAAAAGTTAAGTGGGAGGTGCTGGAATATTGGCTTAAAGCCACCACCTCTCTCAGTACACGCTAACGTCTAGCTGGGAGGAGTGCTGGCTACGAAAGCACGGAACATTCTGAGGACTGATGTTGGGGCGACCCCAGACATCAGGTAGTATTGGGGGGGGGCGAGGCAGGTGCAGCCAGACCGGCGACCAATCAGCGGAGTCGTAGCGATCAACGGGTAGTTTGGTGGTTGGAGTTCGAACAGGTGGCTGGTTGCATACGTTTCTGCTCACCCTGGCAAGCCGTGCTGGTGTTTGTTGTCGTTGTTGGACATGTCTTCCATAGTCTTTTATATAGTTGTGAAGACGTAATTATGAAGGGAAGAGCAGGCTCAATCTCTTGAAGGAGATTATCGTCACAGTAGTTTTAATGTAAGGTGTGTAGAGGTGCTGGAGAGTATTGGACGCGGCCAGACTTGCATAAGTATTGTATGTTCGAGTTCAAGTAAGTTTACTAAAATACATCTCACAAGGATAGAGTGGCTTGTAGTTGTATGTTCCTGACAAGGTTACGGAGTCTGCTGTTAGCCTAAGGCTGTTTTTGCTTTGTTTATTCTGTTATTTAAGTGAATATTGATATCTGTTCTATTGATCTTGAGTGCCAGTATTCTGCCTTCATGTGTGTGTGTTGGAATGTATGGTACTTCCTGTGGTACTCTACATTCCTGTGGTACTCCAGTTCCCTGTGGTACTCCAGTTCCCTGTGGTACTCCAGTTCCCTGTGGTACTCCAGTTCCCTGTGGTACTCCAGTTCCCTGTGGTACTCCAGTTCCCTGTGGTACTCCAGTTCCCTGTGGTACTCCAGTTCCCTGTGGTACTCCACGTCCCTGTGGTACTCCACGTCCCTGTGGTACTCCACGTCCCTGTGGTACTCCACGTCCCTGTGGTACTCCACGTTCCTGTGGTACTCCACGTCCCTGTGGTACTCCACGTCCCTGTGGTACTCCACGTCCCTGTGGTACTCCACGTCCCTGTGGTACTCCACGTTCCTGTGGTACTCCACGTCCCTGTGGTACTCCACGTCCCTGTGGTACTCCACGTCCCTGTGGTACTCCACGTCCCTGTGGTACTTCACGTCCCTGTGGTACTCCACGTTCCTGTGGTACTCCACGTCCCTGTGGTACTCCACGTCCCTGTGGTACTCCACGTCCCTGTGGTACTCCACGTCCCTGTGGTACTCCACGTCCCTGTGGTACTTCACGTCCCTGTGGTACTCCACGTTCCTGTGGTACTCCACGTCCCTGTGGTACTCCACGTTCCTGTGGTACTCCACGTCCCTGTGGTACTCCACGTCCCTGTGGTACTGCACGTCCCTGTGGTACTCCACGTTCCTGTGGTACTCCACGTCCCTGTGGTACTCCACGTCCCTGTGGTACTCCACGTCCCTGTGGTACTCCACGTCCCTGTGGTACTCCACGTCCCTGTGGTACTCCACTTTCCTGTTCTGTTGTCACCCAAGTAGCTATCAGTGCTGAGCTTGGCTGTTATCCTGTAGTTTCCAGTGCTGAGTTTGGCTGTTCTCTTGTCTGTGAAGCTACATAGTGCGGCAGACCATCCGCGGAAGCCCCTAGCTCAGATATAATGTATTTTAGGCCTGTGTGCCACTTTGTCGAAAGGTTTCCACGCATCTCTGAGTAAAACATTACATTGCTCTTTTTCGGCCAGGCAATGGCTGCATGTTCATAGATCAGGGCTACAGCTGCATGCGCCCTCTGTAGGCCCTTCTATGGGCCATTCTATGGGCCCCTCTATTGCTTCTGGATCCTGATTGTTCCACTTTCATCTGCTTCACCAGTCTCTGGTTGATGATTTATCGACTATTTTACCTGGAATCAGGAATAAGGAAAATGGCGTGTAATTGGCTGTTTGTGTTGGTAGTTGACCCGGCTTAGTGATTAGTGTGGTAGTGGGAGGTGAGGCAGGCGGGGATTGGTCCAGATGCCGGAGCTACATTGAGTACTCGCGTTGATGGATTGCCGTTACTGGGAGGTTTGTCAATACCAGTTTCTTTTGCTAATGCTTATGTTCACCTCTAATTGTTTGTTGGACCACCTCGATGGTTATAGTTCATAAGGTGGCACTCATTAGGATTGCTGTTAACTCAACAGTGTTGTTGAGGGCCACATAGAGGGACCTGCCCAGGACGCCTTAATCCACTTGACCATCACGACCGGACAAAAGGAAGTTAAAGTCTATTGTTTGCGTTGGTAGTTAAGTTGCGTACATGTTCTCCACGTGACTTGTAATTGTTCTTTGTGATGGGACAATAGTGTTCCCAATACTTCCTGATTTATGTTTTTGTTTTCTGTCTTCATGTAGTTTATTTCCTGAGGTGTCTCAGACGTGCGGTGGTGCCTTGGTCGAGGCTCCCGTCACGTCTCTTACTCGTTGCCACAACTTTCTTGGCTTTATGGCATCTGTTGACATTTGGCTTAGTAGATCATCCCATTTTTTCGTGTATTTTGTTTTGCATAAATCTTGCAGCTCATCTTGAAGTTCCCGTTGTAGTCGTTTGCGCTCATCAGTCCATCCGTTGTGTGTTGTAGACGACTGGTGTATGTGGTGTGTTGTGAGTGCCTCAGTGGCTGAAGTTGTGGGAGAGTTATGACGCTAGTTGTGAAGATGTGTTGCGTTCAGGCATTTTTCTACGAAATTGACCCATTTATTTAGTTCTGTGTTTATGCTCGACGTTTCCTTCCCTCTGAAGTCAGTGACGGTAAATAATTTGTTGTTTTGTTTTTGTTAAATGGCTGCCAGTCTGTTTTTGCATATTGGAGTCTTGGAAGGTAAGGTTTCTGTATTGTGTTTGTTGATAAAGTCAGCATTATGGTTAGGTGGTCGCTTGTGCTTGCTGGGCCTGGTGCTACGCTCATGGCTGGGAAGTGGAGCGTGTCTAAATGATGTCTGGTGAGCCGCTATGTCCTCGTCTGACGTCAGTTGGGAAATCAGGGGTCCAGATGGATTATATTTCTGTGCTTTATCATAGTGTGAATGACATCACCTACGAGGCTGTTCCTGCCATGTCTCAGGGCTGTGTGTGTGTGTGCTTCATTCTGAGCACAGAAAACAAGGAAATCTTTTCCTTGTGACGAGTTTCATGATGTCGGCCATGGTAAAGTGAGGTCGTCTTGGTGGTTAGTAACATGGGGCCAGATTCACGAGCAGTTACGCAAGCACTTACGAACCTGTACATCTTTCCTCAATCTTTGGCGGCTTTGTTTACAATTATTAAACAGTTAATGAGCTCCGAAGCATCAGGAGGCTATTTATAACAATAACAACTATTCATTGGGAGTTTTCATACTTGAAAACTGTGTAATAAATGTAACCAAAGTCGTCAGAGAATGAGAAAAGATGTACACGTTCGTAAGTACTTACGTAACTGCTTCGTGAATGTTCCAGTCAAGATGTTCATCTGGTCGCTCGGCGTTCAATAGCCTGAAAGTTTCCTTAAAACATTTCCATGATATTTTTGTGTGGAAGGATTCACCTGACTATAATTGTTCCTCCATCGTTGACCTGGTCACCTCCGGGGTGCTTGTAAGTTTTATCAGTAAATATCTTATCTTTCCTCCCTCAGATGGTTGACTTAAATTACTCACCACCTCCCCGGCCCCCACCCGCACCACGAGTCCCCCCTGCCCCCCACCACCACCACGAGCCCCCCCCCTGCCCCCCACCACCACGAGCCCCCCCCCCCTGCCCCCCACCACCACGAGCCCCCCCCCCCTGCCCCCCACCACCACGAGCCCCCCCCCCTGCCCCCCACCACCACGAGTCCCCCCTGCCCCCCACCACCACCACGAGCCCCCCCCCCTGCCCCCCACCACCACGAGCCCCCCCCCCTGCCCCCCACCACCACCAGCCCCCCCTTGCCCCCCACCACCACCAGCCCCCCTGCCCCCCCCACCACCACCAGCCCCCCCTGCCCCCCCCCACCACCACCATCCCCCCCTGCCCCCGCCCACCACCACCAGCCCCCCTGCCCCCCCCCCACCACCACCAGCCCCCCTGCCCTCCCCCCACCACCACCACCAGCCCCCCTGCCCCCCCCCCCCATTACCACCACCAGCCCCCCGGTCCCCACCCCCACACCCCGAAACACACTCGCTGGAGATCACCTGCTGGACTCCCACAACACGCCCCCACTACTCCAAGCCCCCCACCTCCCATCACTCCACATCACAACTCAAGCGATTGCTCCACCTCAATCCCCCCCCCCCCCTCTCAACATCTCCGGCCCCCACCTAACCCCCCTCAATTCCTCCTGCCCCCACCTCACCCCCCTCTACACCTCCGCCCCCCCCCCTCCCCCAATACACCAGGCGCCCGGCCTCGGACAGGAGTGGACTAACTTAGTGAAAGGAGGGCCAGAAACGAGACTAACTTTGTTCACTAACATTTTTGCATGTAAGTTCGGCCAGTAGGAGCCTGGGGCATGTAGATTATTACCACACACGGACCCGTCCAGACGGGCGCTTCCCCGTCACGTCTGTCTGTCTGTGTCTGTCTGTCTGTCTGTCCGTCCAAGTCATGTGTCTGTTTAGGGTCATTGGAGTCCTGGTGTCCCTGTGGCTGTATGGCCAGTCGTGTGTGCTTGTTTTTGTTTTTGTTAATTCTAACTGTTCATTTACATATAAAAAAACAAAAAATAAGCACACACGGCTGGACGGTAGAGCGACGATCTCGCTTCATGCAGGTCGGCGTTCAATCCCCGACCATCCAAAATGGTCGGGCACCATTCCTTCACTTCTCATCTCAAATCCTTATCCTGACCCCTTCCCAGTGCTATATAGTCGTAATGGCTTAGCGCTCTCCCCTGATAATACCATCTCTCTCTCCGTCCCCATTTTTCTTTCTCCTTCCCTCTCTTCCCTCCTTCCCTCTCTCCCTCCTTCCCTCTCTCCCTCCCTCCCTCTCTTCTCTCCCTCCCTCTCTTCTCTCCCTCCCTCTCTTCTCTCCCTCCCTCTCTTCTCTCCCCCCCTCTCTTCTCTCCCCCCTATCCCTCCCTGAGCCTCCTTATTCCTCTCCCTCTCTACCCTTCTCATTTTCTAAACAAAGTTCGCAAGGAATGTCGTTGATGTTCCTAGTAAGATGATTTTTTTAATCAATTACTAATACACAGACTTTAATGGTACCCATCATATAAGGAACGGGATACGCCAGGCACCAGCTGTGTGCCAGAGCCTTCATATGCTCCGTTGCTTTGTCATCCGGGCTGTCACCACAGTGAGTGAACAAGTTACAGGTGCTTGTCAGCGTAAGAGTGAATGATCGGTGGTGGATCAGTGTTCTTGAGAAAGCCATTACTTGCATGAAGCTCTTGATGGCTGAGCGTCTTGTGTTGTATATACTATATACAACACAAGGCGCTCAGCTCAACCATCGGACAGGTGGTAGTATATATTATATACCACCTTCTGTCCTATATATACATATATATATATATATATATATATATATATATATATATATATATATATATATATATATATATATATATATATATATATATATATAATGTATATATATAATATATATACATATATACACACACCACCACCTATTCATTCATAAAGCTGGGCCAGAAGGGGGGAACTTTGAGAACATTGACGTTATATATACGAGTAAGTCCACCACCATCTTACCTGTGTTGAAGGTTCTGCTAATCAGTCCAGTCCAACTAGAACAGGTCAGTACTAGATATAGGGGTCTTGTCTCACGATTCTCCGCCTTGACCAAAATTCTAATGAATGATGATGGGAGAAGCAGTCCGGAAGGGGGGGGGGGTGTGCATACTGAACATGCCATTCTCTTGGATGGCGGGGGGGGGCATTCATAGAAGCACACTTGTACTTCATATAAAGTTTTACAACCTCTGCTGTCAAGAAGGTACGGGATGCGCTGTAAGTTTCCTGACATTGTTACGTTCTGGGCTGAACACATGACTCGTCATAGTCATTGAAGTACTAAACTTCGTTCACAATGTCAACTTTACCACAAAGCTCAAAGTTTTAGGCATTCGTATGTATTGTCCATGGATTGTTCCATGGATGGGGTTCTGGGAGGTCTTCTACTCCCCAACCCCGGCCCTGAGCCAGGCTTGACTTGAGTGCCTCGGTCCATCAGGCTGTTGCTTGGGGCGGCCCGGAGGCCCACATATCCACTACAGCCTGGTACATCCGGCACGTCTTACAGAAAACTGTCCAATTTTTCCTTGGAGATTTCCACATTTGTTCCGGCATTATTTCGTATACTTGCTTGGAGGATGTTGAACAACCGTGGAGCTCTGATGTCGATACAGTGTTCCTGATTGTGTCTATGACACCTCTACTCTTCACTGGTTCTATTCTCCATATCCTTACATATCGTTCACCCTATTATGCTATTATTTTGTTGTGTACATTTGCGACCTGGCCCTTCTGTGTTTTCCATGATTTGATACCTTTCTCGCCTCTTTTCCATTGAGTACATTTTGAGAGCTATGGTCACAATAGTTTAGGTGCTTTATCTTGTCTATGCGTGCCGTATATGTTCTCTGTATTCCCTCTATTTCAGCAATCTCTCCTGCTCTGAAGGGGAGAGTGAGTACTGAGCAGTACTCAAGACGAGACAGAACAATTGATTTGAATAGTATGAGCATTGTGATGGGATCCTTAGACTGAAAGTTCTCGTAATCCATCCTATCATGTTTCTGGCTGACGCAATATTTCCTTGGTTATGCTCCCTAAACATACAGACATCATTATTCCCAAATCGTTTACATGTTACTTTCCAACTATGGGCAGATTTGATTGTGTTTTGTACCCTGTATTATGTTTAAGGTCCTCATTTTTGCCGTACTTAAGAACCTGGAATTTATCACTGTTAAACATCGTGTTATTTTCTTCTGCCCAATCGAAAACTGTATATCAGGTTGAAGTTTATCAATGTTTTCTAAAGAAGCCATTTTTCATGCTGATTTTTGTGTCTGCAAAGGATGACACGAAGCTGTGACTTGTATTTTTGTCTATATCTGATATGAGAATAAGGAAAAGCAGTGGTGCAAGGACTGTACCTTGAGGTACAGAGCTTTTAAGTATACTCGGACTCGATTTTATTTGTCTAACTGTTACTCTTTGTGTTCTGTTCGACAGAAAAGTGAATATCCTTCGGCATACTTTACCTGTTACTCTTATTGACCTCAGTGTGGACTGTCACACCATAGTCACATTTATCAAATGCCTTACAAAGTCCGGGAATACTACATCTGTTTATACATACACCTGCATTCTGTTGTTGTTGGAGAGGTCACGACCTCTCAGTAGGGTGCAGTCGCACCTCCACAGACATCCAGTATCAGCTAATGATACTAGTAATGGCTCCAAAGAGCCACCACTTACGGGCTATTCATGCCCGTGCCACCTTTTGGGTGGCTTAATCTTCATCAATCTGTTGTTGATCTAATGCGTCAGTAATTTTTGTCATGGTGGTCAAGTAGCTGTGAGAGGTATGATCTTCCTGCTCTAAATCTATGTTGGCCTGGGTTGTGGAGGTCATTGGTCTCCATGAAACTGGTGACCTGACTCCTGACAACTCTCTCAAGGATTTTTATTATGTGGGACGTTAGTCACAACTGGTCTATAGGTCTTGGCCACTGCTTTGCTCCCTCCCTTGTGTTGAAGATGTAGAAGAGCTATAGCTATTGATCTAAACTCTTCTGGTCTCTCCTGAGTGTCCAAGCTATTTCTCCACACTACACTGAGTGCTTGTGCTACTGGCACTTTGTATTTTTTTATTGGGTGAGTGCATGGGTATGTTGCCAATCACTTTCAAAACCTACAAAATTCGTGTTGATATCAGTTATATTTTCAGGGGTTTGGATATCCTACATAAAAAAAAAGCTTTCTGGATCTTGCTTTCATGCATTTCATTGGGGAGCTATTAACAAACTTAGCATTTTAAGAGCACTACAATCACCTTCTGTGGTTGATTGTTCATGTTTAACAGATCTCTCACCCTGTCCATGAAGGACAGAAGAAAATGTACATATGTTGGTTAGCATTGTAAATGTGTGGCCACGTCTGTGGTAGATAAAAAAAGTTTTTGGTTTTTACTAATTTCTTTGTCGTCCTCTGTGTATAAACCTTCACTTGTAAGTATAGGTCCCATGCTGATGGAGGTTGTTGATTTTCATTTTACATATGTGAAGAAATATTTTAATCACTCATCTCTCAGGTTATATGAGCTTGAGGTGTGTGTCGCTGCACTCAACACACTCCCGGATGTCGCCGTCTGCCCCGGCGCCATTTTGTTTCACAATCTGCCACAATTGACCCCTTTACAGCCAAATATCATGCAAGACTTTGTATAAGACTTGTTCATTCTTAACTTAAAGTACAGTTTGAGCCTGCCGTGTAAAAGTGGGTAAAGCAAACAAACTAGGTGGGTAAAAAGGACTTTTGAGGCCAGAAAGAACTGTTATTAGACGACAATCATAATAACTCTCACCAAACAAGGTGGCTCGTTTGTTGGAAAGATCACAACCACTGTCTGCAGTTACCTGCTTGATGGAGTTATGAAAGGTCTTCTACTACCCAAGCCCGGCCACTTGTGAATGCTTGCTCCACTAGGCTGTTGCTTGGAGCGGCCCGCAGGCCCACATACCCACCACAGCCTGGTTGGTCCGGCACTTCTTGATGAAAACTATCTAGTTTCCTCTTGAAGATGTCCACGGTTGTTCCGTCAATATTTCTTATGCTCGCTGGGAGGATGTTGAACAACCGTGGACCTCTGATGTTTATACAGTGTTCTCTGATTGTGCCTATGGCACCTCTGCTCTTCACTGGTTCTATTCTGCATTTTCTTCCATATCATTCACTCCAGTATGTTATTTTACTGTGTAGATTTGGGACCTGGCCCTCCAGTATTTTCCATGTGTATATTATTTGGTATCTCTCTCGTCTCCTTTCTAGTGAGTACATTTGGAGAGCTTTGAGACGATCAGGTTAGCAGAGGGCAAGGTCACCTGACACGACCTGACCTCTGCCCCAACCTGCGAACATTAGCGCCTCAGAGGTGTGACTGTGCTGTTGCCAAGATCCAACAGACTGGTGGCACAATTTCATGTGGGAACTTACTCTATTTGTAACTACGAATAAAAAACTTGTATTATTGCAGTATGACCTGCCTGCACCTTCCCCAGGTAGATATTGCTGAAAGTTTGTGATTAAAGCCACTTGTAGCAGTATGTCGTTTCGTAGTGTAAAGGTTAGAGTAGTCTTCAGCATAGGCTATGAAATAAGTTATTTTTAATCTGAAATAATATTTTTTTATAACGAAATTAGACGAAACTAAGTGGCAGGTGACGCCACAGGAAGTCGACGATCCAAGCGACAATGTTGTGGCTGCGGGTAATTAGATGGACCCAATTTCGTTATAAAATTATATTATTTCAGAGTAAAAATGTTTTTTAATGTACTACATTCAGCACCAATATTATAGTGAGTAAATATATCATAGTTCTTCATTACTTATTAAATGCTCGGAAGCTTTGGGTAATTAGACGGACATCATACAACTGTTGCTGGCCGTGTGAGCTCCTGCTTTGTTGTTTGATATAGCTTGGTAATCCCAGGTAGAGTAGCAAGGCCACAACCTACCTGAGGACGTAGTTATCCTCAACACACCTGACCTGACCATTGTTAGCACCAGCAGAAGACATTAGTTCTCGTTATCAACAGCTAAACTACACCGCAGACATGTTCCACTGTTATACTGTTCTGCTGTTGCATGAACATGGAGCTGGCGATCCCTCCTTCATATATCTGTACCATGAGAGAATGTCTGTCAGTTTGTTCAAAGTCGGAGGCCAGACGCTTGGGGCTCGTCTTGCTCAAACTTGTAGGGTGAATGGTCTGGGGTACGGGACGGACATAGGCTGGTCAGCGTATCATAAGTTAAATGAATAAGTGAATAATATTATTTATTCATATATGAACCCCATCCGATTTTATCAGTTTCAATTATGTTTAAGTATGTTATGTCCAGTATGAAATATTCGTTGAGATATCCGAAGATTTTTTATCAAAACAAATGTTTCTTTTTAAACACAAATTAGTTTCATTTTTCCATATTATTATATTTTAGGAAATGAAAATTGGTGCTAATTTGGGGGGGGGGGGAGTGCTCATTGCTGTGAAAGGTGCTAATTGAGGGGGGGAGGGCAGGAAGGGGAGGGGGAGTTTGGGGAAGGAGGAGAGAGGACTAAGGGAAGGGCAAGTGGGGAGGGGTAAGTGTGGAGCACGAGGGGAGGAGAGTCCACCCGCCACGGACGTCCACCCCACCACGGACGTCCACCCCACCACGGACGTCCACCCCACCACGGACGTCCACCCCACCACGGACGTCCACCCCACCACGGACGTCCACCCCACCACGGACGTCCACCCCACCACGGACGTCCACCCCACCACGGACGTCCACCCCACCACGGACGTCCACCCGCCACGGACGTCCACCCCACCACGGACGTCCACCCCACCACGGACGTCTACCCCACCACGGACGTCTACCCCACCACGGACGTCTACCCCACCACGGACGTCCACCCCACCACGGACGTCCACCCGCCACGGACGTCCACCCCGCCACGGACGTCCGCCCCACCACGGACGTCCACCCCACCACAGACGTCCACCCCACCACAGACGTCCACCCCACCACGGACGTCCACCCCACCACGGACGGCCACCCCACCACGGACGGCCACCCCACATCGGACGTCCACCCACATAGGACGTCCACCCGCCACGGACGTCCACCCCACCACGGACGTCCACCCCACCACGGACGTCTACCCCACCACGGACGTCTACCCCACCACGGACATCCACCCCACCACGGACGTCAACCCCGCCACGGACGTCCACCCCACCACGGACGTCTACCACGCCACGGACGTCCACCCAGCCACAGACGTCCACCCCGCCACGGACGTCCACCCCGCCACGGACGTCCACCCCACCACGGACGTCCACCCCGCCACGGACGTCCACCCCGCCACGGACGTCCACCCCACCACGGACGTCCACCCGCCACGGACGTATAAGTGTCAGACTCGCTTTTCTCTTGGAAGACTTGCTTTTCGGACTTAGGATTAAAGCAATGCTCAGATGACCTGGATGACAGTTCAGTATTACTTATGGCCAAAGGACAGGAGATAGACTAACAACGCGTTATATCCTCTGTGGATAATAGTCGTGTTGGGTTACATTGATCCAAATTCCAAAACTTTTCCAGTTGAAGAGTGGCCCGAAGATTCTGTCCCGGACCAGGGCCCCGTTGTCCCGGACCAGGGACCCCTGTTGTCCCGGACCAGGGACCCCTGTTGTCCCGGACCAGGGACCCCTGTTGTCCCGGACCAGGGACCCCTGTTGTCCCGGACCAGGGACCCCTGTTGTCCCGGACCAGGGACCCCTGTTGTCCCGGACCAGGGACCCCTGTTGTCCCGGACCAGGGACCCCCCGTGTTCCCGGACCAGGGACCCCCCGTTGTCCCGGACCAGGGACCCCTGTTGTCCCGGACCAGGGCCCTGTTGTCCCGCACCAGGGACCCCTGTTGTCCCGGACCAGGGACCCCTGTTGTCCCGGACCAGGGCCCCCCTGTTGTCCCGGACCAGGGCCCCGTTGTCCCGGGACGTCCACCAGGGACCCCTGTTGTCCCGGACCAGGGACCCCTGTTGTCCCGGACCAGGGCCCCCCTGTTGTCCCGGACCAGGGCCCCCCTGTTGTCCCGGACCAGGGCCCCCCTGTTGTCCCGGACCAGGGCCCCCCTGTTGTCCCGGACCAGGGCCCCCCTGTTGTCCCGGACCAGGGCCCCCCTGTTGTCCCGGACCAGGGCCCCCCTGTTGTCCCGGACCAGGGACCCCTGTTGTCCCGGACCAGGGACCCCTGTTGTCCCGGACCAGGGACCCCTGTTGTCCCGGACCAGGGCCCCCTGTTGTCCCGGACCAGGGACCCCTGTTGTCCCGGACCAGGGCCCTGTTGTCCCGGACCAGGGCCCCCTGTTGTCCCGGACCAGGGCCCCCTGTTGTCCCGGACCAGGGCCCCCTGTTGTCCCGGACCAGGGCCCCCCTGTTGTCCAGGACCAGGGCCCCCCTGTTGTCCAGGACCAGGGCCCCCCTGTTGTCCAGGACCAGGGCCCCCCTGTTGTCCCGGACCAGGGCCCCCCTGTTGTCCCGGACCAGGGTCCCCCTGTTGTCCCGGACCAGGGTCCCCCTGTTGTCCCGGACCAGGGTCCCCTGTTGTCCCTGACCAGGGACCCCTGTTGTCCCTGACCAGGGACCCCTGTTGTCCCTGACCAGGGACCCCTGTTGTCCCGGACCAGGGACCCCTGTTGTCCCGGACCAGGGACCCCTGTTGTCCCGGACCAGGGACCCCTGTTGTCCCGGACCAGGGACCCCTGTTGTCCCGGACCAGGGACCCCCCGTGTTCCCGGACCAGGGACCCCCCGTTGTCCCGGACCAGGGACTCCTGTTGTCCCGGACCAGGGCCCTGTTGTCCCGGACCAGGGACCCCTGTTGTCCCGGACCAGGGACCCCTGTTGTCCCGGACCAGGGCCCCCCTGTTGTCCCGGACCAGGGCCCCGTTGTCCCGGGACGTCCACCAGGGACCCCTGTTGTCCCGGACCAGGGACCCCTGTTGTCCCGGACCAGGGACCCCTGTTGTCCCGGACCAGGGCCCCCCTGTTGTCCCGGACCAGGGACCCCTGTTGTCCCGGACCAGGGACCCCTGTTGTCCCGGACCAGGGACCCCTGTTGTCCCGGACCAGGGACCCCTGTTGTTCCGGACCAGGGCCCTGTTGTCCCGGACCAGGGCCCCCTGTTGTCCCGGACCAGGGCCCCCTGTTGTCCCGGACCAGGGACCCCTGTTGTCCCGGACCAGGGCCCCCTGTTGTCCCGGACCAGGGCCCCCCTGTTGTCCAGGACCAGGGCCCCCCTGTTGTCCAGGACCAGGGCCCCCCTGTTGTCCCGGACCAGGGCCCCCCTGTTGTCCCGGACCAGGGCCCCCCTGTTGTCCCGGACCAGGGCCCCCCTGTTGTCCAGGACCAGGGCCCCCCTGTTGTCCCGGACCAGGGCCCCCCTGTTGTCCCGGACCAGGGCCCCCCTGTTGTCCCGGACCAGGGCCCCCCTGTTGTCCCGGACCAGGGCCCCCCTGTTGTCCCGGACCAGGGTCCCCCTGTTGTCCCGGACCAGGGTCCCCCTGTTGTCCCGGACCAGGGTCCCCTGTTGTCCCGGACCAGGGACCCCTGTTGTCCCGGACCAGGGACCCCTGTTGTCCCGGACCAGGGACCCCTGTTGTCCCGGACCAGGGACCCCTGTTGTCCCGGACCAGGGACCCCTGTTGTCCCGGACCAGGGACCCCTGTTGTCCCGGACCAGGGACCCCTGTTGTCCCGGACCAGGGACCCCTGTTGTCCCGGACCAGGGACCCCTGTTGTCCCGGACCAGGGACCCCTGTTGTCCCGGACCAGGGACCCCTGTTGTCCCGGACCAGGGACCCCTGTTTTCCCGGACCAGGGACCCCTGTTGTCCCGGACCAGGGACCCCTGTTGTCCCGTACCAGGGACCCCTGTTGTCCCGGACCAGGGACCCCTGTTGTCCCGGACCAGGGACCCCTGTTGTCCCGGACCAGGGACCCCTGTTGTCCCGGACCAGGGACCCCTGTTGTCCCGGACCAGGGACCCCTGTTGTCCCGGACCAGGGACCCCTGTTGTCCCGGACCAGGGACCCCTGTTGTCCCGGACCAGGGACCCCTGTTGTCCCGGACCAGACAGCTGTTTGGTCAACCCATCAGGGACGTCTGACTGTCAGTGCTCCTCAGTGTTCCCTCACGTGACGTTAGAGCTGTTAACATGTAGACTGATGATTGTCTGATGATAGACTGTGATTGATGATGATTGTTAACATGTAGACTGATGATTGTTCAGATGATAGACTGTGATTGATGATGATTAACATGTAGACTGATGATTGTCTGATGATAGACTGATTGATGATGATTGTTAACATGTAGACTGATGATTGTCTGATGATAGACTGTGATTGATGATGATTGTTAACATGTAGACTGATGATTGTCTGATGATAGACTGTGATTGATGATGATTGTTAACATGTAGACTGATGATTGTCTGATGATAGACAGTGATTGATGATGATTGTTAACATGTAGAGTGATGATTGTTCAGATGCTGTGAGAGGGTGTGGTGTTGTGAGTCTGTTGGTCACTCGCCGTGGGTCAGCATTGGTGACTGCGTCTCTTGAGTCGCTCACAGCCTAATAATTCATTTTCCTGGGGGACAGCAAGCCTGTGAATGTATGTACTTACGGCTTGTATCGAGGACCCCGAACAAGATTGATCTACAGATCCTCCGCTAGACGCAATGCTCAACAATTGCCTAATCCCCCGGATACCTATTTACTGCTAGGTGAACAGAGCCATTAGGTGAAAGGAAACGTGCTCAATCATTTGTCCCATTCGGGAATCGAACTCGGGTTCCCAGATTGCGAGTGGAAAACGATGCCAATAGGACAGATTGTAGTGGGTTACGAGTCTGATGTTACTCTCATCTTTCCCCACCTGCTCGCTTCATGCAGGTCGGTGTTCAATCCCCGACCGTCCAAGTGGTTGGGCATCATTCCTTTCCCCCGTCCCATCCCTAATCCTTATCCTGACCCCTTCCAAGTGCTATATAGTCGTAATGGCTTGGCGCTTTCCCCCCCTGATAACTCCTTCCCTCCCTTTCCCCACCTGGGGAATGGCGGCTGGATTAGTGATCCTCTTAGTCAATGTTGAGAGGCTGTGGCAGGACCCGAGGAAGCATTCCCCCACAGTATTAGTCAGGGGAATAACCTGGGGAAGGTGGCGCTGGGGGATAACTCCATAATACCTTCAGGGGGACATACAATAAACCACAAGATCTTGGAAAGTCGTTGGACAAGAGGTAGTTAAGAGGCGGGGCCCGGGAGATGTAGCTTATCCCTCTCACAGCCACAAATACCACCATTGGTATTATAAATAGGAATATACCACCATTGTGGAGAGGGAACGGGGGGGGAGGGTGTTGGCGCCCTCCTTGGGCTTGTTTTGTCATCGTTAGCTGTTGTGGGGTCGACTCGGCGCGCCACACACATTTCGTTTATATTTTGAATTTCAACCGGAAGCCGGTCCGCGCACCGCGTTTGTCTTTTGAAACTTGGGATGTTCGGATCCCCCGCCGCGACGTCGACTTCGGCTTCAAATACCCCTCAAAAATCACCCTTATCCACCAACACTCGTTAAGTGCCATCACTGAAGTGTCATCTCTCGAGTGATATCGCTGAGGGCCTGGCATACTTGGTGTCCGTGGTCGTTATAAAGGGGTTTAGCGAAGTGTTTTTAATGACGAGGGTGGGAGTCGCAGCCGGGTGATGATTGGATGTGTCCTTTGTGAATTCTACCTGGGTTTACCATCTCTTTCTGGGGAAAATCAGAGATGTTAATGTGAGTTTGTTCGTCGCATGTCTTGTGTCGGGGGGGGGGGGGGAAGGTAGGGGAGTGGGGAGAAAAGTTGGCTGGTATGTTGAAGGCTCTCAAGGAGAAAAGTTATGTCTTGGATGTTGAGAGAGAGAGAGAGAGACAGACAGACAGACAGACAGAATGGGAATGTTGATATTTCGGGAGAGCAGTGAAAAGAAAGGCTGAGAAGTAATAGGGATGAATTCAGGTCCTTCACAACAGCACTGACCAATGAACCCTATTTACCAATGAACTGAACCCCCCCCCCCACTGACCAATGAACACCTGTGTTCAGCACTAGGAACAGTTCAAGTCCTCCACAACAGCACTAGGAACAGTTCAGGTCCTCCACAACAGCACTAGGAACAGTTCAGGTCCTCCACAACAGCACTAGGAACAGTTCAGGTCCTCCACAACAGCACTAGGAACAGTTCAGGTCCTCCACAACAGCACTAGGAACAGTTCAGGTCCTCCACAACAGCACTAGGAACAGTTCAGGTCCTCCACAACAGCACTAGGAACAGTTCAGGTCCTCCACAACAGCACTAGGAACAGTTCAGGTCCTCCACAACAGCACTAGGAACAGTTCAGGTCCTCCACAACAGCACTAGGAACAGTTCAGGTCCTCCACAACAGCACTAGGAACAGTTCAGGTCCTCCACAACAGCACTAGGAACAGTTCAGGTCCTCCACAACAGCACTAGGAACAGTTCAGGTCCTCCACAACAGCACTAGGAACAGTTCAGGTCCTCCACAACAGGACTAGGAACAGTTCAGGTCCTCCACAGCAGCACTAAGAACAGTTCAGGTCCTCCACAACAGCACTAGGAACAGTTCAGGTCCTCCACAACAGCACTAGGAACAGTTCAGGTCCTCCACAACAGCACTAGGAACAGTTCAGGTCCTCCACAACAGCACTAAGAACAGTTCAGGTCCTCCACAACAGCACTAGGAACAGTTCAGATCCTCCACAACAGCACTAGGAACAGTTCAGGTCCTCCACAACAGCACTAGGAACAGTTCAGGTCCTCCACAACAGCACTAGGAACAGTTCAGGTCCTCCACAACAGTACTAGGAACAGTTCAGGTCCTCCACAACAGCACTAGGAACAGTTCAGGTCCTCCACAACAACACTAGGAACAGTTCAGGTCCTCCACAACAGCACTAGGAACAGTTCAGGTCCTCCACAACAGCACTAGGTACAGTTCAGGTCCTCCACAACAACACTAGGAACAGTTCAGGTCCTCCACAACAGCACTAGGTACAGTTCAGGTCCTCCACAACAGCACTAGGAACAGTTCAGGTCCTCCACAACAGCACTAGGAACAGTTCAGGTCCTCCACAACAGCACTAGGAACAGTTCAGGTCCTCCACAACAGCACTAGGAACAGTTCAGGTCCTCCACAACAGCACTAGGAACAGTTCAGGTCCTCCACAACAGCACTAGGAACAGTTCAGGTCCTCCACAACAGCACTAGGAACAGTTCAGGTCCTCCACAACAGCACTAGGAACAGTTCAGGTCCTCCACAACAGCACTAGGAACAGTTCAGGTCCTCCACAACAGCACTAGGTACAGTTCAGGTCTTCCACAACAGCACTAGGTACAGTTCAGGTCCTCCACAACTGCACTAGGAACAGTTCAGGTCCTCCACAACAGCTTTTTGGAACAGTTCAGGTCCTCCACAACAGCACTAGGAACAGTTCAGGTCCTCCACAACAGCACTAGGAACAGTTCAGGTCCTCCACAACAGCACTAGGAACAGTTCAGGTCCTCCACAACAGCACTAGGAACAGTTCAGGTCTTCCACGACAGCACTAGGTACAGTTCAGGTCCTCTACAACAGCACTAGGAACAGTTCAGGTCCTCCACAACAGCACTAGGAACAGTTCAGGTCCTCCACAACAGCACTAGGAACAGTTCAGGTCCTCCACAACAGCACTAGGAACAGTTCAGGTCCTCCAACAGCACTAGGAACAGTTCAGGTCCTCCACAACAGCACTAGGAACAGTTCAGGTCCTCCACAACAGCACTAGGAACAGTTCAGGTCCTCCACAACAGCCCTAACAACAGTTCAGGTCCTCCACAACAGCACTAGGAACAGTTCAGGTCCTCCACAACAGCACTAGGTACAGTTCAGGTCCTCCACAACAGCACTAGGAACAGTTCAGGTCCTCCACAACAGCACTAGGTACAGTTCAGGTCCTCCACAACAGCACTAGGAACAGTTCAGGTCCTCCACAACAGCACTAGGATCAGTTCAGGTCCTCCACAACAGCCCTAACAACAGTTCAGGTCCTCCACAACAGCCCTAACAACAGTTCAGGTCTTCCACAACAGCACTAGGTACAGTTCAGGTCTTCCACAACAGCACTAGGTACAGTTCAGGTCTTCCACAACAGCACTAGGAACAGTTCAGGTCCTCCACAACAGCACTAGGTACAGTTCAGGTCCTCCACAACAGCACTAGGAACAGTTCAGGTCCTCCACAACAGCACTAGGAACAGTTCAGGTCCTCCACAACAGCACTAGGTACAGTTCAGGTCCTCCACAACAGCACTAGGAACAGTTCAGGTCTTCCACAACAGCACTAGGTACAGTTCAGGTCCTCCACAACAGCACTAGGAACAGTTCAGGTCCTCCACAACAGCACTAGGTACAGTTCAGGTCCTCCACAACAGCACTAGGAACAGTTCAGGTCCTCCACAACAGCACTAGGAACAGTTCAGGTCCTCCACAACAGCACTAGGAACAGTTCAGGTCTTCCACAACAGCACTAGGAACAGTTCAGGTCCTCCACAACAGCACTAGGAACAGTTCAGGTCCTCCACAACAGCACTAGGAACAGTTCAGGTCCTCCACAACAGCACTAGGAACAGTTCAGGTCCTCCACAACAGCACTAGGAACAGTTCAGGTCCTCCACAACAGCACTAGGTACAGTTCAGGTCCTCCACAACAGCACTAGGTACAGTTCAGGTCCTCCACAACAGCCCTAACAACAGTTCAGGTCCTCCACAACAGCACTAGGAACAGTTCAGGTCCTCCACAACAGCACTAGGAACAGTTCAGGTCCTCCACAACAGCACTAGGTACAGTTCAGGTCCTCCACAACAGCACTAGGAACAGTTCAGGTCCTCCACAACAGCACTAGGTACAGTTCAGGTCCTCCACAACAGCACTAGGAACAGTTCAGGTCCTCCACAACAGCACTAGGAACAGTTCAGGTCCTCCACAACAGTACTAGGTACAGTTCAGGTCCTCCACAACAGCACTAGGAACAGTTCTGGTCCTCCACAACAGCACTAGGAACAGTTCAGGTCCTCCACAACAGCACTAGGAACAGTTCAGGTCCTCCACAACAGCACTAGGAACAGCTCAGGTCCTCCACAACAGCACTAGGTACAGTTCAGGTCCTCCACAACAGCACTAGGTACAGTTCAGGTCCTCCACAACAGCACTTGGAAGGGTTCAGGTCCTCCACAACAGCACTTGGAAGGGTTCAGGTCCTCCACAACAGCACTTGGAAGGGTTCAGGTCGCCCTAAGAGGAACATTACAGTGTAACATCCTCACAAAAGTGCTGGGTATAGCGACCACTTCCTGAAGCGAGACGGGAGGGTCTGGCCAGGGCCGTTATACAAGAGTCGGACTGAAACTCCCTTAATTAATGCACTTGGCAATACCAGTTCGACATCAAAATACTTCTGGCCAGAGGCTGGCAAAGCTGAGGCACATACGCCCCTGCGTCGCCTCTCCCCAGAGTTGAAACTCCACCAGGCTGAGCTGCGTCAGTTTATGCCCTTCTCGAATGTGCATTGTTAAGAGAGAGAGAGAGAGCAGAAAAAGTTTGATAGTTAAAGGCGCTATCTAGTTTACAAGTACAATTATAGCGAAGGGCTCGCCTGTGTTTGGCCTCTCCTGATACCGAGCGCCGCCCCGGGCTATTGGTCCCCCTCGATTAGATAGCATCATTCTCGTACGGGTCGTTGGAGGTGGTACGAGTTTTGTTCTTCCGAGTGAGGGGTCATGATGGCGGCGCCCGAGTGCCTGCAGGAGGAGGAGGAGGAGGAGGGGGAGGATAACCGGAGGGGAATCAGCGAGAAGAGGATGGGAATAATGGTCAACAGGGAAGAATTAGTTATCCTGGTTGTTGTTGTGACCGGTGATGCTTGCGTCATGCTGGCCGGTGGGGGGGGGGGGGGGGAGGTAGGGGAGGGGGGAGGGAAGGGTGATTCCATGGAAGGGGTGACCAGACGAGGTGGGGGGGGGGCGGCGGAAGGGGTGATACCCATCCTCCTGAAATGATAATACTGATAATAGCTGTTTGGTGGAAAGTACTAATATGGAGTACTTTCTGGTGGTCCATCACTACATATTGATACTTTCTAGCGGTCCATTACGCCGTATTGGTACTTTCTGGCAGTCCATCACGCCATATTGGCACTTTCTGGCGGTCCATCACGCCATATTGGTACTTTCTGGCGGTCCATCACGCCATATTGGTACTTTCTGGTGATCCATCACTCCATATTGGTACTTTCTGGCGGTCCATCACGCCATATTGGTACTTTCTGGCGGTCCATCACGCAAAATTGGTACTTTCTGGTGGTCCATCACTCCATATTGGTATTTTCTGGTGGTCCATCACTCCATATTGGTACTTTCTGGTGGTCCATCACTCCATATTGGTACTTTCTGGCGGTCCATCACTCCATATTGGTACTTTCTGGCGGTCCATCACTCCATATTGGTACTTTCTGGCGGTCCATCACGCCATATTGGTACTTTCTGTTGGTCCATCACTCCATATTGGTACTTTCTGGTGGTCCATCACTCCATATTGGTACTTTCTGGTGGTCCATCACTCCATATTGATACTTTCTGACCGTCCATCACTCCATATTGGTACTTTCTGGTGGTCCATCACTCCATATTGGTACTTTCTGGTGGTCCATCACTCCATATTGGTACTTTCTGGTGGTCCATCACTCCATATTGGTACTTTCTGGTGGTCCATCACTCCATATTGGTACTTTCTGGTGGTCCATCACTCCATATTGGTACTGTCTGGAGGTCCATCACTCCATATTGGTACTTTCTGGTGGTCCATCACTCCATATTGGTACTTTCTGGTGGTCCATCACTCCATATTGGTACTTTCTGGTGGTCCATCACTCCATATTGGTACTTTCTGGTGGTCCATCACTCCATATTGGTACTTTCTGGTGGTCCATCACTCCATATTGGTACTTTCTGGTGGTCCATCACTCCATATTGGTACTTTCTGGTGGTCCATCACTCCATATTGATACTTTCTGGCTGTCCATCACTCCATATTGGTACTTTCTGGTGGTCCATCACTCCATATTGGTACTTTCTGGCTGTCCATCACTCCATATTGGTACTTTCCAACAAACTGTTACTATAAATAAGTACTTTCACTTTAGGAGGATGGGCTACATGATGGGGTGGAGGGAGGGGGGGATGTCACCAGACCAGGACAGAGACCGGCAGGAAAGGTGGAGCTGAAGGGTACATGGGAAGGGACATGGACGAGGGATATGCAGATGGAAAGGGGTGGCTTTGGTTCACAGAGTTGATTGGTAATAGGAGGAAGAGAATGGGAAGGAGTGAAGGCGAGATGGGGGAGGGATGAGGGGGGATGTGGGAGGGATGAGAGCGAGATGTGAGAGGGATGAGGGGGGGGGATGTGGGAGAGAACTGTGATCATGGTGTTTGATCCTGTGGGTCAGAGAGCGAGGGAACCCAAACTCCATCCCGAAGGTCACTCCTGAAGGTCACTCCAGGGGTCATTCCCGGGGTCACTCCCCAGAGAACCCCCCCTGGGAAGTGTCACTCCCACGGGGGTTACCTCTTTGGTGAGTAACAAATCGACGCATCCAACAGCTGGATATCACTATGATAGCCGTGACATGACCCCATGATTGGAACAGTTCTGGAGGCATATTGTCTACCACAGGCGTGACCGTCCAAAGGTGACCAGCGTGTGGACATAGGGGCTTCCTGGACCTCGCTAGTGATCTGTTAGTGGACGCACAGTGCACCCAGCTCGTGACCACTCCAACACAGGTGATTGAAGTGGTCTTACTGTGACGCACAGTGCACCCAGCTCGTGACCACTCCAACACAGGTGATTGAAGTGGTCTTACTGTGACGCACAGTGCACCCAGCTCGTGACCACTCCAACACAGGTGATTGAAGTGGTCTTACTGTGACAAACTATAATGCTAATTTCCTGACTGGCGCTGCTCAGCCCTGTTGCTCAGGTAACAACCAGTCACTAAGGAGTAACTTGCCACCAAGATGGGTTGTTATTCCCTGGCCACACGGCCAGTGTTCCGGGGTTACTTGTGTTGACCAGACCACACACTAGAAGGTGAAGGGACGACGACGTTTCGGTCCGTCCTGGACCATTCTCAAGTCGATTTGAGAATCAACTTGAGAATGGTCCAGGACGGACCGAAACGTCGTCGTCCCTTCACCTTCTAGTGTGTGGTCTGGTCAACTTTCTTTAGCCACGTTATTGTGACTCCTCGCCTGCACCCGGGGTTACTTGCGTGTAGTAATAAGATGGTAGACCCAGCCGAGCTCCACAAGCTTACCACAGTTAAGTCTTCGGAGCCCCAAGATGTAAATCTGCTATTAACACATGCGTTTTGCATGTCAAGGGGCCAGATTCACGAAGCAGTTACGCAAGCACTTACGAACCTGTACATCTTTTCTCAATCTTTGGCGGCTTTGTTGAAAATTATTAAACAGTTAATGAGCTCCGAAGCACCAGGCGGCTGTTTATAACAATAATAATAGTTGATTGGCAAGTTTTTCATGCTTGTAAACTGTTTAATAAATATAAACAAAGCCGTCAAAGGTTGAGGAAAGATGTACACGTTCCTAAGTGCTTGCGTAACTGTTTCGTGAATCTGGCCCAAGATCAGGATTTTGGATCATTGTGAAGTGATAGAAGTCTATGGACTCTGAGCCAGACATTTAATCTCTTATTATTTCCATTAAGGGTGCCTTAAGACTGATCCCCCCCACCCCCACCCTTAAATAGGGAGGGCATTTGTACCGAATCCGACCAGCCTATGGCAGTCCTCTCACACCCACCAGACACCCTGTAAGGTTTAATGAGACTAGCCACAAACGTCTGGTCTCCAACCTTGAACGCATTTTATTTTATGGAGATAACTCTATTAAGATCCATAAATGTGTATGATTAAAAGTGTGTGTACGGGGGAGAGTGTGGCTGGTGCCGAGGAGTTTACTGACCAGTGGTCAAGGTGTTGCACCAGTCATTGACCTTTCCTTGGTCATATCTCTGAGCATTGTAATAATGACAGTTATTGATGGCCATTGCTGTTATAACATTAATTAGCAATAATAATCAAGATAAATGTTGTAACTGTATCTCCTCTCCTCTCTCTCTCTCTCTCTCTCTCTCTCTCTCTCTCTCTCTCTCTCTCTCTCTCTCTCTCTCTCTCTCTCTCTCTCTCTCTCTCTCTCTCTCTCTCTCTCTCTCTCTCTCTCTCTCTCTCTCTCTCTCTCTCTCTCTCTCTCTCTCTCTCTCTCTCTCTCTCTCTCTCTCTCTCTCTCTCTCTCTCTCTCTCTCTCTCTCTCTCTCTCTCTCTCTCTCTCTCTCTCTCTCTCTCTCTCTCTCTATGTGTATATATATATATATTATATATATATATATATATATATATATATATATATATAATATATGTCGTACCTAGTAGCCAGAACGCACGTCTCGGCCTCCTATGCAAAGCCCGATTTGCCTAATAGGCTGAGTGATTTTCTTTATTTTCAACAATTTCCAATTGGTTTATTTGAATTATTATTATTATTATATTATATTAAGAACATAAATTATTGACGAAGTTATGTTAGATAAGGTTAGGTTTAGAAAGATTAAGTTAGGTTAGGTAGGGTTGGTTAGGTTAGGACATATATCTATCTTGAGGTTATCTTGAGATGATTTCGGGGCTTTTAGTGTCCCCGCAGCCCGGTCCTCGACCAGGCCTCCACCCCCAGGAAGCAGCCCGTGACAGCTGACTAACACCCAGGTACCTATTTTACTGCTAGGTAACAGGGGCATAGGGTGAAAGAAACTCTGCCCATTGTTTCTCGCCGGCGCCCGGGATCGAACCCGGGACCACAGGATCACAAGCCAGTGTGCTGTCCGCTCGGCCGACCGGCTCCGTTATCTACCTTAAACTTGTTTGCTTGGTTTGCTTGGTTTGGTTCGCTTGCTTGGTTTAAACTTAAACCTTAGTTTTAACGCAAATAAAAAATAATGAACTTATACATAATGAAATGGATAGCTTTATCAATTCATAAGAAAATAATTTGAAAAATATATAAATTCAGGAAAGCTTGGCTTATTAGGCAAATCGGCCCTTGCATAGTAGGCCGAGTACTGCATTCTGGCTGCTAGGTACAACATACATATATATATATATATATATATACACACATACATATATATACACACACACGCACGCACACACACAATATTACATATTCCATATTTACATATCCACAAACACTGCCCAGTGTCCTAAGATTTGAATCCTAGCCTGTTTTCCACAAGCTACAAAGTCCTAGTCATAATACACTTCATTTCTCTGCAGATCAACCAAACTCTCACAAATTACTGACCCACTGTTAATCACTTCATGACATACTTATATATACTATAGATCTCAACTCTTGAATTTCACCATAGATCTTCGCAATTGCAATGAATGTAGAGTGCTTCCATCTGGGACATGTCACCCTGGCGATGTGTCCATGGTTCCTCACTTCCTTTGAGCCAATATGCCATCTCCTGTCCCTCATCTGTGTCATGCCCTCCGGCCCTGCACAACACCACTCCCCGTCATTGTACCTTCTTCAGGACTCCTGCAATAATTCCCTGTTACTGCTGGGTGGTTCACTGGAGTACCTCCAGCCTCACATAATTGCTGGATGCTTTTAAGAGAATCCAATATTTGCTGGCATGCCAGTATTTGTCCTGTGTGTATGTCACACCCACTTTCATACTCACCAGTTCGTACACTCGCCTATAAACGCTTCTGATGGCCTCAGACTTTGATAGAGCACAACTTATTTACTGGTATTCATGTGGGTTACAACAAAAGTAACCCAGGCTAGTAGTAGGGATAGAGAAGTATAAGGTGGCAGTAGGGAAGAGTATAGAAAGTGATGATTGATGCTCTTGAATGCCAGAAAATCTTATCACTTTCAAAGTAGAATTAAAAAACGCGAAGGCAGTAATTTCTCGGTGAATAATGAGGCAGCCTGGAGCACGTGGAGATGTTGAGAGCACCGAGGCCAGGATGATCACCTTCCCTTTATCTAAAGGCAGAAAACGAGGGGAAATCAGGTGTTGGAGGGAGGCAGAAGATGGGCTGCATCGACTACGTCTGGGAAGGCTCATTAGCTCTCAGATGAGCTGTGATCTACCGGGTTTACCGGTGATTGTTGGGGGGGGGGAGTTGATGGGCAGGGGGAGGAGGAGGAGGGGAAATATAATGTGGTAGATAGAGAAGGAAAACTGACGGAGGAATTGGAAGATGAAGAGAAGAACAGCGAGAGAGGAAGAGGTTTGACATATGTTGGCCGCTGGGTAAACAATGGGCAAAGTTATGCACCATGTGGGTATCGGTCACCGGACCCAAGCCTGCGTTGTCACAGGTGAAGAACCCAGTGTCCGGCCACCCCAGCACCCTGACCTGGGCCCTGGCCTGGGCCCTGGCCTGGGCTCCACCACTGGCTGCTACACAAGCCACACACTAATTCATCACCACCACCTCTGTGGCACCAGCGAAGCTTTAGCACCCATTGGTCCTCGTCACCCAGGGTGTGGACACTCTCTTCTCAACCACAGTAGACGTTAATGTGATACACAAGTCCACCTTAAAGTGCTTCCAGTACAGATCTGTAATATATTTGTGACTGTGGAGGCTGCACATCTCGCTGGAGACAATTGGCCAGGTGGATGAGAGAGCTTCCACTCGTTACATGATGGCTGCCACAAGCCTGGAGACTCCCTTAAGTACTTGTTTATACTTTATAGCTATAAAATATAATGTAACTTAATATGCACAAAAGTGTTAGATTTAGTGAACTTACAGCTCAGCATAAGGACTCGTCCCCTCGGTGTGAGGGAAAACACTCCTGGGTCCCCGTGTTGTGGAGTTGACCTCAAGTTGCCCAGTCAATCCTCCCTGGCCAAGTCTCGAGCCCAAACTAAATCACTCCCTAGACTTTATAATGGTTGAATTAACAACAATTAATATATACATCATATTACGATTATGTCTAACGGTGTATTTTCTTGTATTTGCCAGGTAGGTGAGCGAGCAGTGTGCAGCACGAGGCAGCAAGGTCAGTCTTCCAGTCATAGTTATATATCTTGTCTCAACTGGTATTATATATATAATATATATAATATGTATATATATATATATATATATATATATATATATATATATATATATATATAATATATATATATATATATATATATATATATATATATATATATATATATATATATATATATATGCAGTGGCAGTGCAGTGGCCACAAGCAGTGGCCCTCCGCCTTGGTGCCCCAATTCACACTGAATACAAGTGTATTTGCAACAGGGTGGAAGCAGACCAATACGGACTGCATGGGTTGCATTGTGGAAGCACAAAGGGCTGGCATGCAAGACACAACGAGGTCAATGACATCATCAAGAGAAGCCTCGTCTCAGCTGGGTGCCCAGCGGAGAGAGAACCTCGCATCCTAGGGGTCCAAAACCCGGATTTCCCCGCACTTCGCCCTGATGGCATCACCATATACCCATGGAAGGAGGGTAGACAGTTGGTGTGGGACTACACATGTGTATCCACCCTGGCTGACACCTATGTACACTTCGGAGCTGATCAAGCAGGTGGGGCGGCCAACCACAGGGAAACAGCTAAATCACTCAAGTACAGGCGACTGGAAGGTCAATACCTCTTTGTTCCCATAGCGTCTGAGACGCATGGCCCCTGGGGCAAGAGTGCCTTGGGATTTCTCAAGGAATTGGGTTCCAGGCTCATTGACGTCACCAGAGACCCAAGGGCTTCCAGTTTTTTATTTCAGCGTCTCAGTGTGGCGATCCAGAGGGGAAATGCTTGCTGCGTCCTCGGTTCCTGTCCAGAAGCGGAGGAGCTTCAAGAGATCCATAACCTTTAGGCGTTTGTCTTGTATGTTTTGTAACCTTTAAATACACAATAAAGGAAAAAAAAAAGGGGAAGGGGGTGGTAGGAGAAAAGCACACAGAAACTGTATTGGAGGGGACCTACATTCCCTCCAATACGTTATGTGTGGTTTCCTCCGAGGCTATGGGTCCCCCTTCTTCCAGCCAGAGGTGGTACTCCCTTCCCTATCAAAAAAAAAAAAAAAAAAATGTATATGTATATATATTTTTTTTTTTTTTTTTTTTTTATATAACCTAGAAGGGGTACCACCTCTGGTGCAAATGTAGGGACCCATAGCCTCAGAGAAGAAAATAAAGAGTACTCAGAGAAGACCTTTTGGATCCTCACTGAACACTTTGATATTTTCTTCTCCTACCACCCCTATTCTTTTGTTAAGTGTGTATATTTATCTAACTTTATTTGAAAATGTCATTACACAAAAAAAGTTACAATATTGATTACATACAGGGTACAAGGCTGCTTGTCATAAGTTGAATAGCTCCTCCAGCTCCTCAGATGGCGGGCACGAACCATGGATGCAGTGAGCATTTCCTCTTTGGATTGCCACACTAAGGCGCTGAAAAAGAAAACTGGCAGCTCTGGGGTCTCTAGTTGTTTCGATTAGCTTAGACCCCAACTCCTTTAAAAAGCTAGCAGCACTTTTACCCCAGGCACCAAGCGTCTCTGAGGCAATGGGGACAAAATTGTAGTGGTGCTCAAGGTCTCTGTATTTACGTGACTTGGCCGCTTCCCGGTGATTGGCAGCTCCTCCTGCTTGTGTAGCACTGAAGTCAACATAGGTATTGGCTAAAGTTGAAACGCAAGTGTAGTCCCACACCAACTGTCTACCATTCTTCCAGGGGTTCACCGTAATTCCGTCTGGGCGACCGACAGGCTCATCAGAGTTGCGGGACATTAGGTAACGGGGCTCTCTCTCTGCTGGACAACCGGCTGTGGTAAGGCTTCTCTTAATAATGTCATTAACCTCGCCGTGTCTTGCATGCCATCCTCCGGTCCTTTGGCAAAGAAGGCCATGCCGTCCATATCTGTCGGCCTCTGCCTCGCCGCAAATACACCTGTATTCGGTGTGGATTGGGGCAGCTAGGCGAAGAGCCACGGCAATTCGGAGGGCCTGCGGTGTGAGACGGGTGCCGGTTGCTGACATTGGGGTTGCTAATAGGAAATCACCTGCATGGGGAGCTGCTACAGCTCTAAGTCGGGCAGTGTCATGTGGTGTCGTCGCAGCTTCTAGCAAAGTTGCAGCTTCTTGGTCGGCAATGGGGCGATCCCAGCTGGATTGCTTATGGGCTTCAGAAGGCGGTGGTTGGGGTGCTGGTCCTGCGAGAGAGACCCATTTGGTTGTGCAGTCTGTGAAGCTGGGATCATGCACCCCTGCCTGTTGAACTAGGTGCTCAGGTAGGATTTCCTTCACCAGGTTGTCAGACCCCACTGAAGAGGACAGGAATGCTGGTACAGCAATTTGTGTTGCTGTGCGCACGCCAAGGCCCCCGAGTCTGACAGGAAGGGAGGCCTGTTTCCACTGTGAGTCGCTGAGGGAAAGATTGAGGGCTTTTTCTAGTGTTGATTTCAGCAAGCTGTCATACTCTTCTAATTTAATATTGTTGAAAGATGGCGAACATCTTAGAAAGTAGGTCAGCCTGGGAAGGGACAAGCATCTGGTGATGAGGTAAAGTGCATCATGAGCATCGATGTCTTCAATCCTCTCGTTCATCCTCTTCAGGTCAGTGATCTTCTTACCAAGGACCACGTCGATGGCATTCCTTCCAAGAGGAGCACCTAGGAGTGTGCTGTCCTCAGGGTTGGTTGTATGAATGTCAGGCAAAACAACCTTTATTTGCTCTATTATGTGCTGGTTGGTGGAGGTTATTTCGCACTTGGAAGGGTTCAGGGTGAGGCCTAGGCTTGCTCCTTGCTCCTGGATTATTCTTATGTCGTCCAAGAGTGAGGCTGGGGAGCCGGCTAGAGTACCATCATCCAAAAACCAAATGTTGAGCTCACTGGACAGGTTATCGGTGACTTCCTTGATAACTAGGCAGAACAGAAAAGGAGCAAGGGGGTCACCTTGTTGGACACCTTCTTGTGATTCAATTTCATGTTCCCCAAAAAGCAGGGTTAGATTCTTGCTGTAGCATGAGTTTACAAACGGGTAGAGGGAAGGAAAAAGGCGATGAACTGCACTGAGTACTGCATCCCTTCTAACCAGATTGAAAGCATTTTTGAAGTCCAGCTTTATCAGGGCTTTTTCATTCGTAATGTTGGCAATGTAGGCTCTAGCTGCATGAGCCGCTGCCTCACACCCTTGGGGAATGCCAAACCCAAGCTGTTTTGGCTTCAGCATGTCGGCTGCTGCCTGACTAACTGCTCTAGCAGCAGCCTTAGCGACGAGACGCCGGAGTGAATTGCCGACAGCTATCGGTCTGATTCCTCCATCTTTTTTCCTCAGGGCACAGAGGGTAGCGCCAAAAAAGAGAGGCCGTATGGTCTCTGGTATGTTGCCAGCTAGACATGTGTTGGCGAATCTAGTTAGTTCCACCAGGAGGCCCTGTGCAATGTCTCCCAGTGCAGGGTTGAGCATTTGTTTGATGTGGTTGGGTCGTAGTCCTGTGAACCCACCTGCTGATCCTGGTGGGAAGGATAAAGCTGCTTTGTGCACCATGGATTCGAGCACACACAGGGGTTCTGCTCTGGTGACACCGACTAGGGAAACACTGTCGTCACGAGGAGCTCTGGGTGGGTGTTTTTCCCTCAGGGCTTGTGCTGTATCGGCATCCCTGGTGGCAACTGTGTCTTCACTGGTGATGACTCTGATCGCCCCTATTGTGTTGCCTTCTTCTATTTTCTTGCTGACTGTTGCTCTGATTTTGGATGCCTCGGTTCTGCTGTTGATACCTTTCCTGCGGTGGGTGTTTTTAGCACGGGTGGGGAGGGGTGCCTGGTTGTCCTCTCTAGGAAAACTATTTATAGCCATAATGACCGAGGAAGCTAGTGATTTGTCTCTCCTTGCAGGGACAGCTAGGCATATGTTTCCAAACAGGAGAAGGTTGTGCCATGCTTGGATAGTTCCGGGGGAGTCATTGACCTTTTTCAAGAGGCTGGATAGTTTGGCTGCTGCCTGGGGCCGGGCAGCTTTGGGGATGTGCTGCAGGGTTCCAACCGATGTTGCTTTGATGGCTTCTAGTAGATTCTCAGTCGAAATGAAGCTGTTAGAGGTGTTTTCCTTGACTGCTGGAGTGGGGCCTTGATTGATACCCTCTTTGGGAGGGCGCCATATATATATGTATATATATATATATATATATATATATATATATATATATATATATATATATATATATATATATATATATATATATATATATATATATATGTCGTACCTAGTAGCCAGAACTCACTTCTCAGCCTACTATGCGAGGCCCGATTTGCCTAATAAGCCAAGTTTTACTGAATTAATATATTTTCTCTAATTTGTTTCTTATGAAATGATAAAGCTACCCATTTCATTATGTATGAGGTCAATTTTTTTTTATTGGAGTTAAAATTAACGTAGATATATGACCGAACTTAACCAACCCTACCTAACCTAACCTAACCTATCTTTATAGGTTAGATTAGGTTAGGTAGCCGAAAACGTTAGGTTAGGTTAGGTTAGGTAGGTTAGGTTGTCGAAAAAACATTAATTCATGAAAACTAGGCTTATTAGGCAAATCGGGCCTTGCATAGTAGGCTGAGAAGTGAGTTCTGGCTACTAGGTACGACATATATATATATATATATATATATATATATATATATATGTCGTACCTAGTAGCCAGAACTCACTTCTATGCCTACTATGCAAGGCCCAATTTGCCTAATAAGCCAAGTTTTCATGAATTAATTGTTTTTCGACTACCTAACCTACCTAACCTAACCTAACCTAACTTTTTCGGCTACCTAACCTAACCTAACCTATAGAGATAGGTTAGGTTAGGTTAGGTAGGGTTGGTTAGGTTTGGTCATAGATCTACGTTAATTTAAACTCCAATAAAAAAAAATTGACCTCATACATAATGAAATGGGTAGATTTATCATTTCATAAGAAAAAGTTTAGAGAAAAACATTAATTCATGAAAACTTGGCTTATTAGGCAAATCTGGCCTTGCATAGTAGGCATAGAAGTGAGTTCTGGCTACTAGGTACGACATATATATATATATATATATATATATATATATATATATATGTCGTACCTAGTAGCCAGAACTCACTTCTGAGCCTACTATGCAAGGCCCGATTTGCCTAATAAGCCAAGATTTCATGAATTAATTGCTTTTCGACTACCTAACCTACCTAACCTAACCTAACCTAACTTTTTCGGCTACCTAACCTAACCTAACCTATAAAGATAGGTTAGGTTAGGTTAGGTAGGGTTGATTAGGTTCGGTCATATATCTACGTTAATTTTAACTCCAATAAAAAAAAATTGACCTCTTACATAATGAAATGGGTTGCTTTATCATTTGATAAGAAACAAATTTGAGAAAACATATTAATTCATGAAAACTTGGCTTATTAGGCAAATCGGGCCTTGCATTGTAGGCTAAAAAGTGAGTTCTGGCTACTAGGTACGACATATATATATATATATATATATATATGTCGTACCTAGTAGCCAGAACTCACTTCTCAGCCTACTATTCAAGGCCCGATTTGCCTAATAAGCCAAGTTTTCCTGAATTAATATATTTACTATAATTTTTTTCTTATGAAATGATAAAGCAACCCTTTTCTCTATGTATGAGGTCAATTTTTTTTTATTGGAGTTAAAATTAACGTAGATATATGACCGAACCTAACCAACCCTACCTAACCTAACCTAACCTATATTTATAGGTAAGGTTAGGTTAGGTAGCCAAAAAAAGCTAGGTTAGGTTAGGTTAGGTAGATTAGGTAGACGAAAAAACATTAATTCATGAAAACTTGGCTTATTAGGCAAATCGGGCCTTGAATAGTAGGCGGAGAAGTGCGTTCTGGCTATTAGGTACGACATATATATATATATATATATATATATATATATATATATATATATATATATATATATATATATATATATATATATATATAATCAGCAGCCTCCCTAACCTACCTGCCGAGGTAGATGTTAATGTTGGAGTAGCTGGGAAGTGAAGGAGCTGATGTTGGTGTTGTGGGGAGTGTTGCACGTGTACAGTTTGGAGTGCGTCTGTGAATTCAATTTTATTAACTCGGATGACAGTTTTATTTTTGTGAGAGGAGGGTGATTAGCGTGAAGGTGAAGTGAAGGTGATGGAGAGTGAAGGAGGACATAATGAATACGATGGTTTAGAGAACAAAGCATAGTAAGAGATGTGGGGGTAAAGAGGCTACAGAACATGAGTGGGATATAGAGGGTGGTTTGAGACACGATGGTGTGACATAGGTGATGGTGTGACATAGGTGATGGTGTGACAAAGATGATGATGTGACATAGACGATGGTGTGACATAGACGATGGTGTGACATAGACGATGGCGTTACACACGCTGGAGTGAGTGAGGGGGGGGGGGACAGACGCTGGCGTGACTGACACTGGCGGTACACAGACGCTTGCGGTACAGATAACAATCAAGAATAATATCAGAATAAAGCGAGACTGTGCTCACAGTGTTTCCAAGAACCACCTTTCTTTATTAGCATGGGTTGTTAAGTAGACCTGAAGATAGTTTTCATACTTATTACCAAACGACGTTGATATGACAATACATCGACGTTGATTACGTTCATTAAACGTTAATGGAGCATGTGTCGCTGGCTGCGTCATATGACGCTGTATTTACACCGACGTTTCAAAAGTCTTCATTGTCCCCTCCTAGAATGTTGTTTAAGATTCGCTACTTGGAACAAAAAGTTCCAAGTAGCACGGGCTATGGTGAGCCCGTAGTCCCTCCTAGAAGGAGTTCTATCATTCTTAGATGAAGCTGTAGTTGACAAGGATGACTACAGCTCGTCATCACTAACTAGGAAGTCCTTAATGACCCATTGAGTCATTAAGTGAACACCTTAGTGACCCATCACGTCACCGAAGAGGTGGTAAGACATTTTTTTTTGGGGGTAACAGAAAGGCAAGTTCCTTACATTTAGGTGAGTAAGATGCGAGGTGTCCCCCGTGGCGGCGAGGTGTCCCCCGTGGCGGCGAGGTGTCCCCCGTGGCGGCGAGGTGTCCCCCGTGGCGGCGAGGTGTCCCCCGTGGCGGCGAGGTGTCCCCCGTGGCGGCGAGGTGTCCCCGTGGCGGCGAGGTGTCCCCCGTGGCGGCGAGGTGTCCCCCGTGGCGGCGACCCCGTGGCGGCGAGGTGTCCCCCGTGGCGGCGAGGTGTCCCCCGTGGCGGCCCCCGTGGCGGCGAGGTGTCCCCCGTGGCGGCGAGGTGTCCCCCGTGGCGGCGAGGTGTCCCCCGTGGCGGCGAGGTGTCCCCCGTGGCGGCGAGGTGTCCCCCGTGGCGGCGAGGTGTCCCCCGTGGCGGCGAGGTGTCCCCCGTGGCGGCGAGGTGTCCCCCGTGGCGGCGAGGTGTCCCCCGTGGCGGCGAGGTGTCCCCCGTGGCGGCGAGGTGTCCCCCGTGGCGGCGAGGTGTCCCCCGTGGCGGCGAGGTGTCCCCCGTGGCGGCGAGGTGTCCCCCGTGGCGGCGAGGTGTCCCCCGTGGCGGCGAGGTGTCCCCCGTGGCGGCGAGGTGTCCCCCGTGGCGGCGAGGTGTCCCCCGTGGCGGCGAGGTGTCCCCCGTGGCGGCGAGGTGTCCCCCGTGGCGGCGAGGTGTCCCCCGTGGCGGCGAGGTGTCCCCCGTGGCGGCGAGGTGTGGCGGCGAGGTGTCCCCCGTGGCGGCGAGGTGTCCCCCGTGGCGGCGAGGTGTCCCCCGTGGCGGCGAGGTGTCCCCCGTGGCGGCGAGGTGTCCCCCGTGGCGGCGAGGTGTCCCCCGTGGCGGCGAGGTGTCCCCCGTGGCGGCGAGGTGTCCCCCGTGGCGGCGAGGTGTCCCCCGTGGCGGCGAGGTGTGGCGGCGAGGTGTCCCCGTGGCGGCGAGGTGTCCCCGTGGCGGCGAGGTGTCCCCGTGGCGGCGAGGTGTCCCCGTGGCGGCGAGGTGTCCCCGTGGCGGCGAGGTGTCCCCGTGGCGGCGAGGTGTCCCCGTGGCGGCGAGGTGTCCCCGTGGCGGCGAGGTGTCCCCCGTGGCGGCGAGGTGTCCCCGTGGCGGCGAGGTGTCCCCGTGGCGGCGAGGTGTCCCCGTGGCGGCGAGGTGTCCCCCGTGGCGGCGAGGTGTCCCCCGTGGCGGCGAGGTGTCCCCCGTGGCGGCGAGGTGTCCCCCGTGGCGGCGAGGTGTCCCCCGTGGCGGCGAGGTGTCCCCCGTGGCGGCGAGGTGTCCCCCGTGGCGGCG
>NC_059616.1:19595924-19600479 GCF_020424385.1 Procambarus clarkii
GTGTACTACCTTGTACCGCTGCTGTACAGTGTCCTGTGTACTACCTTGTACCGCTGCTGTACTGTGTCCTGTGTACTACCTTGTACCGCTGCTGTACAGTGTCCTGTGTACTACCTTGTACCGCTGCTGTACAGTGTCCTGTGTACTACCTTGTACCGCTGCTGTACAGTGTCCTGTGTACTACCTTGTACCGCTGCTGTACAGTGTCCTGTGTACTACCTTGTACCGCTGCTGTACAGTGTCCTGTGTACTACCTTGTGCCGCTGCTGTACAGTGTCCTGTGTACTACCTTGTACCGCTGCTGTACAGTGTCCTACCTTGTACCGCTGCTGTACAGTGTCCTACCTTGTACCGCTGCTGTACAGTGTCCTGTGTACTACCTTGTACCGCTGCTGTACAGTGTCCTGTGTACTACCTTGTACCGCTGCTGTACAGTGTCCTGTGTACTACCTTGTGCCGCTGCTGTACAGTGTCCTGTGTACTACCTTGTGCCGCTGCTGTACAGTGTCCTGTGTACTACCTTGTGCCGCTGCTGTACAGTGTCCTGTGTACTACCTTGTGCCGCTGCTGTACAGTGTCCTGTGTACTACCTTGTACCGCTGCTGTACAGTGTCCTGTGTACTACCTTGTGCCGCTACTGTACTGTGTCCTGTGTACTACCTTGTACCGCTGCTGTACAGTGTCCTGTGTACTACCTTGTGCCGCTGCTGTACAGTGTCCTGTGTACTACCTTGTACCGCTGGTGTACAATGTTCTGTGTACTTTAAACAGAAGAGCACAATGTGTACATTGATTACTTATAACAATGAATGCTGTTGGAAATTACAGTGCGTGGAATAAATAGATAATTATTCCCAGAGAGTGGAGGTTACTGGTGTAAATGGAGGAGATGGGGCAGAGTGTAAGTGTTATGATCTCAGCCTGCAGGAGAAACGAGTCTCCCTTCTTGAGAGTTATTCAGCAAGCCTGACCTAACTAGAAGGTCTAGCAAGTATTGAGGTGATAACGCATATGTAAAATAGTTGGTTGGATATGTGTAACAGTTTGAGATTATGGGCAATGCAGAAGAAAATAGATAAATGACTGGCTAGGAGATGTGGACATTTTGCTGGAGGCGTGAGGCTCGCTTCTGGAAGGGCTTTGACCTCACTTGAGTGCCAGACATCGCAGGGGGAAGCCGCGCTCCGTTGAGCTCCCGTCAGAAGGGAACCCCTAGTGATATATCTCTAAGAGAAGAGAAGTGTGCAGACGTGCCAGCTGTGGAATCGAGCTGGGGACGTGTGGTCTCAAGTCGTGGACGATAATTAGTGAATATTAAGCCGCCCGGAGGCATTATTGTGGGCCGTGGGAGCGCCCTGACCAGACGCCGTCAGAGGGAAAGCGCCCTCGACCAATTAATCTGTGGTAAGCACGATATACGCCAGTTCATAGTGATCACTTGTAGTTGGTCGTGTGCCCAGCGACAGTAGCAATGTTTATTTATAAGTTAGACATGTTTTAATAAGGCAGAAAGCCTGAAATAAGAGAGTGGAGAGGGAGGAACACGGAGCGACGTCCGCCCCCTCTGAGCGCTGGCGGACGACTGAGGGAGCCTGGCTCCGGATGGAGGAAGACCCTCCCAGCGAGTGAGGACCGCCGCCAGGCGAGGTGGAGTATGGACCCGCCCAAAACGGGGGAGTCCACTCTCACTGTATGTAGAGGACAGATAGAGGTTTGAGGCAAGCATATTGTGTGGTTATTTTTGTTTATGTGTTAAAGGGGAACATTTTATTGGAACGTCGATGGGTTGCAGGTTTGTCTTTGGGGAAGAAGTTGCTGAGAACTTCGAAGCCAGCAGATGAAGTAGCTGATGAGACTCCAAGGTAGTGGAGCAGAGGACCTCGAGCTGTGAGGAGAAGCAGCAGTGAAGAGGAGTGTCATGTGCTTCTGTAGAGGTGGAGAAGTACCACAGTTGCTCGGGGAAACTTCATGGTGTAGCAGCCAAGAGAGCTGTGGAGGAACCTAGCTGAAGGGTGAAGCACCGTAGTTACTCAAGGAAACTTCATGATAGCAGCCTGGAGGAGCTACAGAGGATCCTGGTAGTGAAGCCCGGAAGAACCTAAGGATATTAGGGTTGTGAACTTCCAGAGGTGGAAGGGGAAGTTCTGGTGGATTACTTATAGGGAGTTGATAGTGTTTGGTTGTCATTAGCGTGCAAGACGCAGTGAGAGGTGAGTGACTGTTGGCATTCTTATGTCAAGGAGTTTTTTTATACTGAAGTATCAATGAACATCTGTACTGGTATATGTTATTGCATTCAAATGCTGATTTTCTATATGTGTATGTTAGCTTGCTGATGGTGCAACAGTGTATGTAGGCTTGACCAACTTGAGGAGGTTAATAGTATCAGGTGGTAACCAGGAGATAGGATACCACTTGATAAGCTGATAATAGAGTTCTGATGGTGTTGGAGTGCAACCTGATTGTGATATTATAGAGTATAGGATTCATTATTATTATATGTGTGTATGTATCGTGTATGTGCTTGGTCCAGTAAATGTGTCACAATTTGCTGGTGTTTGCCCTTGTCCTAGTGAGGCTTCCCAGGAGGTAGTAAAGAAGGAGAGAGAAAGAACCAAGAACCACTGCTGTGGACAGGGTAGGAGGTAATACTAGTAAGTCATAGGGGATTGAGGAGATCATATCTCATAAGGAGAGAGTGGGGAGTCACAGCGGCTCGAGTGGGTGTGTGCACGTGACAACGAGGCTAAGTGTTGGAGCCGCATCCCCTAAACGTGTGACGTTGAGCCCCTCTCCAAGAGCCAGAAGCGCCAAGGGTGATCTCCTAGTATAAGCACTCTACCGAGTTGTGGGTTGGGCTGTCCATAGAGAAGGATCAACGACGACAAGACTAACCAACCCACGAGTCTATAATAGTAAGATACTGGCGGAACCTCTCACAGTGGGATATATAGAGCTGAGTTCCTCTCACTGATCAGTACGGCTGATCTTGCCAGTGTTGATCAGCAACGTGGCGCTGTTGAACCCACCAGACAGTTGTATGTTGATGGTGGGAGCTCGTCAGGATTGTATTTCACCTTTGTAAACGCACATTAATGACACTATGTAAAAGATTCCTCGTGCACTGTTTATGTAGGGCAGACGTAAGGCTCTGTATTTATGTTTGTAGGTTAGATGAGTATTTGAAAAGCACTACAATCACCTTCTGTGGTTGATTGTTCAATAAATCATTGAACTATATGTTTAACAGATCTCTCACCCTGTCCATGGAGGACAGAAGAAAATGTATATATGCTGGTTAGTATTGTAAATATCTGGCCATGTCTGTGGTAGACAGTAATACAAAAAAAAAATCACGTTGATGCACCGCCCGTTGACTGCTCGAGGTGGAGTAGTCAACAAAAAAGATCTGTAAGCATCAGTACATCAACGGTAGAGAGTAATGACTGTTGCCGTATTAAAAACAGTAACTAGCTGATACATCACTGGACGTGACCTCTCGAGCGGTGCAGACATGCCACCTCAGACCTCTATAAAGGCTTTATCTTGCTTTACCAAAATAAAACATTGAAATGCAGATGCAACTGAACACGGATAGATTGTTCACTCACAGCCCCATTGCCCTGGTTGTGGTTAACTATGACTCGAAGAACAACGAATAACAGTATACATACTAGTCTGCAGCATCAAACTGGATTATAGAAGGTATACTGTGTGAATACTGGAACTGGTATAACGAGGCTCCAGGTACCGGTGGAGGCAGTAACCACCGGTGAACCAGCGCTCGGCTTAAGAGAAAGGTGTAAAAGTTAGAGTAGTGTAGAGAGAGGTGGTGTTAGTGAGGGGACGAGTGGAGAAGTTGGCTCAAGTGTGTGTGTGTGTTGGGGAGATAAACAGAGGAGGGGGAGGTGGTGCCAGCATCCAGGCCGACGGATCACCATCTGATAACTATAGTGAAGATGCTCTTCAGTTGGGACACCTTGTTGTCGGGTCGTGGACTGCAAGCGGAGAGGGGTAGTGGAGTGGGGGGGGGGGGAGGGGGGTTACGAGGAGGGGTGGTAATAATGGAGTGGGGGGGGGGGGGGAGTAGAGAGGTGGTGGAGTGAGGACGATGTAGAGGTTAGAAGGTTGGAGAGGATCAGATGTTTGAAGAGGTTGAGAGGGAAGGGGGTTAATGTATGTGGGTTGACAGAGGTGGGGGGGGGGTGGGTTGAGGTAGATGTGGGTTGAGAGAGGGGGTTGAGGTAGATAAGAGTGGAGAGAGAGGGGGTTGGGGTAGATGTGGGTTGAGAGAGAGGGGGGTTGAGGTAGATAAGAGTGGAGAGAGAGGGGGTTGGGGTAGATGTGGGTTGAGAGAGGGGGGTTGAGGTAGATAAGAGTGGAGAGAAAGGGGGTTGGGGTAGATGTTGGTGGAGAGAGGTGGGGGGGTTGAAGTAGATGTGGGAGAAGAGAAAGAGTAGAGGTGTCGTCTAGTAGTTCTGCCACCCGTTCACACGACTTGACAAACGTCAAATTTAAAGTGGTTTTGACCTAACCAGAAGCGTACAAACCTAGA